>CM035416.1:73643982-74011482 GCA_020310875.1 Ceratopteris richardii
GAGATGTATGCTAGTTGTTCATAGGTGCTCGATAAGCTTAGTTGGATTCTTTTGGTTAAGTGGATTATGCAGCGAACTTAGTGATTCACTATGCAGGTTTACATGTCAATACTCATAGTTCTATAAGTTTTGACGTTGGTCATATGCTCATTTTGTAGAGAAGATTTTGGCAAAATTTATCCAGTTTTTTGTTTTTAAACTATACAATGGTCGATTTTACTCCTTGAAACACTTATTGATGTGAACACATACATTCTCACATAATCCTTTTGGTTGGTCATTGTTTTTCATTAATCCATTTTTGGGGGGAGACTCTATTAGTTTTTTCCTAGAATTTGATACTTGGTCATCATTTTTTTGAGCCTTAGTGGTGTTTTAGAATATTATAGAGCCATTATTGTTCTTGTCAGTTCTCTATCATCATGGCATCAAAAATCTCAAGTACATCTAGTGGATGTGTGTCTAGTGCCAATGTTCCCAAGAGAAGCTATAAGTTGTAGGGAAAAGACCATTTTGAGATCTAAAAGTTTTATGGTTCAAACTTTGGTCTATGGAAGAATCATACTAAAGATGTGATGATTTAGAGTAGATAGTGGAAGCTAGTAAATGGAACCTCAAAGATGCTTGTTGATATGGATGATAATGATTGGGATGAGTTGGATAAAATGGCTAGGTCTACCACTTAATTGCACCTAGTAGATGATGTTTACTTTACAGTATTGGATTGTGAAAGTGTAGAGGAGTTTTGGAAGAAGTTATGGACTACATACGAAAAAGAAACAACATCAAATAAAGTGTATATGATGAGAAAATTATATGACCTTCACATGGACAAAAATAGTGTTGCTGCTCATCTAAATGAGTTTGATGCTATATTCTCTTAGTTATAGGCTTAGAAAATGGAGATGTATAACGAAATGAAGGATTCTTATTGCTATGCACCTTGCCATCATCATGGGATATGTTTTGCATAACTATTAGAAATAGTGCACTTGGTGGTAAACTGTTCTATGATGAAGGATGTGGAGTACTATTGAATTAGGAGACTCATAGAAAATATATGGTTGGCACTAAGAGTGGAGATGAATATAATTTTCATGATTCTTACTAAGAAAACAATCAGCAATGTGGCAAGAGCAAGAACAAGGAAAAGAATGGTCAACAAAATAAGAGTAGAAGTAAACCAAGGACGATAGATATTGAATTCCATTACTTTGATAAGAAAGGACACATGAAAAAGAGATTATTATGGGTTAAATAATGCTAAAGTTAAAGGGCATGTTAAACAACTACCTACAACATCTACTTTGATTGTGAAGATTGAATAAATTAATGCTATTTATGATGATGTTGATGTGTTGATACTTGACAGTACCATGCACTGAGGATCTTATGGCTAATTCTCTTTCCCACATGTGGCTATTAGATTCTGGTGCTCCCTTCCATGTGACACCACATAAAATGGTTCTCTACTTATGCAGCAAAGTCTCTTGGTACTTTGAGACTTGATGAATCTTACCAGTGTGACATTGTTGGGATTGGAGATATGGTTGTGCAGTTCATTGATGGTTCAAAATTTACTATGCATAATGTATGTCATGTACCTCAATTGATCAGGTAGTTTGATGTCAATTGTTCAACTTGATGACATTGGTTACAAGGTGGTTTTATATGCCCAATCCTTTTGCATATCAAAGGGAAAAAGGAAGCAAATTTGGCTCACTTTATCCTTGATTTGTATCACAAAAAGAACATTTTTTATCTATTATTGAACAACCTATGCCTTGTATTTGGCATGGTTGTTTAGGCCACATCTCATTGTGGAATGGAAAATATTTCTCACTCTGGCTACGTATCTATGTTATCTTTTATCATTACTGTCCATATGAAAGGCCAAATGGCTACCATATACTTTTTTATATGTTCCTTAATAAATCATATAGTGGCTTGGCTAGCCACAAACTGTAACTTCGATCGCATTTGTAACACCTATGGAGTTTTTCTTCGTGCTCCTTGTGTATAGTGTTTTTTGTGTATTCTGCACCTCTTGTGTGGAGTACTATGTGCAGTGCCTAGGCCTTGGTTTTCTACTTTGAGGCTATCATCTTGGAGCTCTTGAGAAGGAGAGTTCAACGTGGTGCATTGTCATCAAAATACTTCACTAAGAGCATTTCGATGAAAAGACTTTGTTGCTTTTGTGCGAGTGAAGTGAGCACCTGCCCACCCACTCAAGGCCTTCTTCAAGGCTTACGAGTAAGGCGGCAACCAAGGCATAGACCTTGAAATAACTTGTCATCTAAGTCACCGAAGTCACCATTGGTGCTATTGGCTGCGTGCGAGGGAGGACCTCAATGATCAAGGAAGACGGAGGTTCTCGACACTTCTCGGGAGGTCACCCATCCCAATTTGTTCCCCCTAGAGTTTTGCTTAATCAACAAGCTCTCTTGCCACTAAGCTACACTCTTGTGGTGTGTGAAGGAGGGGAAAGACTAAGGTTGACATTATCTTGAACATGTTTTGCTCCCTCAAAGCTTCATTCTTTGCCTTCAAAGACTGTTTTGAAGCATTTTTGGGACGATTCTTGGAGCCATTTTGGATTACTTTCATGCATAGTTTTCTTTAGACAGGTTCAAGGACATCAAGAAGAGTGCTCTTTGTACTTCTTTGAAAACAAATGTTCATATTTTGGGGCTGTGTTTTTAGCCACACTAGTAAATCTATGTGTTTCTTGAAAGGTTTTAGTTGTGGTGGGAGCAGCCACCGCAAGTCTATGCAAGTATTTTGAACCTAAAGAATAGAGTTGGCAAACACTTGTAGGTGTTGTTGGCCAGTGTTTGGGCTGTGAATTCAGCCTTTAGTGCCATTTCACTGCATATATTGAGCACATACACACTATGTACGTTTCTGTGGATACTGCTTATGTACTTCCATGTGGTTATATGTTTTTGCATAAAGCCTTTTACATTTGACAAAGAGGGTCGTGGTGAGGTTTTCTTAATTGGGAGACACCCAGATGTCAGGGTCTCTTTGGTGATGCAAGTGGAAGACTTACCAAGCCTTGCTATAGGAGATGTATGATAGTTGTTCATAGGTGCTCAATAAACCTAGTTGGCTTCTTTTAGGTAACTGATTATATGCAGTGGAGTTGGTGATTCACTATGCAAGTTAACATGTCATTACTTGCAGTTTTATGAGATTTTGAAACTGTTCATATTCTCATTTTGTAGAGCATACTTTGGTAAACTTTCTTTAGATTTTTTAGTTTTGTTAACTATATAGTGGTCAATTTAATCCTTGATACACTTATTGTGAACACATTTATTCTCACATAATCGTTTTGGTTGGTCATTACTATTCATTGATTCATCTTTCTCAGAAGGCTGCTAAATTTTTTCCTAGAATCTGACACTTGGCCATCCTTCTTTGAGCCTTAGTGGTGTTTGGAATCTTCCGGCTCCATTATCATTCTATTCAGTTCTCTATCATCATGGCATCAGAGTCTCAAACATGTCTGGCGGATTAGGGTCTAGTGCCAATGTTATGAGGAGGAGCTATAACTTGCAGGGCAAAGACCATTTTGACATCCAAAAATTTGGTGGCAAAAACTTTGCTATGTGGAAGAATCAGATTAAAGATCTGTTGATTTAGAGGAGGCAATGGAAGCCAGTAAATGGAATCTCAAAGAAGCATGTTGACATGGATGAAGATGATTGGGATGAGTTAGACGAAATTTCCAGGTCTACCATTTGATTGCACTTGGTACAATATTGATGGAGAGTGTTAATCTCCAAAAGACAAGCTATCCTTGATGTTAGACCATCTCTATATCAAGAATAACTCTAAACTTCAACCAATTTTGGAAGACAAGTGCCAACTATCAAGACTTTAGCTAACTATGAATAAAGTCACTTCATAGGAAAGTCTGCTGCACATTCCTTACTCATTGAGTGATTAAATGTGTAAAGTTCCTGATGAAACTTTGTACAACGTGTCGTCTAAAGGTTCTTCACCTTCTCCAAGTAAAAAAATCTCAAAATGTTTAGTAGATTATGAGAAATGATCCAAACAATCTACCTTGCCTTCTTGTAGAGTCGACTTTGACACCTACAACTTCTAACACATAGTTCTCCCAAACTAGAACCTGTTTAAGAAAATGCTTTTAGCCATAGATGATTTACCTTCCAACTTAGATTTTGAATCCTCATTTATTCAAAAATTTACACTGTGCACTGAGAACTGATGAGTTCTTTGACCATCGAGATTGCACCTATTTCAGAAGACACTCATCGCTTCTTCACATATAAATGTTCCTACACATAATTCTCTTAGCTTGTTTGCAATTAGGCTCTCAAATCTTTATCATAGATGCACTGACTATGGAATTAGATATCTACAAAAGGATTCCTGATATAAGCAAGCACAGAAGGAGAAATGGAGAAAAGTTCGACGTGCAATTCTCTGAAAATTCTTTCTATTCAACTCATCATACATCTGATGGATGATACACACAATACTCATGATCTATTCCTTTCTATCTCATCTATATTTCATCTCTCTCACTAATACGACCATATACACATATATATAGATATATATACATATGAGTATCGATTCATCATTACTTCAAGTATTTTGAAGTATTTACAAAACTAATGTACATATGTTTATAGAACTTTTCTTCCTAAACCTTCACTTCACTTCATGAACTTAGACTTCAATCTTTCCTTCATGTCTTCATTTCTAAGCTTCATATAATCACCAATTGTTGATTGTCTTGCTCCAATAGCTCCCCCTCAATCATCAATTGTGATTACCTGCATCTTCTTTATTCCTGCCATATCTTTAAACCTCTGCAACTTTGGTCCATCCAAGCTCTTTGTCATCATATCTGCAAGTTGATCTTTTGTAGGCGTATTTATGACTTCTATTTCTTTATCAACAACCTTCTCTCTCAAAAAATGATACTGAATCTCAATATGTTTAGTTCTAGCATGAAACACAGGATTAGCTGCCAAATATAAAGAATTCATATTGTCTCCACAAATGATAGGAGTACTCTAAATTATATCAAAATTCTTCATAAGAGTCTTTAGCCATATTACTTCCTTTGCAGCTTCTACCATGCCTTTGTATTCTGCTTTTGTAGATGTTAAAGCAACTGTATGTTGCTTCTTAGAGCACCACAAAATTAGCTTATCTCCCACATAACACAAATATCCATGTGTTGATCTTCTATCATCAGAGTTACCTGGCCAATCTGCATCACTATATATCTTGACTCTTGTATCTGAAGTAAACCCATGGTACAAACCTTCTTTAAGTGTACCCTTGATGTAGCTAAGTACTCTTTGTCCTGCAATCCAATGTTCCTTTCTAGGACAATGCATGAATTGAGATAAAACTCCAATTGCATATGATAATTCAGGCCTTGTTAATGTAGCATAAATCAAGCTACCCACCAACTCTGATAAAGCTTCATGTCTTTGAATTCTTCTCCTCCATATCTACTCAATCTATGATTCACCTCCATTGGAGTTGGTGCTATCCTGCAATCTTCCATTTTAAATTTGATTAGCAAATTTTTCAAATACCTTTCTTGAGTTACATATACTCCATGTTGAGTATATGAAATCTCCATTCCCAAGAAGAATGACAAATTTCCCAAGTCACTGATTTTGAATTCTTTCTCCATCTGCTTCTTATTCATGTGTATACCTTTGTCATTTGTTCCTATAAGTATTATGTCATCAACATAAATACAAACATAAATAAATCCATCCTCACTTGCTTTGACTAGCAAGCTACTATCTGCCTTAGATGCTTGAAACCCAAGTTCCTTCAAAAACTTTACAAGCCTATAATTCCATGCCCTTGGGGCTTCAAACCATACAAAGCTCTCTTGAGCTTACACACATGATTTGGATACACTTGATCTTTGAAACCATCTGGTTGTTCCATGTAGACTTCATCTGAAATATAACCATTCAAAAATGCATTGTTCACATCTAATTGAGATAATTTCCAACCTTTGCAAGCAACAATTGCTATGAGAGTCCTTATGGTTGTCATCTTTGCAACAGGACTATAAGTTTCATCATATTCCACACCATATGTCTATGCATATCCTTTTACAACAAGCCTGGCTTTGTACCTAGATACACTTCCATCTGCAAACCTTTTTGTTTTGTAAACCCATTTACATCCAATGATCCTTTGACTATTTGGTTTAGGAACCAAATCCCATGTTTCATTCTCCATCAATGCATCATATTCTTCCTGCATAGCTTTTTCCTAATTCTCCTTTCCTTTGGCTTCATCATATGTGGATGGATCTTCATCTGCATTTATCATATAAGCATAATCTTTAGTAGTAAAGAATGAAGTATCATAGCTATACCTTGTAGGTTGCCATTTGTGCCTAGATGACCTTCTGAGTTCTCCACTTCTTGAAGTTTCTGGTTCATCATATTCTGGATCAAACCTTGGCCTTTCTTCTACTTCAACTTGTCCTTCATTACTCTCTTCTTCATCACATATTTGAACCTTTGATTTACCTTTCTTCTGATTCAAAATTTCTTCATCACTTGCATGAACATTAAGTGTACCTGCATACCAAGTACCTTGCTCATCAAATGTAACATCCTTTGACACAAGGAATTGCTTTGTGGATGGACTCCACAACCTATAACCCATCTGTTTGTCATCATAACCAATGAACACATACTTTTCTGCTTTAGGTTCTAATTTATGCCTCAACTGAGATGGCTCATATGCATAAGCCAAACATCCAAATACTTTGCAATGATCCAAAGTAGGTCTCTTACCCCACCAAGCTTAATATGGTGTCATACCATGCAAAGCTTTACATGGTAGCCTATTGACCAAGTATGTAGCTGTGTTTACAGCCTCAACCCACAAATAATTTGGACAATTTTTCTCCTTCATCATTGATCTTGCAAACTCAACAAGAGTTCTATTTCTTCTCTCTGCTACCCCATTTTGTTGAGGAGACTACCTGCAAGTAACCTGTCTCTTTATACCTGCATTCCACAAATAACCATTGAATTCATTTGAAAAATACTCTCCCCCTCCATCTGATCTTAACCTCTTTAATTTTTGTCCTCTAATTCTTTCTGCATATGCATGATAGTGTTTGAATGTATTAAACACTTCTGACTTGTCTTTGATCACATATATAGTGATCCACCTAGTAGCATCATCAACATATATGACATAATATCTTGAACCATTTATACTAAAGTCCTTTGAAGGACCCCACACATCTATATGTACCAATTCAAGTCTTTCTGAATACATAAAACCATGCTTATTATATGATTGCTTATGAGCCTTACCTAGCTGACATGCTTCACATTTGTATGTCATGTGTTGACCTGCAACATTAGGTAATCCAAGTACTGAACCATTATTAATCATCTCTTTGATACCTCTTTCATTGAAGCGTCCAAGTCGTTTATGCCAAAGATCCAATTCAGACACCTTTTGCTCTCCATATGTGAACATAGCATGTCCAAAATTACCTTGTATCTTTAGTGTGAAGAGCCTTCCTTCCTTCTTTCCTATAACAATTTTCTTATACCCTTGGCTAGGGTCTTCAACATAAACTCCATCATTAGTGAACCTTACCTCATATCCTTTTTCCACAATCTATCCTACACTAATCAAATTCTTTGGAATTGTAGGAACATACAAGACTTTACTCAAGAGAGTACTTCCATCTTTGGCTTTAACTGAACCAATTGACTTCACTTTGTGCTTTGTATCATCTCCTGTTTGAACTGTGTGATTGATTGCCTTATGATCTAGATCAATCATCAAAGAAATGTTTCCACTCAGATGATTGCTACATCCTAAGTCAATATAGAATACTCTCATGTCTTCATGTAATGCTTCACATGTTGCATTCATAATAAGAGTTGAATCTTCTTTCTGATCTGATGCATAATTGTAGTAGGTGTTATTATAGGATTGATTTTGGAAGGTTCTTCCTCCACTTCTTCCAAAAAAATTCCTACCACCTCTACCTCTGAAATTTCCTCTCTGATATCTGCCACCTCTTCCTCTTTGATTAAAATTCTGATTAAAATTACCATTGCTTTGATTATTATGCCAACATTCTTGAGATAGATGATTTGTCTTACCACATATCCAACAAGCTCTGATATTATCTTTGTTATTTCTGCCTCTTCCTCTACTTCTACCATTTCCTCTTCCTCTTAAGAAGTTTGCTTGACTTGAAGTACCTTCATCTTCAACTGATTGTTGCTTTCCTTTGTTAGCTTTCTTCTTGTCTTTAGAATACATTGCCTGGCCTACACTCTTATCAGCATCTCCTTTGATATCATTCTCAAAAGTTAGCATCTGTCCTAAAAATTGATTCAAATCAAGAGTGAAATGATCTAATGAAAGTTCTGTAGACAATATAAAAGGCATCCACTTCTCCTCTCCTCTTAGCCCTATGAGAATTTGTCTTACCAACTTATCTTCTTCAATATCTTCATCAACTGCACCTATAGAATCAGCAATGTCTTTCATCTTTGTCACATAATCAGATATTGATTGTGAAGTCTTCTTCTTGAATGTAGTAAACTCTGCCCATAATGATGCCTTCCTTGATTTGGTTGTATTCTGAAAATGCTCTCCCAAAGCACTCCATATGTACTAAACTTCAACCAATTTTGGAAGACAAGTGCCAAACTATCAAGACTTTAGCTAACTGTGAAGAAAGTCACTTCATAGGAAAGTCTGCTGCACATTACTTACTCATTGAGTGATTAAATGTGTAAAGTTCCTGATGAAACTTTGTACAAGGTGTTGGCTAAAGGTTCTGCACCTTCTTTAAGTTAAAAAATCTCAAAATGTTCAGTAGATTATGAGAAATGATCCAAACAATCTACCTATGTCTGAAACTGCCTTCTTGTAGAGTCGACTTTGACACCTGCAACTTCTAACACATAGTTCTCCCAAACTAGAACCCCTTTAAGCAAATCCTTTTAGCCATACATGGCTTACCTTCCAACTTAGATTTTGACTCCTCATTTATGCAAAACTTTACACTGTGCACTGAGAACTGATCAATTTTTGGACCATCGAGATTGCACCTGTTTCAGAAGACACTCATCATTTCTTCACATATAAATGTTCCTACACATAATTCTCTCAGCCTGTTTGCAATTAAGCTCTCAAATCTTAACCATAGATGAATTGACCATGGAATTAGATATCTACAAAAGGATTCTTGATATAATCAAACACAGAAGGAGAAATGGAGAAAAGATCGATGTGCAATTCTTTGAAAATTCTTTCTATTCAACTCATCATACATTTGATGGATGATACACACAATACTCATGATCTATTCCTTTCTATCTCATCTATATTTCATCTCTCTCACTAATACGACCATATACTCGTATATATATATATATATATATATATATATATATATATATATATATATATATATATATATATACATACATACATACATACATACATACATACATACATACATACATACATACATACATACATACATACATACATACATACATACATACATACATACATACATACATACATACATACATACATACATACATACATACATACATACATACATACATATAAGTATTGATTCATCATTACTTCAAGTATTTTGAAGTATTTACAAAATAAATGTACATATGTTTATAGAACTTTTCTTCCTGAACCTTCACTTCACTTCATGAACTTAGACTTCAATCTTTCCTTCATGTCTTCATTTCTAAGCTTCATATAATCACCAATTGTTGATTGTCTTGCTCCAACAAATATTACACTGTGCAAGTGCAGAAGAGCTTTGGAAGAAGTTACGTAATACATATGAAAAAGAAACGACGTCAAATAAAGTGTATCTGATGAGAAAGTTATATGACCTTTGCGTAAAGGATACATATAATGTTGCTACTCATGTGAATGATTTTGATGCTATATTGTCTCTGTTACAGGCTCAAACATATGGATAATGAAATGAAAGAAATCTTGTTCTTATGCACCTTGCAATCATCATGGGATACGTTTTGCACAGCTATTAGCAATAGTGCACTTGGTTATAAACTGGTCTATGATGACATATGTGGAGCACTCTTGAGTGAGGAGATTTGTAGAAAAATCTATGGTTGGCACTTAGAAATGCATATAATGTTCATGATTCTTACCAAGGAAAGAATCAACAATGTGGTAGGAGCAAGAAGAAGGAAAAGAATGGTCAATGAAGTAAGAGTAGAAGTAAGTCAAGGAAGAGGGATATTGAATGCCATTATTTTCATAAGAAAGGACACATGAAGAAAGAGAACTATGCGTTAAAGAATGCTAAAGATAAAGGGCAAAATGTTGATGGCCATGTTAAACAGCTACATGCACGACCTACTTCAACTGTGAAGGTTGAAGAAATCAATGCTATTTCTGATGATGATGATGTGTTGACACTTGAAAATAATTTTCCTACTTAGGCTCTTATAGTTGATTCTTTTCCCACACATGGCTTCTAGATTCCAATGCTTCTTTCCATGTGACACCACATAGAGAGTGGTTCTCTACTTATGCAGCAAAGTCTCTTGGTACTGTGAGACTTGGTGATTCTTATTAGTGTGACATTGTTGGGATTGGAGATGTGGTTGTGCAATTCATTCATGGTTCAAAATTAACTATGCATAATGTATGCCATGTACCTCAATTATCACACAATTTGATGTCAGTTGGTCAACTTGATGACCTTGGTTATAAGGTAGTTTTCTATGCTCAATCCTTTCACATATCAAAGAGCAATATGGTTATTACAAAAGGAAGCAAAGTTGGCTCACTTTATTCTTTATTTGTATCATAGAAAGAACACTTGCTAGTTGTTACTGAATAGCCTATGGCTTGTATTTGGCATGACCATTTGGGCCATATATCACACAGTGGAATAGAGAATATTTCTCGTTTTGGCTACTTACCTATGTTACCTTTCTCTAATTTTTCATTTTGTGAGCATTATCAATATGGAAAGAAAACTAGGAATGTGCACAAGACACACATTGACTCTTCAATTCAGCCTTTAGATCTTGTGCATACTGATGTGTGTGGTCCTATGCCCATAAGGCCATTAGGTGGTTCTCTTTAGTTTATCACTTTCATAGATGATGCTACTAAAAAAGTATGGGTATATCCTATAAAAGCAAAGGATGAGCTATTCCCTACTTTCAGGTAATGACTTGCTTCAGTTGAGACTAAAAAAGGAATTAAGCGTAAGGCTTTACATTCAGATAATGGGGGTGAGTATACCTCGCATAAATTCATCCCTTTTTGTCATTCTAGAGGAATTTCTAGAGAGTTTACAACTCCGTATACCCCAATACAAAATGGTGTAGCTGAAAGGATGAATATAAATATTCAACATAGAGTAGTTTCTATGCTGCATCATGAAAACCTTTCACAAGGCTTTTGGGTAGAAGCAATATTAACGGTACTTCATGTGATTAAACTTTCACCTAGTATTGCCAAAGGTTTGAAAGTGGCACAAGAGTTATGGATAGGGAATCCACAATATTATGATCATGTTCAAGTTTTTCGTTGTGAAGCATATGTTCATATACCCAAGAACCTTAGACAAAAGCTAGACAATAAGCCAAAGAAATGGATTTTTCTTGGATATGGTTGAGAAGTCCAATTTGGATATCGCTTATGGGATCCTGAAACATGGTTAGTGATCAAAAGTAGTGATTTCATTTTCAATGAGTCTAAGATGCATAAACAACCCATTAAGGAGATTGGATTGAGAAGAGTGGTGTTTGAGCATACTAGTCCGCCAATCAACATGCATAAAAATGTTGCACATGGGGATGTTCAAGAGAATGTCCGATTAGATTAATCTGCAAATGTTCCAGTTTAGCAACCATTGAGATGCTCTACACATGTCTCACATCCATGTGATAGATATGTTCTAGGTTTGGATTTTGTTATGCTAATAGATGCTAGTGAGCCTTCTCGCTATAAAGAGGCTATGTGGACAGAGGATCATGTCAAGTGGGGGTGTGCCATGAAAAGTGAGTTGGATTCCATTCACAAGATAGGTAATTGGGATTTAGTACCTTTGCCAAATGATAAGAAATATTTACCATGCAAATGGGTATATAAGCTAAAATTTACATAAGATAGTGCTTCCCCAAAGTATAAAGCACGACTTGTTGCAATAGGTTTTAAGGAACAACATGGTGTTGATTTTGAGGAAATCTTCTCTCTAGTGGTCAAGATGACTACCTTATGAATCTTGCTTGGAGTTTTTGCAATAGAAGAATTTGAGCTAGTGAAAATGGATGCGAAAACTGCTTTCTTGCATGGATATCTTACATATGAGACCTATATGGAACAACCAGATGATTATGTAGTTCCTCGCAAAGAAAGTCTAGTTTCTAAGTTGAAGAGAGCTTATATGGACTTAAATAGTCCCCTAGACAATGGTATCAAAAGTTTGATGCTTTTATGAAGTCTCGAGACTATTCCAGAAGCAATGGGGATCATTGTCTCTACACAAAAAGATTCTTAGATGGCAGCTTGATATGCTTGGTACTTTATGTTGATGATATGCTAATTGCTATGAAGTCCTCCTATGACTTGTCAATTCTCAAAAAGAAGTTGTGTGAAATTTGATATGAAGGATTTGGGGGATGCCAAACATATTCTTGGCATGCACACTAGTTGTGATAGGAGTAAAAGATGTATATACTTGTCTCAAAGTGAGTACATATCCAAAGTACTTCATAGGTTTCACATGCAGGGTGGAAAGGCATTGAGTACACATTTACTCACATATGTGAAATTGAGCAAGGATGATTGTGCCGAATTAGATGAGGAAAAGGAATTCGTGAACAAAATTCCTTATCGATGTGCTGTTGGTAGCCTCATGTATGCTATGGTAGCTACTAGACCAGACATTGCATTTGTAGTGGGATTTGTGAGCAGATATATGTCAAATCCTGGTAAGAAGCATTGGGGGGCGATCAAGATGATTTTGAGATATTTGAGTGGCACCAAGGAAAAGTGTCTATGCTTGGGTAGAGGGAACACATCCATTATTGGTTACACAGATTCTGATTATGGTGGTTGTGTAGATAATTGTAAGTCTACAGTAGGGTACATTTTTCATTTTGTTGGAGGTGCTATCTCTTGGAGATCTCATCTTCAAGAATGTAGAACTGTTTCCACTACAAAAGCAGAGTATGTTGCAACAAGTGAGGCATGTAAGGAAGCATAGTGGCTTTCTTGTCTTTCTTGTGATATGGGTCTACCTCAGCATGTACCTCATTTACTCAGTGATAGTCAGAGTGCCATTGCATTGGCTAAGAATCTAGTCTATCATGCAAAGACCAAGAACATTGAGGTGAGCTATTCATTAGAGACTTCTTAGCCACTGAGCTCATTATTCTTGAGAAGATTCATACTCCAGATAGTGCTGCAGATGCTTTGACTAAAGCTCTAGCACATGATAGCTTTCAACATTGTTATCATTCGATGGGGGTTACTTGATTCATGACCGTACACGGTTACTTGTATATTGTGTAACATGCCCATTAGGTGGGAGGTATAGTTTGTATACTTACTCAGGTACTCTTTAGCATTCTTAATTTTTCTCCCTTTGGCCATATTGGCCTTTAATGGGAGATTGTTACTGTTAGTGTCCATGTGAAAGGCCAAATGGTCGTCGGACACTTTTGTATATGTTCCTTAATAAAACATATTGTGGCCTGGTCAGCCATAGATTGTAAGTTCAACTGCATTTGTAACACCCAGGAAATCTATCTTCGTGCTCCCTATGTATTGTGTTTTTTGTGTATTCTGCACCTCTTGTGTGGAAAACTATGTGCGGTGCCTGGACCTCGTTTTTCTACATTGAAGGTATCATCGTGGAGCTCTCAAGAAGGAGAGTACAATGTGGTGCATCATTGTCAAAATACTTCATTATCTTTCTATGTTTTTTTCATTTTGTGGGCATTATCAATATGGAAAGCAAACTAGGAATGTGCATAAGATGCACATTGACTCTTCAATTCAGCCTTTAGATCTCGTTTATACAGATGTGAGTTGTCCTATGACCACAAGGTCATCAGGTGGTTGTCTTTACTTTGTCACTTTCATATATGATGTTACTAGAAAAGTCTAGGTATATCCTATCAAATCGAAGGATGAGGTATTCCCTACTTTTGGAAAATGGCTTGGTTGAGTTGACACTAAAAAAGTAACTAAGCTCAAGGCTTTATGTTCAAATAATGAGGGTAAGTATACCTATCAAAAAACTATCCATAGGATCTCCTTCATTCATACGCTCACTTGTCCAACTGCTTTTGGAGGTAAGCAAGATGAGCCTAATTTCTTGCCTAGTATAAAGTTGTAAGTGTATCCAAAGCATCCTTTACTATTTTGTAGAAGAGAAATTGAGGTATAATGGCACATTTGATAGAAAAACCTACCAATCCATATGCCTGAGCATCTCTACCATCCCAAAAAAGTTTCTATGCATTACTGGCAACAAGAACTGCAACACAAACAGAAATTTGAAGATCATCATCTTCAACACCATCCACATCACCTTCAGTAATTGTATTTACAGGTGTACTAGGACATTTTTCATCACCCTACACAAATTCCATAGCCCTTTTGCTACCAATACATGACACATCAGGTTTAGCAAAGCTTGATAGGATGTTTCTATTCAACTTTTTGAGATGCAAACATTCTTCTACATTAGGGTATTTAGTCATAGGCCATGGCTGAAAGAAATGATGTATTCCATATGTTGGCTATTAAGGATAAGTTGGATGATACGAATTACCCATTGTAGGCATATATGATGCCACATGTATTGGTAATAAAAGGAATGGGCTGATATATTTTGATAGTGATGTGTATGAACACACTAGGACTGTCAAGGAACTTTTTTCCCTCTTTTGGAGCCCTTTTTCCTCGGCTTATATATACACTTATAACCCTAATGGGTCACTTATCTTTGTAAATTCTCTTGGTAATACATTCAATATTTTGTGTTGCGCTCCAAGCTTCATCTTCTTCCTTGTGATGTTCGCGTGTTTCCACAGACCTCAAACTCCAACAATTGGTATCAGAGCAGACTGCCACTTCATCTAGGGTGTCATCAACACCGCTCCGATCATAGTCTCACAATCACACAAAAATTGGTGAGCATACTCATGGCAATTAAGAGTTCAAAACAACTTCACTTTGTGGCATTGAAATCGTGATCTGAGCTCGTTTCAGCCTCTGAATGCACTATCATAGTGCTTATGTAGGCAATTTTGTCCTGTTGTGACAAACATATATACATGTTTTTGTTTGCTAGTATAAGCTCCTCAAAGTCTACTAAAGATTTTGTAGAAGTGAGACATGGTAGTTCTATTCAACTTTTTGAGTTACATTCATTTTTCTGCATCAGGGTATTTAAGTGAGTGGCCATGGATGAAAGCAGTGATGTATTCTGTATGTTGGATATTGAGGATAAGTTGGATGGTACCAATTACCCATCATGGGCATATATGATGCATCATGTATTGGTTTCAAAAGGACTATGAAATCTTGTGCAGGGTGTTGAAAATTATCCTACTACAACTACAAATATAGTTATTGAAGGTGATGTCGATGGTGTTGAAGATGATGTTCTTCATGTCTATTAGTGTTGCAGTTCTTGTTGCACCTACTGTAGAGTAACTTTGTTGGGATGGAAAAGTTGCTGAGGCACATGCATTGATAGCCTTTTCTGTCAAATGTGCCATTATTCCTCACATTCGCTCTTGGAAAACAACAAAGGATGCTTGGGATACACTTACCACTTTATACCACGAAAGAAATGAGGCTCGTGTTGCTTACCTTCGAAAACAATTGGAGAGTGATCACATGAATGAAGGAGATTCCAAGAATAGTTTTTTGACAAAGATCAAAGATTTGAAGGAGTAGTCGATTTCTGTTGATAAAGTCTTGCCACACAGTTCACTTGTGAAGATTGTTCTAAATGGTCTTCCAGATTCATATCAGAGTTTTGCTTCTACTCTTTGATTGATGATGAAAGGCAATCCAAATGTCTTAACATTTGAGGATTTAATTTTCTTTTGTTACAGGAAGATCAGTCCAGGCAGAACATGTCCATTATGCATGTTGTAGATCAAGCTTTCTTGGCTAGTCGAAAGGGCAAACGTAAATGGAGCTCATCTACTAGGAAGCAAAAATCTGCTAATTCTGCACAATCAAAGAAGGATGACAAAGATGAGAAGAAAATTGAAAAGCATAAATTGTTTTGCAAATACTGTAAAGGAAATCATCATGTTATAAAAAGCTGTCCAAAACTGGCTGCCAAAGAGGCAAAGAAGAAAGAGGATGGAATGGTTGTTGTAGAGGCCTCTATACCCAAAACAAAGTCTGCTAAGCTTGTGCAAAATGAAGAATGGCCATTTACTACTGTTTGTAGTTATGATCCATCTTCTCATGAACAATTTATGTTTGTAGTAGACTTAGATGTTTGGTACTTTGATAGTGGGGCAACCAAATAGATAACCTCACAGCACAATTTCTTCACTTCACTTGAGCCTGCCCTTACAAGGAATACTATCACATGCGCCAACAACTCCTCTTATCTTGTTATGGGAGTTGGTAAGATCATTCTGACTACTACTGATGGTAGTTCTTTTACATTGTTGGATGTTTAATTTATGTCATGGATGAAGAAAAATCTATTATCAGTTTCACCATTAGCAAAGATTGGCTTGGTTGTGAAATTTGTTCATGATAGATGTACAATTCATGATATGTCAAATGACGACATCACTATTGCTTTTGGAATTTTATGTCATCGACTGTATAAGCTAATAGATACTACAAAATTTGTGAATGATGCAACATGTGTAGTTCAAGATTCCCATGCTATGTCATATAAAAAGCTTTGGCATGCATGCTTTGGTCATCTGAATTTTCCTAGTTTGCTACACCTATAGAAATGTGAAATGGTGTCCTCTCTGCCCAAACTTGAGGAACCTAGTAAACATGTCTATGAAGGCTGTATTTTGGGCAAAGTGCAGTGTTCCTCCTTCCCAAAAGATGGTTTAGTACAAGCTAATAAGGAATTCTTTTATTGGTGATTTTTCTAGGCATGCATGGGTGTATCCATTGAAGAAAAATCCGAAGTGTTTATGTGCTTCAAATAGTTTTTGGTTTTGGCTAAAAATATGTCAGCATGTAAAATGGGCACCCTCCATTCTGATCAAGGGTGGGAGTATATGTCTTCTAATTTTAGTGCATTTCTGGATGAACCGAGGAGAAAACATTAGTGCACATTGCCGTATACACCTCAACAAACTGGAGTTGTAGAAAGGAAGAACATGTCACTCATGGATATGGTCAGGTGTATGGTCAAGAGTTAGGCTTTACCACATAGTTTTTGGCTTGAGAATGTTATGTGTGCAACATAAGTACTTAATAGGTGTCCCACTAAAGCATTATAGTTTATCACTCCATATGAGGCTTGGCATGGTCACAAGCCATCTGTTGCTCACTTGGATGTCTTTGGTTGTGTGGCATATGCATTAGTGCCTGCAAAAAAATGTAGGAAATTGGATGATAAAGTAGTGAAATGTATTTTTCTTGGATACAATTTTGAAAGCAAAGGCAATCATCTGTATCATCCATAGAATAAACACATTTTGGTTAGTTGTGATGTTGTTTTTGTGGAGGATGCAATTCAACCATTACTTTCATGTACTAAGGAGACATCAGTTAGCTCCAAAGATGGGTATGACACTTTGCTACCTCTTTTTGCAGGTGGAGAATCTAGTGCTAGTCCAAGTGAGGCAATTTGTGAGCCTTTGCACATTCCACATGATGATGCAGGTCATTCCATTTTCGATACAAATTTACATGACACACTTGTTAATGAGAGGTCTGATATAGAGGAGGTAAAAATTATGCCTAAATGGCTAGTGTAGACTTTGCAAGATAGCAAATTAGATGCACCTCTATCATATCATACTCGTTGAGGAGCTCGTAGTGCTTCTTTTGCATCCAATTGCTATGCTATGGTTGCCTTTAGTCTTTATGATGAGAATGAGCCTGCTTCGTTTGATGAAGGCAAAAATTCAAAAAATTGGATGGCTGCTATCCAATCAAAATATGATGCTATTATGAAGAATGGTACCCGTTCTTTATGTGACTTGGATCCTGGCAAGAAGGTCATTGGCACTAAGTGGGTATACAAGTTGAAGTGTAAGCTTGATGGAATAGTTGACATGTATAAGGCCAGGCTTATTGCAAAAGGTTATGCTCAAGAAAGAGGCATTGATTTTTATGAGACCTTTGCTCCTACATGCCGAATGTCTACTGTTTGAGAAGTGTATGTTTTTCACCCCTGTGGTTTTGTATAGAAAGGGCACGAAAACAAAGTGTGCAGGTTGAAAAAGGCATTATATGGTTTGAAGCAAGCACCATGTGCTTGGTATGAAAAGATACATGCCTACTTGATTACACATGGTTTTGAGAATAGTCCATGATAGCACCTTATATATCAAGCTTGCAAATGATGTGCTTATGATCATTGTGGTCTATGTTGATGACATGATGCTCACTAGTCCTAATGAGAACATATTGTTGATTTTAAGGCTGATTTGCATGCCACATTTGAGATGTCAGATCTGGGGCATTTGCATCATTATTTGAGCATTCAATTTATGCAAGTTGATGGTGGAATAGCTCTATGTCAAACAAAATATATTGACACATTATTTCAACATTTTGGCCTTGAACAATGCAAACCTATTGCCACTCCTATGGAAACAGATTTACGGTTGAGTCTTCATGATGCTTGAGATGCATTTGATGTTGTTCTCTATTAGCAGGCTATTGGATGCTTGATTTACTTATGCATTACTCAGCCAGATATTCAGTTTGCTGTCTCACAGATGAGCAGGTTTATGCATTGCCCATGTGTGAAGCATTGGAAGGTGGTTAAGTGCATCTTTCACTACTTGAGCGGTACTCGGCTACTTGGATTGTTTTATCCCAAGGGGATCACTACTACTAGATTTACATGCTTTTTTTGACTCTGAGTCGGCTAGCTACTATGAGACTTGTATGTCCACTAGTGGTTTTTGCATCATGCTCGGTACCTCATGCATATCTTGGTTGAGCAAGAAGCAGCCTAGTGTGGCCACTTCTAGTTGTGATGTTGAGTATAGGGAAGATTTTACAGTTACTGTTGAGTGTGTGTGGCTCATACGTCTTCTGGCTCATTTGGGTGTTGGTCATCCTTCTACCACCACCATCTTTACTGATAGTTCGAGTGCAGTTGCGATGAACCCTCTGTTCAATACTCACACTAAGCACATTGAGGTGCACTATCATTATGTTAGGGAGAGGTTCTCTGCTAGATAGACGAGTTTGGCATATGTGCCCACACAAGAGAACATTGTAGAACTTTTCACAAAGGCTCTACCTAGGGAGAAGTTTGAAGCTTTCCACAAAGCTTTGCATGTACTTCCTTTTGTGGCTTGATTCCACATAGCTTGGATCTTCCTTATACATGAGTGATAGCTCCTTATTCACCGCATCAATCCGAGGGGAGATTTTTTTATATATTTTGATAAAAATGTGTGTTTCTCACTAGGACCATTGGGGCAGTTTTTTCCCTCTTTAGGAGATTTTCACCCGGCTTGTATATACACCTATAAACCTAACATATCACTTATCTTTGTACATTCTCTTGGTAATACATTCAGCATTGTGTGTTGTGCTCCAAGCTTCTTCTTCTTCCTTATGCTATTCGTGTGCTTCCGTAGGCCTTAAAACCCAACATAAATTTATGCAAGGTGTTGAAAAATGTCCTACTACACATGTAAATACATCTATTGAAGGTGATATAGATGGTATTGAAGATGATGATCTTCAAATTCCTATTAGTGTTGCAACTTCTACTACGCCTACTTTAGAGCAGCTTCATAAGGATGACAGAGATGCTCAGGAACATGCATTGATAGATTTTTGTGCCAAAGGTGCAATTCTCCTTGACATTTGCTCCAAAAAAATAGCAAAGGATGCTTGAGATACACTTACATCTTTATACTAGGCAACAAGTGAGTCTCGTGTTGCTTACCTCAAAAAGTAGTTGGAGAGTGAGCATATGAATGAACAAAATTCTATGGATAGTTTTTCAGCAAAGATCAAAGATTTGAAGAAGATTTTGATTATGAAGTCTTGCTAGATAGTTCACTTATGAAGATTGTTCTTAATGACCTTTCATATTCATATCAGAGTTTTGCTTCTACTCTTCAATTGACTATGGAAGACAATCCAAATATCTCTGTTTTGTTGCATGATGATCAGTCTAGGTAGAACATGTCAATTATGTGTTTTGTAGATCAAGATTTCTTAACTAGTTAGAAGGGCAAAGGTAAATGGAGCTCATCTACTAGTCAGTAGAAATATGCTAATTTTGCACAATTGAAGAAGGAAGAAAAAAAAAGTAGAAACAATTTTGCAAATATTTTAAGGCAAATGATCATGTCATAAAGAGTTGTCTTAAAATAACTGCAAAAGAGGAAAAGAAGGAAGAGGCTGGACTGGTAGTTGCAAAGGCCTCTACACCTAAAATAGAGTCTAATAATCTTGTTTAGAATGAAGAATGGGCATTTACCACTGTTTGCAGCTATGAACCATCTTCTCACGAGCAATGTATGTCTGCAGTAGAGCTAGATGTTTGGTAATTTGATAGTGGGGCAACCAAAGAAATTACCTTGCAGTGCAATTCCTTCACTTCACTTGAGCCTACCCCTATAGGGAATATTGTCACATGTGCTAAAAATTTCTCTTATCTCATAATGGGGGTTGGTAAGATCATTCTGACAACTATTGATGGCAATTTTTCTACACATCTATCCCAATGTCTATCCAATCCTCAAGAACAAAGACAAACTGACTCAACAACAAAACATACCACCAATATTTCACATGAGGATCAAAGCTAGAATAGAAGAAGCTACAAAGACAAAAACAAGGGGATATATATATATATATATATATATATATATATATATATATATATATATATATATATATATATATATATATATATATATATATATATATATATATATATATATATATATATATATATATATATATATATATATATGGAGAGAGAGAGAGAGAGAGAGAGAGAGAGAGAGAGAGAGAGAGAGAGAGAGAGAGAGAGAGAGAGAGAGAGAGAGAGAGAGAGAGAGAGAGAGAGAGAGAGAGAGAGAGAGAGAGAGAGAGAGAGAGAGAGAGAGAGAGAGAGAGAGAGAGAGAGAGAGAGAGAGAGAGAGAGAGAGAGAGAGAGAGAGAGAGAGAGAGAGAGAGAGAGAGAGAGAGAGAGAGAGAGAGAGAGAGAGAGAGAGAGAGAGAGAGAGAGAGAGAGAGAGAGAGAGAGAGAGAGAGAGAGAGAGAGAGAGAGGGAGAGGGAGAGGGAGAGGGAGAGGGAGAGGAGAGGAGAGAGAGAGAGAGAGAGAGAGAGAGAGAGAGAGAGAGAGAGAGAGAGAGAGAGAGAGAGAGAGAGAGAGAGAGAGAGAGAGAGAGAGGGAGAGAGGGAGAGGATCAACTATGATTTCAATTGTTTAATGTTTCAATCCAATGATTAAGTTTTAGTGTTTTAATGTTTCTAGTGTTTTGAATGTTTTGTTGTTGAGTTTTTAATGGTTTGATGTTTTTTTGGTGTATTTACTATTTGAACGTTTCTAATGTTTTAAAAGTGACTTTTAATATTTATAACCTTTTGAAATTTTTGATGCTAATGGAGAAAGTGCAATGCATTTGACAATTGCAATGGATGATTGAAAAAAACATGTGCAATGGAGATGAGAATGATTAAAAATGCAATTGATAATTGTGAAATGCAACAAATAGTGTAAATAATGGCAATAAGAAATGAGATTATTATGAGATATGGGGAGTAGTGGGCAAATCATGGTGCAATGCAGTGTAATGTGGGTGTAATCTTAATGTAACCTTGATGTACTCTTGTTGTAATCTTGATGTAGTCAAGGATTACACCAAGGCTTCTCAAAGTACATGTGGATCTGGATGAAGTGTGCTTCCAGGGAACATCCAAAGCGACTAAATATGTTTTCATACAAAATATTTGTGATAGTATTGGTGGAGCAATCCCTCATAGAAGCCATCTTGGCCCATTCAGTGGTATAATCCTTTGCCACTAGGAGATACTTCTATCACTTAGAAAGGCCATGGGATATATGGGCCCAACAAAATCCATGATCCACCACTCAAAAGGTTGCCAATCAATGCCAACTACCAAATAAAATTTTCATTGCCTTGTGGGCTTTGGATCGCACCTCTAGCATGCATCACAATTTTCAGCCTAATAAGTAGCATCCCTAAATAAAGATGACTACCAAAGGCCACCATCTAGTATCTTGTGTGCCATAATGTGGCAAGTGAAATGTCCTCCTATGACTTTGTCAGGTTCTTTTAAGATGTCTTGCACTTTGCTTGGCATCAAGCCTTTTTGAAGGAATCGATTCCGCCCAATTTTTATCTAAACTATTATCTGTGATAAGAAAATCTCTGCTTTTGAAGAGGAGTCTTCTTTTCTCTAGGGCGGTCAACTATGGTGGAAATTGTCCATCATTGAGGAATTCATACATTTTGCTACACTATTATGGCACCGTCCTTATGCAAAAAAGTTTTTCATAAGGGGAATCATCTTTCAACTTGATCTCCCCTCCCTCCATTCTTGTAGTAGCCTTTGAGAGGTGATCTACCATGACATGAATTCGTCCAATGTGTATTACCAAATGAAAATTGAACTCTTGGATCTTTGTGACTAGTGATGTCCACGAATGAGATTCCCAATAGATAATGACTGAATTTCTTCAAAGTGAAAACAATAGCTAGTGCTTCCCTCTAGTGGTGCTATAGTTTTTTTTTGTTGATGCTAGTAATATGCTTGCATGATGTGTTCAAAACTTGGTTGACCCAATAATAATCCTATTGTCTATAAACATGCATCCAAATGGACATGGAAGGTGTTTTCCTAGTCTAGAGAAACCAAAATGGGTGCACTAAAAAACCTTGCTTTCAACACATTGAAGGCATTGTCTCCTTCCTCTCCCGATTCTAAGGGTACTCATTTGTCAATCATATGAGATAGGGTCTTGGCAATGTTTGCATACATTTTGATGAACTAAAAGTGACACCATTTGTGTCCTAAGAATCTTTGTACCTCTTTGGGGGTCATTGGCCTTAGAATATGGATAATACCTAGGATCTTTTTTGGATCAGGAGCCATACCTTTTGTAGAGTCCACATACTCCATGAGTGTTCTTGGGTGATTTGCAAGTGGCATTTGTTTGGATTCAGCTTCAAGTTGGTCTCTCTGGATCTTGCAAATACTTGCTCCAACTGACCCAAATGTTCCTCAAAATTTTGTATAGGAGTAGAACACCTAGGCCTAGAAAAAGAAGAAAAACCATCCATAAATATCAAGAAAAATTTCATGAGAAATGGTCAAAATATTAGATAATACTATGCACTTGAAGATGGCAAGCACATTTCAAAGTCTAAAAGCCATTTTTATGCAAAAATAAGTTCCCTATGGAGTCATTAAAGCAGCTTTGGAATGGTCTTTGGGATGATTAGCAATCTCATTATACTCGCAAAACCCATTCTCCACTTGATATGTTCTAAGATCTTCATCAAGTGATGGCCTGAAAGCTATGGAATGACTTGAAGCTCCCAACTATCCTCTCAAAGTATCATCTTCAAGCAGCTCCCCCCCCCCAAAGTATCAAGCTATCTGATACTCAAGGAGAGAAAGTAATTCCTTCAATTCCAAGAGTGATGCTTATCAAGATAACTGATGCTTTGAAGCTATCCAATACTCCTCACACAAGTTGCATATGATACCCATGATGACAGAGGAACAAAAAAAAAAACAAAAACAAAGAGAAAGAAAGTAAAAGAGAAACTAGTGCTACCTACAAAGTCAAACAAAAAATCACTTGTACCTACACTAACTAAACATGATCACCAAATTCTGCCTCTAGAGGTAAGAGCAATGTTTATGTGTCTCTTTGGTTGAAGAGAGGTGTTAACGTTAGTGTCCATGTGAAATGCTAAATGGCTTCCATAAACTTTTGTATATGTTCTTTAATAAAACATATAGTGACCTAGTCAGCCACATATTGTAAGTTTGATCGCATTTGTCACACTAAGAAATCTGTGTTTGTACTCCCTATGTATTGTGTGTCTCGTGTATTTTGCATGCCTTGTTTGGAGTACTATTTGTGACATTCAGAGCTTAGTTTTCTATTGTGAGAGTATCATTTGCCACGAAAAAAGAGAGAAGGAAGAGAGCTCACACACACAATCTCACAATCAAGGAGAAGCACACACATAGATTGAGGCAAGGAAGAATGATCTTCTTCTTCTTCTTCTTCTTCTTCTTCTACTACATAAAAGGAATGTACAAGAATGACCTAAAAACAAGAATACATCAAGTGAAATATATAAAGAATAGTACATAAGGAAAAACCTAATGTCCATGCATGAGTGAGCTGGAAAGAAATAAATGTGCCGTCACTCTCGATAGATAAATCTAGTACATATCAATGAAGTATCCCTGACATATACCGGCATGATCACTATACATGTGAGAGAAATGAAAAATTGATACATGTCATCTTAGATCATCACATGTTGAGATTGATATCTCAACACTCCCCCTCAAGCTCAATGTCATATCCTCTAATCCAAGCATCTTTCGAAACTTCTTCAGCTTCTCTGCTCCAAGTGCTTTAGTGAAAATATCAGCAACCTACTCATTTGTTCTCACATAAAAACAAGATCAATATCACCTACTAATACCTTCTCTCTAATGAAGTGATAATGTACCTTGATATGCTTTGTTCTAGCATGAAAAACAGGGTTTTGTGCTACCTGTATGCTGCTAAGATTATCACAATAGATGGTGATAGGCTTTTCACTTCCATACCTAAATAAAGTAGCATCTCCAGCCATGATGCCTCACATGCTGCCATTGCAGCACCTCTATACTCAGCCTCTGTACTCAACAAAGCAATAATGGGTTGCTTCTTGTTGCTCCATGTAGTAGCTGCACTCCCAAGTGAGAATAGAAAACCACTAGTAGATCTTCTATCTGGAATGCCACTAGCCGAATCTGCATCGGTGTATTCGTGAACCTATAAATCTACACCAGCTTCATAAAAAAATGCATAATCCAAAGTAGCACTCACATAATGTAGAGTGCACCTCAGAGCATCTAAATGCGGCTTCTTGGGAACCTGCATAAATTGACTTTGAAGTCCAACAGTGTAGCTAAGATCAAGCATCATAATTGTAAGGTATATCAAACTTCCCACAATTTTGCATTTTCCAATGCTTCACCTCATGTGTATCTAACTTCAAATTCTGATCCAATGGCATAGAAATTGGATTAAAATCAGCCATACCATACTTTTGCAGCATATTCAAGGCACATTGCCTTTGCAACATCCAGATACCTGTTTCTGTATGTATAAACTCAATGCCCAAGAAATAGCATAGCACACCAAGGTCTTTCATGTCAAATTCCTGCATAAGAAGTTACTTTACCTCTTTAATGCTTTCTTCATTATCACCACCTACAATCAAGTCATCAACATAAATAGCCACAATTGTGATGCCATCATCACCCTTCCTTGGATATAGTGAATGATCTGCATCACACATAGAAAATCCAATGGTGGTTAAATAATCAACAATCCTTGCATGCCATGCACGAGGAGCTTGCTAAAGCCCATACAAAACCTTTTGCAACCTGCAAACATATTCTGGATGCTTTGAATCTTCATATCCTTGTGGCTGGTCCATGTATACTTCTTCCTGTAACTCACCATGTAGGAAAGCATTCTTCACATCCATCTGATGCAAAGTCCATCCTTTTGCTGTAGCTAATGCAACAAGTGTTCTAATAGTAGACATTTTAGCTAACAAGGTTGAATGTTTCCTCATAATCAATGCCATATGTCTGTGCATATCCTTTTGCTACCAATCATGCTTTGTACCTGCTTATGCTACCATCAGCATTGTGCTTTACTTTGTAAACCCACTTGAAGCCTATGGGTTTCTTTCCTTGGGGCAATGGAACGAGCTTCCATGTATCATTTCCATAAAGTGTAGCCATCTCCTCATCCATAGCTTTTTCCCAATCTGCATTTCCGATTGCATCTTCAAAACAAGAGGGTTCAACATCTTGTATTACCTTTGTCATGTAGGCACAATGATGAGCCATGTAACTATCATATGTCAATCATTGCATTGAATTCCACATCCTTCCAGATCTTCTTGGTCCTGGGTCACTTCTCCTTGTATCATCTGCATGTGCCTTTCTTACTCCTAGAGTCTTCACAGAGGGCAATCCAAGTTCCTCATCAAGACTCTTTTCTGAACCGATTGAATCTTCATCAACGTCTTCAAAACCTGCACATGTTTTTCCTACCAGAAGAAAGCTTTTCTTTACCTTGCTTGGATGTATTTGAGCAATTTGCTAGTTTTTCCTACCAGAAGAAAGCTTTTCTTTACCTTGCTTGGATGTATTTGAGCAATTTGCTAGACTGAAATTTCCATGCAATCTTCCAATCCATGGATTTGAGGTGGAACTATTTCTTGGTGATGCATCTAGTCGACTCAAAACTTGAGATTCGGCACTCGATTTTTGAGCATTTTCTTTGTCATTTGATTCAAGATTAAGCCCATCTCTGGCATCTGCATAGAAGCTTGACATTTCATCAAATACCACATCTCTGCTCACCTTCACTTGTCATGTGAGTGGGTTATACATTTATATCCCTTTTGTTCAAGGGAGTACCCAATGAAGATACATTTTTCTGCTTTTGGATCAAGCTTCGTCCTCAATTCATCTGGAACATGTACATATGCAATACAACCAAATACTTTCATATGTGATAAGTTTGGCTTTACCTGTAAACTTCTCTTCAAGTGTAACTTGATGTACAATAGTAGTTGGAGTTCTGTTCATGAGATATATATATAGCAATATGCACAACTTCTACCCAATAACAATGAGGCATATTCTTCTCAACCATCAAGGCTCTTGCTATTTCTGCAATATGTCTGTTGTGGTGTATACCTGCATGAAAATTGATGTCGAATTCCATGACTTTTAAGAAATTTGTTGAACTCATTTGACGTGTATTCACCTCCTCCATCAGATCTTAATGTCTGAATATATTTCCCTGTTTGCTTTTCCACCATAACTTTAAAATTTTGGAAGTGAGTGAATATCTCACTCTTCTCTTTCATGAAATATACCCACACTTTCTGTGTATGGCCATCAATGAAAGTAACATAAAACCTGCAATCGCCCATAGATGTGGTCTTAGCAGGACCCCAAACATCTATATACACTATTTCTAACACATTCTCACTAACATGCTTGCTATGCAAAAATGATGATCTTGACTTTTTACCAAATTGACATGTTGCACATACCTTTTGCATCTCTGCAACCTTGAGATTTGAGTCCATCTCCAATCTCCTTTGACTGCATCAGTTTCAACCTTTGAAAGTTTGCATGTCCAATTCATTTGTGCCAGATCTCTATATCAGCAATAACTCCTGCACCTTTTGCAAACATGGCTGCATTCATTTAAGGAATTTTCACATTTAAGGTGAACATCTACCCACTTTGTTTCCTTCCGCAATCAATCTTCCATCCTGTTTGTACTCTTCTACATATAACCCATCAGCATTGAACCTGACTTGTAATCCTTGATCAACCATTTATCCAACAGAAACCAGATTCTTTGTTATATTTGGAACATGCAGCACATCAACAATATGTTTTACCTTTCCCTCCTCCATAAATAGTGCTATGTTTGCTGTATGCTCGATATAGGAACTGGCAATTTTTGCAAAGTACTAAACCATTCTGCATGATTGGTCATGTGATTTGAAGCACCTAAATCAACGTACCAGAAATTATCATTTGATTTTGAAACACTAGTAGACATCCTATTCACCATGTGATGTTGAACCATGAACAACTTCTCAGAATCATCTGCACTTGTGGATGCATAGTTGTTTTACTGCCTTTTGTTATTTTTATTCTTCAACCTGCAATCATGTTCAAAGTGTCTAGGTTTACCACAATTCCAACATCCTTTACTGTCATTACCTGAATCATTTCTTTGGAATTTTTTGCAGCCTCTTTGGCTCCCCCTGCCTTGAAACTATCCTCTTCTTCCTGCATGATTATGTTGTTGACCTTGGTCTTGGTTATTGTGTCCTCTTCTGCTTCTGAAGCCTCTACCTCTACCTCTTCCTTTTCTAGAGTAGAATACATGCTCAAAACTGGGGTTTTCTTGTTGTACTCCCATCACCGTGACTGATTGTTAGCTTGTCTTTCTTGTTGATGGATGTCCTTGCTAATGGTTCCCTGATGAGAATAAAACAAGAAAAAAGGTGTTAGCATCAATAAAAACATATGTCAGATTTGTCGCATGTGCTTGGGATTCTCGATTGTGTCTATGCACGGCCTTGTAAGGTGGCCCTATATTAATGCATACTATGGAAATGCATGGCCAGAATGGTGCAAAAGACAAGGTTATGCCAAAGGCACATGGTTGTTTCATGTCGAGGCTCTCAATGTTGCTGGTGGATTTTGATGTAGTCTTTGTTGGAGGTACCTAGTGGATCTTTGAAATGATGTGATAAGTTGATGGTTAAATGACAATTGACCATTCCTCCCTTTAAGGATCCATTTGAGAATAGTGTTTGGCTGCGTAGAGATCAACTTTGGCTTCTTCATCTATGGATGGTTGCTTGAATTTTTTATCCCTCGTGGTTGGTTTTTTGGTTTTGTGGGTGCTATTGGTGCTTTGGGCTTCCAAAACCATGTCCTTGATGGTTGTCTTTTTATTACCGACGAGGAGATGAATTTATCTTCTTTTGGTCTCTGCCCTTGGTTTCAACTCTTGCTTCACCATGTTTTTTTTGCTGAGATTTTTCTCGTGAGGGACATCATATGGTTTTGTGCATGTAAGAGTGCCTTGGGTACCCACATTTGTAATCGCCCTTGTTGAGCTGCAACTAATTTCTTTGGCACCCAAATTTGTACATTATTATGGTCGGCCTTCATCGATTGCTTTGGTACCCAAATTTGTCGGAGACCTTGGGATTGAGCTTGTCCTCATTTCTTGGTGCTTCTTTTAGCATGGTTAGCTTGCTTCGATGGGAATGGTTGTGGCAAAGCTGGTGGTTGCTCTGCTTTTCGTACCCAAATCTGCTTCCTACCCTGAGCTTCTTTCTTCTTGCACTTGGTTTGTCTATTCGATGTAGCCATGTGCATGTACTGTTTTACTTGCCTCTTTGGTTGAATTGTTGTGGTTGCAGTAGTCTTTGAAAAAGAAGAGGGGTTCTCTCTCCTTTGAGACCGTTCTCTCAAGATTGAGTCCTTCTGGAATATAGAGCCTTTGACACATACAATATCCTTTTTGCTAAGATTACTCCTAGAAGAACTAAGAGAATGTGGGACATTTGGATTTGTGAGCATGCAATTTTCTAATTCTAATGTAATGCATTGTTCCTATGCCCAAACTTGAAGGATTTGACTTCTTAGGTTCAAGTTGACTACATGGTCGTAAATCCAATCTTGACCCAAGACAAGTGGCTCTGTAAGGTCCTCATCGTGACATACTCGCATTTTGACTTTCATTGGAACATCTTGAAGGTAGATGGGAAGTTCCACCTCGCCCAAATGAGGGGTTTCCACGCCTCCCAAACCTATGAGATAGGCTTCTATAGGCTTTATGTTCAATTGCAGGTCTTGGTAGTATGATAGTCTAACTGCACTAGTTGCTGCACCTGAGTCAATTAATGCTCTCATGGTCCTTACATTCTTCTCTTGTCCTATTGCTATGGTCACAAAGGGACGTCTGTTGGAAGTGACATAGGCCCTTCGCTCATGTCACAGGTCCATGGTTCCATAGATCCAGCATATACAACATTAATTCCAACAATCTTCAATATTGACAAAACATGAACATATCACAACTTAATCATACAAATGGTGAGACAAAGATAGAGAAAGAATAGACGACATGTGTAAGGTGTTACGTAAGCCATCGCTTACTCATAGTATCATATATACCAATGTTCAATGTTCAATGTGGGAGCAAAACTCTCAACCACTCTATGTGATGAGAAATAGATGAATGAGTGAATGTACAATGTAACAAACATATTCAGATGTATGGGCAGAAATCTGAATATACATGAGATGTGTGACCTTATAGGCTATAGAAGAGTGAATATGAGTGACTGAAAGAGGAAGGATCAGTGTGAAACTGATAATCAACAAACCCTCATCTAAACTTAGGCTATGGAAGACCCTAAGTCAGATACGTGTGTGAAAAGATCACATACTTAAAAAGTAGCAAAGAATGCTAATAAGTTTGCTGCCAGAAATCCTCAAACTCATGTGAGCACACCTTCTCAAACACCTCATCCAAATATGCATAAAACATATATGTACTGATTCTCTTGTACCTATGCCGAATAGGAATCCTCCTGATATGGATGCTACTGCCTCCATAAAATTAAGTAGTACCTGTGTGCATAAAGAGAATATGTACCTGAATACTTAACATAAGATGTAAATCTTATGTTAACCACCATCCAATGTCTTTGAAGTAGCCCGACATCTTCTTGTAGAAGACAATCTTCAACCTGATATCTTCTTGTAGAAGACAATCTTCAAATACACAATGTAGATGGCCGATCCTCACCATTAAGCTGCTAATGACCAAGTCTTCTTGCCATGAACAAAAGATAACCTCCTCTCCATGAGCTAGAGTGTGAGCACACCTTTCATCTTCTCCAAGAAGAATCATTAAGAAGAACTCCATAGCTTCTCCTCAACATGCTTCAAGTTAGCACCATGGCTGCCCCATGTGCTAGACGAAACACCACCTCTACTGAGGTCCAAGCTCCAAGCTTGTGTTGAATACTAGGTGAAGGATGAATAGAAGGGAGCCCAAGCTTGTGTTTTTATAGTATTCTTTGTCCATGAAAAGCTATACCAAAAGCATAACAAAGCCACGATCGCTCTCTCCAATAAAGCAAAAATACGATCGTAATTCGTAAGAAAGAAAATCGCGTTCATCCGTCGTCATCGTTGTGTAAAGTTGTTCGTTTTGCTTTATTGATTTGAAAAGCATGATATCAAAAGGATTTTATATATCCGCGTGTCAGGCGACGGGATTTGATCCCGAGTGGCTGGGAGGGAAGAGAAAACCACACAACCATCCCGATTTACTTGTATAAGACATTATAACAACTACTACTCATTCTGTAAACTCTGGACAAAAGTGGACCAATGAGACATTGTTTCCCAACAACGTCGAACAATTATTCCAAAAGAAATTGCACTAGATGTTTGACACATGGCCATGTGGTATCTTGGGACCTCAAATGCCTAGGCGCCTTAACTTATTTCTCCTAATGCGCTCTCTGGCCTCTACCTGTGCCTCTTCTCTGACCCTTAACTCTTCTTCTTTTTGCTTCTTAGCTGTGTTGAGTCTCATTAGCATATCCTCTATAAGAGGTTCTTGATATAGCTTGACTCGACAACCACTAATATAGTTTGGCAAGACATCACCTTTCTAGTGTGGCCAATTGAACAACACCGCTAGTGGAAATTCTATTAATGATCACGGGTCCCTATCCTCTTTTTTCCAATTTGCGGCATGTTGTTTTAGGGTATAAACCAACACTAGGTCTCCCTCTTTCAAGCCTTTATCTTTGATATGTGCATCGAAGTATGCCTTTTGCCTTTTCTTTGCAGCATAGATGCCTGCCGTCACTCGTAGCCTTGTCTCACCTAAGCATTCTAGATCAAAGATCCTAGAGGATAACTTGTGTCCATTCCACTCATGCCCTTGTGCTACTTGTAAAGTTGGGATTAGGAAGTCCAAAGGTAGCACAACATTTTGTCCAAAGACCATCTGAAATGGGGTAGCATTGAGTACCGTTTTGTAGGCAACTCGGTAAGCCCAAAGAACATGATGAAGCTGTTTATCCCAATTAGAGCACTTATTATTTACCAATTTTTTCAATACATTACATAGGATCTTGTTTGTGCTCTCAGCTTGTCTGTTAGCCTGTGGATGATAGGGGGCAAATTTCTTATGTATCACCAAGAACTCTTGGAGGAGATTTTCAATGACTTCATTCAAGAAGTGTGTTCCTCTATCACTTACTAACTCTATTGGAAGTCCATATCTCGTGAAGATGTTCTCAAATAAGAATCTTGCCATCTCTTGAGCATCATTCTTTGTTGTGGCCTTGACTTCTAGCCACTCTGTAAGGTAGTCGGTGGCTACAATAATGTACTCTGCATGGGAGCTTCTAGCTGGGGGGGTTGATAGGACCTACAAAGTCTATACCCCATTTCAAAAATGCATGTCCTCCCATCATTGGCCTCAAAGGCATCTCATCTTTTCTAATTGGGTACTGGGCACGTTGGCATGTGTCACATTTCTTCACATAGGTATGTGCATCCATATGAAGAGTGGGCCACCAAAGTCCTGAGAATAGAATAGTCTTAATTACTCGGTCAGGACCAAAATGTCTGCCTGCAACACTTCTATGGGTAGTTTCTAAGATTTTCAAATAGTCAGATTTGTGAACACACAATCTTAAGTAACCATCTTTGCCTCTTCAGTATAGGTTGTCTCCTACTAAGGTATAATCCTGAGCCTCTTGCTTCATGCTTCGTTTTCTTGCTAGACTAGCCTCGCTAGGTAGTGTTCCTGATCTCATAAATTCTACCAATGGAGCACTCGAATCTGGAACTAACGACACGTGATAAATTTCTTTGTCCATGCTAGGTCAATACACTCCTAAACATTTTAGATTCTGCAATGTTTCGTTGTTTAGAATAGTGATTTCCTAGAAATCCTTCATGGGCTTATTGCAACCAACTACTATGTTCATCGTCCTCAACACAACAATCTAATACACCCTCCATATCTTGTTTGTACATGCTTCCTACCAATATTTGATATTTTTGTGATTTTACAATTTCATCTTTGTTTGCTTTTACATTCTTATTTGCGGGTCCGAAGGTTAGGACATGTACTAACTTATTTGCCCATTTGGGAACAACTTCTAAATTGAACAAATAAGCATCAGGTAGCTCATCAGACACTCCTTGTGGTGGCTCTCCTGAAGTGAGGTGAGAAAGGTGATCTGCCCTGAGGTGGGTCCTATCTTTCCTCACAATAACTTCAAAGTGATATTCCATTAGTAAGAGGAACCATCTTACTAAGCATCCTGTATTGCAAGGTTTATTGACCAAGTATAATAAAGCTTGATGATCAGTGAAAAACTTGAACTTGTTGGCCAATAGATAGTGTCTAAACTTCTTCACAGCATATACCATGCCTAAGCCTTCTCTTTCTGTCGTTGTATAGTTTCGTTCAGCCACATTTAGCTATCTACTAGCATAAGCTATAGGCAAATCTACATTTCCTTCACCTGTGGGTTGTGACAACACACATCCTATTGCATAATTGGATGCATCCATGTGTACATGGAATGGCTTATTCCAATCAGGAGTGGTCAGTATTGGTGTTGTGCACAAACGTCTCTTCAGCTCATTGAAGGAATTTTTGCATTCCTCATTCCACTCAAAATTTGTCAACAAGGCATAAAGAGGTTTAGCGATGATTGCATACATATGAATAAACCTATGGTAATATCCACAATGACCCATGAAGGCTTGTACCTCTTTAACGTTCCTTGGCCTGGGCAACGCCGCTATGGCTCTTACTTTATCCTCATCTGTTGATATTCCATTCTTAGAAACAATATGACCTAAGATTTTACCTTGACGTACCATGAACACACACTTCTTTGGGTTCAGACAAACTCGATATTCTCTACACTTGTTGAAGATCTTTCTGAGCTCAGGGATGTGACGTCTCCTTTCTTGGGAATGAGCACATAAATTGTCCACATATACTTCTAAGCTCTGTTAAAAGCACTTCGGTCAAGTTGCTTTTAATCTCTTTTCGGGTTCTTGGGGATAGTTAGGGGTCTGACAGTGTAGAGGCCCTGTATTTAATTTTCCCAGTAACTTTCAACTACGCAGTTAATTATGATTTCGAGGTAATAACTTCCTCTACACATTATTACTATTCGTATTACGGTTATTCCTTACACAATGCTTAACGCGCGAGTTAGCAATCACAGTCGCACAGACTTATTAATGTGAATATAACATTACTGTGTTAATGTTAATACTTCAATTCAACAAACAACATACAATACTCAGTAATTCAGCAATATCGGCATACGATCTTCTCCGCATGGTCGCCCAAACAGACAGTCTGGCAAACCTGTCTCTTCTCCGAAGAACACCGTAATGCCCTTTCATTAATGGGTAAAACTTACATCGTATCGCTATGCCCTTTTGGTGCATGTGACTATGAACAATAGAATTACATTATTCCCATCTAGCGGCCTAACACTGGCACGCACGGTGGACTCGAACCCGCAAAGAAAAAAAAAATTAAGGCTCATCTACAATGCCTTGTATGTACAGGGTTCTAGCTAATTTAAATGTGCGGGTGATCTTTTGTTTCAGGGAATCAAGCATGATCTTCAAGGTATCTAGCTCCAACAGTTGTGCGTCTGTTCTGACTGAACTCACGGCAATAACTTGACCGAGCAATGCATCGGTCTGTGTCTGCAAAAATGCTTCTTGTAAATAAAAGTCATTAGCTAATGCAACATCTCTCTGCTACTTCATATCTGCAATCTGAGCATCAATCCGTGATAATCTTTCTACTTGAAATCCCAACTGTTTTTCTCTGCGTTCCAGCTCCTGAGCTTGATATTGGATGGTTTTATAATATGCATCCCTTTCTTTCATGATTCTTGCTAATTCTTTCTTAAGCTGAATTGTCAGACCCGTTTGTGCTTTTAAGTCACAATTCGCCTGAAAAAGACTGGTAGATGCGGTCTGTAATTCTGCAGTAGTCTACTTAGCCAAGTCAGCCATTTCTTGTCCTTTCGGCACTACCTCATCAAGCTCGGCATGAGTTTCTGCCAGCAAATTGCCTAGAGCAACCTGAGCATCTTCCTTGTCCTGTACCTCTTCATCGCGAGCAGATAAAAGGACATTCTGTTCATTCAACTTAGCAAGTGTTGCATCACGTTGGGCAATCAGGTTGACTTGCTCAGCGATCTGGGCTTGAAGTTGTTGAAGTTGAACCTGCAGGGCATGGTTCTCTGTTTTGACCGCATTTGCTTCTTCCTTCAACGGAGCAATGTCGGCTTCCAGCAAATCAACTTTACCTTGCAATTCCTGCCTAATATTCTCTATTGTGATTTTCAATTGAATAGGTAACTACTGGGAAAATTGGATCAAGAGGCGACCCATATATTCTAGTTCATTAAACATCGGAGTCAGAGGAGGAAGAGCAGGAAGTGGTTGGGATGAAGAGGCGGAGAACAAATGAGGAGAGGGTGGTGGAGAATAGTCGGGAGAAGAGGATGGAGGAGTAGGTGCTTCAGGAATGTCAGTGGTGATGGCACTAGTAGGCACTACACCGGGCTCAACAGAGTTAAGGGGCGGAGGAAGGGGAATGAGAGGATTCTGCACCAAGACTAATCTGATTGTAATTTGATTTGACGGCTCAGCTTTGTCGAGCAGGACCTCAGCATTGGCAATCACTTCGTTGATGATTTCAACGACAATTTCTTTCACAGTAGTCTCATCCTACTGATGAGAATCTGCCCGAGAAGATACCTCTTCAGATTCGTCCAGGTTTTCACCATGTTCCTGCTGTTTGAGGGGAGAAGAGGGAATGGATGATTCAACATGAAGAGATGTTGCCGTGTCGTGGAAGACTTCTGTTTCGTGACCGGCAGTGGATCCTTGCACCTGACTTCCAGAGGGGCTAACACATCTGTGTTTTCGGCGAAATAGCTGGAACAGCTCTGCATCATTGTCATCCTCGTCCTCAAGCATATGAGTAGATTCTTCATGTAACAAGAAGGGTGCGTTTGGAGGAGGTTGCACGGCTAGGATCACCGGAAAGAGGAAGGTGAGGATATGGGGTAGACGAGAATGAGGAAGGTCACCCTTAGTGACTTGTTTGATAACCGCTACACATTCATGGTGAATGCACCGGAAATAGAAGGAGGCGAAATTGACAGACTCACGGGAAGTGGTATCTATCATCGAATAAAATGGGCGGGCAATACCATATGTGCGTTTCTGTAAATTTAGGGTGGCTACTAAAAACTGTAGAGCTGTACGCTCTGGTTCAGGTCTACACAGAATGGCATACGCATTGGATGAGTGCTTGGGAAACAATTCTTGCATGGTGGCTACGGAAAGAAGGGGACCATTCTCCAATCCTCCCCGAGGAAGTCAAAAAGCTTCAGCAAATGTAGCTAAAGTAATAACGACACGAGATAGTAAACAAGCAATAGGCCAACACTACTCGGTAGCAGGTATGGCAACAATGGCAGAAATCATCTGGGCATGGAATGGTTGACACTCCACTGAATGCCAAGGCAATTCAGCGAAGGCCAACATACCACGGGTGCGCAAATACTCACTCACTTTGGGAGTGAGGCCTACACGGAAGGTTGCGACATTCGCGAGTGCTTCCATGGCGCACAAGTAAACAGGAGAACACAGAATACACAGAGCACACAATCACACAATCACAATAGCGATTATCAGTGGCAAACACACAATTAAGTAAGAGCACAGACAACATTAGGCGTCAAGAACCCTAATCATCACGCAGTATTGGCTAGATATCCGTCATGATTACGACATGCATGCATGTGCAACAACAGTAACATCGAGCGGCGTTTAATCATAGGTAGATACCAAAACGAGGAGCTTACGGTCAGTAGTCAACCGAAATATGGGGATAACAAGAAAAATAAGTGACACGTGAAAAAGACTAAGTACACGTCATCGGTTATCAGATGGCTGGTGATATGTGCGCAACTTAGAACCATTTACCACTTTTGGAAGGAGAACACCTGATAAGGTTGCCAACCAAAAAGTTGCTAGGTATGCCCATAATACGGCAGGTAAGAGTTCATCCCAACATTCCGGACATTCCAAAATCAATTTGCGAAGCATATTCAACAAAGTCTTATTGGTACTTTCAGCCAGACCATTAGCACGTGGATAGTACGGTGAGCTGAATTTATGCATAATCTGAAAAGTTTGAGTCAGCACTTGCATTAAGTTGTTGGCAAAATGTGTGCCTTAGTCCGCCACTATTTCCAGAGGTAGTCCATATCGAGGGTTCTTGTTTTTCTCTTACTAGGCTCTCCTGAATCACTTGGCTCTAATTGCTCAGCTGGTTTAGGTTGTTTTAAGGCTTGTGCCCTAGTACCTTCATGTATAGGAGCCACATTATCGCTACTAGAACTTGAATCCCCTACTAAGCCTACTACGTTAACGGGTGTAACCTTTGGTGCACTAGAGGGATGTCCGGGACAATCTCTCAGGAGCTGTTCTTTGCCACACTCAAGACAAACAACTTGTATTGTGATGTTCTACCCTTGTATCGGAGCTAGTGGGTGGGGTGGTTGTTGTCCTTGTATAGGTTGAGGTTGGCTATATCCTCCATGTTCATACGGTCTAGTTGCTCCTGGTGGTCCTCGATATGGGTTATACCTAGGAACTTCTCTGCCTTGTTCTCTAGGAGGGTATCCATATGGTCTACATTGGGGTGGTACAAACAGTTGTGGCTATCTATTCATTGGATAGTTTTCGATGTTGTAGTTGATGTACTTCTACTCACTATAAGAGTATATGTTAGGCTCCTGAGTTGGTTTTCTATCGTAAGGGTAAGGTTGTGATAACCATAATCCTTCTCTGGTGCTGACATGAGATGGATGATCTCCACCGCAAAGTGTGCAACTTCCTAACATTGGCACTCTCAAGGAGGAATTTTGGTTGCTCCTTTGTCCTTGGGCTCCTAATTTCTTGGTCACCAATGCTGCCACTTCCTCCACATAACTCGAACTAGAAGTCTCATTGCTCCTTGTATCCTCTGTTTTGATATGATCTTGTGTGATTTTGAGATCCTCAGCTAAGTTGTCTTCCAAATCTATGCACTCTTGAAGACACTCACTCAGAGTTTGCAATCGTTTTACGTATACTAAGATTCTCAATGTTCCATTCAATAGACCTTTTTAAAATAAGGATATCATTTTTTGCTGAGAAGGTATCTCTATCACAGGGCATCAGTCTACATATTGATTAAATCTTCGTGCTACATTTTTTACTGTCTCATTAGGAGCTTGTTTGAAACTATGTATTAAGGATGACGAATTGTACTTGATCCCTCGCTTAGTGAATTCCCCAATAAATTCTTGGAAGAATTGTTCAATATGGCCAAAGCAATTTGGATCCAAGGATTGAAACCAAGTTAAGGCTATTCCCGTGAGGGTTAGCCCAAAGGATTCATATTGCACAAAAAAGTCATCCACTTGCTCTGCTCGCAACACCTGCTTGTATTCTGCAATGTGATCATAGGGCTGTCATGTGCCATCATAATGATTTCGCATACATTTGGCCAATTGGGTTGGTATCACTCTTTTGCCTGGCCCTGGAGATCGAATTATGATGGAAAAAGCGGGTTTTATTGGGTGTATTCCAACTCCTACACTTTGCGGTGGTTCTGCCCTAAGGGTGGTTCTATTCCGATTTCCCATTCCTTGGCTAGTTTGGTTGTGGGAGTTAATTCCTGGTATGGTGGATTGCACCTGAGGTCTGTTCGACCTACTAAGTTGGCTCGTTTATCCTGACATCACCTTTTTCATTCTTTTTTGGGTCTAGAATGGGTTTTGTGAGGTAGTTGCCCGATCTCGAGAAGGGAATATAGGCAGATCCATGTACTTTAATCTTGACCCATTCACTTCATCTACAGGCCAATATATCCTTTGATTTTGGTCTAGGTATGTAAATCTAGATGGACCCTAAACTCATATATAGTTATTGGGATGATGCCTTCTCATTGTGTCAGTGAATCAGTTTGTAGGAGTAGGTCTGATCCATGTACTAAGTACACATCCATCAGATAGTCATCTTGGGGTATCTTGTCCGCTTGCAATACTTGAGTCATTACTGACTTTCCCCTAGGGGTAGTCACCGTATCTCCACTGTTGGTTCTCCCAGAAGTTCCTTGTCCCTCTAATTCTCCTCTTTCATTAATCGGATCAGGGTTTTTGGTTACGACATATATCTGGCCCATGTTGTCCATGTAAACTCCTCCTTCATACTTGACAGCTGGTCTTGGAACTATTTCAGGTTCTGTAGTGTTTATCATTCTTGCTACTGACCTGTGTAGACCATCAAGGTAGATGGGTATTCCTTGCAAGTTAGTGGATATGTATTGAATAGACATCCGATATTCCCCTTTCACTATAGACATAAAACCTTCCTTAGGTATTGAACTATGCATGTCTTTAGAAGCCAAGAGTCTCTCCAAGTTAAAAGACATTTCTGACTTACTCATCTATGAACTGAGCACGAAGTGCTAACCACTGAGTTGTGAGTCCCCGACTTGGTTGTGTGGTTGACACTAGCCTCTGATGATTTGGTACTTTATCTATCTCTTCCTAAGTGTCTACTTGATCTTAAGTTCATAAGCCTTGTCTCCAAGTCCAAAATTGTCCTTTGAATTGCTCAAAATCTTGTGGAAGTCCTTGCTTCCTAGTCCAACCTGAGGGTCAACGAACCCAAAATCACTCCAAACGGATTTTGTATGAGAAAGTAATGCCAGTTCAGGGTTTTGGGGGTTAAAACAGGGAAACAAGATCTTTGGAGGAGTGCCTCAGGACAGGCGATACGATACCAGGTTTTCACTATACAAAACCGCTATGGACGATACCACATTCGACGATACAATACCACTCGCTAGATGATACCTCACTTCTCACGATACGATACCAAAACAATCGACGATACGATACTTGGTCTACTAACGATACGATACTGGAACTCTCACGATACGATACTGGTTCTATGGACGATACGATACCACTTTTTTGCATGATACGATACTAGAATAGGCACGATACGATACCAACCTGGCACGCGATACGATACTGCTCGATCGATGATACGATACCGTGAATGACACGATACAATACCACCGGGGCGATCAGGATCGCAATACCAACACTTGACGATATGATACCAGAATGGTATCACGATACCTCAAGTGGGCATGCACGATACGATACTAGTACAACCCACGATACGATATTGGAACTCACACGATACGATATTGGAACTCACATGATACGATATTGGAACTCACACGATACGATACTGATTTTGTAAGCCGCCGGATTGGCAATTGTAATCTTTCCCTTTCATATTCTACACGAATCGAAAGGTCATTGCGTGAAGTTGTATCCATTTATAAATCAATGAAAAGACGCTTCGGTAACAACTAGAAGGGTCGCCAGACTGTCTGTCTGGGCGATACGTCTATGTAGTTCCGTTGTGTTGTGTTTTGAGAATTCTGAGTAATACTATGTCTTCTGTCTTTGTTTGATTATTTGCACCTATACGGTAAAGACTGGATTGCGATAATGTTTACAGTAAGTTAAGTATTGAATCACTGTTCCGTTAAGTTAATTACTGTAAGTCTGTACTACAGTAGTGTTTACCTTGTGCGTCGAGTACTGAGAAAGTATTAATTCGTGTATGATTCGGAAGTCTATGAGAGAACCCATCAGAGTATTGGTAGTAATTCATATTAACAGAGATTTAGACATTAAGGTACTGTGGTGTGAGTGTTTAATTGGGAAAATCTAGTATAGGGCCTCTATTTATTCAGACCCCTTCCACTCCCAAGAACCCAAAAAGAGCTTAAACGTGATTCTGACGGCAAACGCGCGTTTAACACTGGCGCTGTCTGTGGGAAAGTGGCAACAGAGTGTTGCAAAGTGATTGTCGGAAGGTAGCAATAGAGTGTTGCAAAGTGATTGTGGGAAGGTAACCATAGATTGTGAATCAACAGTAAGGTAGAGTAGTACGCAAGTGTAGCAAAGGTGCTATATGCCGGTTACTCGGTCCGGTGAGTCATATCCGAAGTACAGGAGAGATCGACAGCCTTGGGAGATATCAAATTTATTAGGAACATCCTCAGGAGGCAGAAGCACAGATCGGTTAAGACCAGTCGTCGAAGAAACGAAGCGCGTTAGCAGTGATTCCGGTAGCATTCCGGTAGAACATACTACAATTCCGGTAGATTTTGGTGTAATTTTGGTACAGAAGATACAGTAACTTCGGAGTCTACAGGAACGCAGTGTGCAGTTGATCCGACACCGTCTGGTCAAGATTCAAACCTCTCTACGGATAGAGGTGTGTTATCCAGAGCGGTCATTGAAGGTGAAAGAATACCCTGGATTGGGGAAAGTTCCATCAATTCCGGTGGCAGTTCGGTCCCGATTGCAGAAAATTTACAATTTTCCGGTGACAGTGTTATACTTCCCAGTGAATCTTCATTCCGGACACCACTGTTCGGGGCAACTTTGCCTACGTTTGATACTGCAGAAGAGGATAGGCTATTCGAATTAGAAATTCGTAAGAGGTTGAGTGCTATTTTCGAATCGGAAAGTGAGCAGTCTGATCATACAGAATCTGAAGGACCGAAAACACATCCTCAGAACTCAGGAAATAGTAACAGTACTGCCACCAGCACCATGAGTGGGCAACAACAACAACAACAACAACAACAATAAAAACAACAACAACAACAACAACAACAGCAACAGCTACTTCCACCTCGACCAGTTCCAACAGGAGTAACTTACACCAAATTCGGTGGATTTCCAGGTGATGATCCTGATGCTCATGTACGCACTTTTGAAATAAGTTATGCAGTACTTAACCATCAACCCGATCCGGCATACAAGGCCATAGTATTCCAATCAACATTAGTTAATGAAGCAGCAAGGTGGCCTACAGAGTATGATATCAATCATTTTGGCACCTATGAAGCGGTAAGGGATGCGTTTCTGCAGAGATTCCGGCTAAAGAAGAACCCTGCCGAAATTTTCGATTACTTACAGAACAATAGACAGAAGCTGAACCAAACTGTGCGGGAATATGCCACCCTATTCAGAACTCATTTGAAACAACTACCTCCGGCACATGCCAATTTACCGGATGATGTCATCACTCAGTGGTTTATTAATGGGTTGACTCCGTAGCTCCGAGAGATTATGATAATCCGTTGTGTGGGAGCTATGACACTAGATGCGGTTATTGCAATGGCCTTGCAGCTCGAACATAAGGTTGGAGGCTTTACCGAAGACCTGGAGTGGTCAAAAGCCAGTAAAAATGTTGCAGAGGATCCGGCTAGACAAATGTACTGTACCAAATGCAAGAATCCAGGGCATACCAGTGCCACATGTGCCCTTAATCAGATGTATTGCGCTATCTGCAATACAACCAGACATTCCATCGAAAACTGTGCATATAACGCCAAAGTGCAGGGACCAGCAACTGTAAACGCTATCATACAAGAACCAAGGCAGTCGACCACTCATTATATTCCACCTCAGATGAGAAATAATCAGCAGCAGGGATACAGAAATTATCGAGGACAGCGGAATACAAATTACAATACAAATCGTTGGCATACAGGAACATCACAGGAAAATAATTCTTTGCCACCCCCTCACTGTCATTTTTGCGGTGAGTTAGGCCACATACGCAGATTCTGTAAAGATGCAGCTGAATATAATCAGAGGAAGAAAGAGCGTCAGAACCCTATGACCAATATGGTATATATTTCACCAATAGAAACTCAAGCAGCAGTGATTCAAACAAGATCTGGTAAACAGTTACAACCAGCAACAGAAGTGTTTCAACCTGGCATCCATGAACAAAAGAGAATGTATGCCAAAGCTAGTCAATGGACCACCAAAGAACCTACAGTGTTCCCAGATCCAATTCTAGTGACCCAAGTTCCGCTGCCAAAGGAAGGATCGCAGGAACAAGATTCTACCTCTGTAACAGGCGCATTATCTTCAGAATCGATGAAAAGTACAATTCAAGCAGATCAGGCATGGGAAATTTTATCTAAGGCGTCCATTACTCTCCCTCTTCGACAATTACTTGCACTAGTACCGGGAGTTCGACAGCAAATCCAGCAACAACTCAGTCCTGGGTCTTCCTGCATTCCAGCGATAGCAATGGTACAACCGGAAGCTGATTCTACGGTGGATCATTCGGTCCCTTTAATTACGGTATGGTACAAAAACCATAAGATTACTCAAGTACTAATTGATGGTGGGTCTGGTGTAAACATCACCACTGCAACGTTTTGTAAAAAGTTGGGATGGACGCAAATCAAGCCTGTTCAATTTTTCGTTAGAATGGCCGACCAATCCAGAGTTCATCTGGTAGGACTTGTAAGAAATGTTCCGATAAATTTGCAGGGTACAACGTTTAAGATGATTTTTGTAGTCTTAGAACTACCGGAGTCTAGTCTTGACTATAATCTCCTTTTCGATCGACCCTAGTTAAAACATGCTAAGGTTATACAGGATTGGTCAGCACAAGAACTAACATTTAAAGATAATCATCATAAATATATTGTCAAATTGGATGCCATTCAGCCTTGTGAACTTCATGCCAAGCCATATGTAGCAGAGCCAGTCCATATGTTGGATGGCTTGTTTGACGATGAAGAAGAAGCCTTTCTGAAGAACAATGAAGATCTGGTTTCTTTAGGTACTGTAGATCTGCAATCTATTATAGACAACTGGAGTCCGACAGCCTGTACGGTGGTGCCTGTGACCGAAGAAGTGAAGACCGAAGATACTGTTGCTATGGATGAAGCCGCTCTACAACATCTTTTACAGTCAGCTGACGATCTAGGCAAACCTTATCAATTCTATGTTCCCGAAGATCAGTTAATCACCTACAATTTGGGAGATGAAGTAAATCCACGACCTGTCAAGATAAAGGAAGGATTATTTGAGGTGTTTCAAGCAAATTTGATCCAGCTTCTTCATGAGTTCTCTGATGTTTTTGCATGGGATTATCGTGATATGAAAGGTCTGGATCCTCGCATCTATCAGCATCGGGTCGTGCTCAAACCAGAAGCAAAGCCGATTAAACAACCTAGCTACCGTATGAATCCCAACTATGCAGCACAGGTCAAAGCAGAACTTGATCACCTATTAAAGGTAGGATTCATTGTACCCATTGAGCACGCTGAATGGATCTCCCCGATTGTAATCGTACCAAAGAAAAACATGCAGCTCCGAATATGTGTCGATTATCGGAAATTGAATGCAGCCACCGTACCTGATCCATTTCCTCTTCCATTTCTTGATACAATGCTGGACAGAGTGGCTGGGCATGAAATGTATTCATTTCTTGATGGTTATAGTGGCTATAACCAGGTTCGAATGGCTGAGAAAGATATACCGAAAACAACATTTATTACGAATTGGGGTGTTTTTGCTTGTACAGTCATGTGGTTTGGGTTGAGGAATGCTCCTAGTACCTTTCAGCGTTGTATGCAGGAAATCTTCTCACCCTATCTCACTTCTTTTATGCAAGTATATCTAGATGATTTCTCTTTATTCGGTAAGATGGTAGCACACCTGTATCATTTACGGTGTTGCTTTGAGAAATGTCGTGAATACCGACTCTGTTTAAATTCAACCAAATCTATCTTTGCGGTTTCCTGTGGTAAACTCCTTGGCCACATTGTATCTGCATAGGGCATACAAGTTGATCCAGACAAAATTGCAGCTGTGTTAGAAGCTCCTGTGCCTACTACACCGAAAGAAGTGATGCGCTTTATGGGTCAAGTCAGGTGGCATGGTCGACATTTACGGTGGCTTGCCCATTTGGCAATACCCCTAAATCATCTAATAACTATTACTCCTCGACAATTTGATTGGACCCCAGAATGTCAAATTGCATTTGATCATCTAAAAGGATTATTAACGCAGGTTCCAATTCTACAACCTCCTGATTGGGAATGCCCATTTCATGTTTTTGTAGACGCATCAGATATAGCCATTGGAAGTGTTTTAATGCAACAAACTGATAAGTGGTTTTGGCTTGTCTATTATGCAAGTCGACGGCTTGCTCTTGTTGAAAAGAATTATTCAGTAACTGAAAGAGAATGTCTTGGTTTGGTGTATTCTGTAAAGAAATTCCGGCATTATTTGCTAGGCCGAAAATTCATCTTTCATGTAGATCATGCTGCGCTGGTGTATCTGGTTAGACAACAACATTTAGGTGGTCGTTTGGCATGCTGGGTTCTATTGTTATAGGAATTCGATTATGAAGTAATTCATCGACCCGGCACTGCACATGCATTAGCAGATTTTCTCTCTCGGTTGGATTCTGGTGAAGCTCCGGTCGGTGTTGATGACACCACACCAACAATTTATGTTACTGAAACGACTAGTGATGAATCTGCACAACCTCCTGTGATACCTACTTACTATGATCAGTTATTAACTTTTCTTACTGATGGATGTCTTCCTTCTCAAACTTCTCCTGCAATGCGTCGGAAAATTGCAGTTTACAGTCGTAGATTCCGGTTGATTGCCGGACAGTTGTATTATATGGATCACACTGGAATTTTACTTCGTTGTATTCCTCCACATGAAGTAAACTCAGTAATCGCTCTGGCACATTCAATACCCTCCGGTGGACATTTTGCAGCAGATTTAACGCACCGAAAAATTCTCCAAAGTGGGCTCTGGTGGCCTACTATGTACAAAGATATATCGTAGTTTATGCAGCAGTGTGACAATTGTCAACAATCTGGACAGCCTTTACAACATCATTTCTTTCCTCTACAGCCCGTCTTACCTTTGGAACCTTTTCAAAAATGGGGTCTTGACTTTATTGGACCAATCACACGTCCACCAATCCTTAGCAACAACCGATACATTCTCACATGCACAGATTATGCTACCAGATGGGCAGAAGCTTGGGCTTTATGGTCCGTCACAGCTATTTGGGTGGCAAAATTTCTAATGAAGGACGTATTCCCACGATATGGATTACCTTTGGAACTTGTAACAGATCAAGGAACGCACTTTGTCAACAATTTAATGCGAGTGCTCACACACACTTTTCAGATTCTGCATAAATTCAGTTCACCGTATTATCCTCGTGCTAATGGCTTAGCTGAGAGTACAAACAAAACGTTGTTGACTATGCTTCGAAAATTTATTGTGGAATCACCAGAAAGATGGGATCAATTACTACCTGCAGTATTATGGGCATACCGGACTACATACAAGGTCGCAACAGGACTAACTCCTTTCAAGCTTGCATATGGGCTGGAAGCAATTGCACCAATGGAACTTGTAGTACCAAGCTTACGTGTGGCCATTTCTCAGAAATTGTTACCTGAAGAGTCTTTGCTATTTCTGTTGGAGACACTTAGAGAACTAGATGAGCATCGGTGGGAAAGTTTTTTGACTCTTCAAGAAGTGCAGTTGCAGCAAGCTCGTACTCATGATAGATATCTAAAAACTCCAGTTTTTATGGTAGGACAACTTGTGTTGTTTTATAATGCAAAATCAAATCGTTCTGCTGGAAAATTCAAGTTACGATGGTTTGGTCCTTACCCGATTACTAAACAAGTGGGCCCAGCTACTTTTCGATTGACTACTTTGACCGGAATTCCTCTTCCAAAAGTGATAAATGGTTCAAAGTTGCGGTCGTATCATCAAGCGCCTGATTCGCACTGAAGTGTTCTGCGGTTGCCCGCGTATTTTTTCTTTTCTTTTCTTTTCCTTTTTAGTTTTGCGTGTTAGTTGCTTAAAAATCATAAACTCCTTGTTTTGCTACATTACCATGAATAATAGCCGCCTTTTGTTATTGATTCTACTCATGCATGCACACCGTAGTTATGAAGGTTATCATCTCAACATCGCGCGATGATTAGCATTTTTTGATCGCCTCCCGTTACCAAGTATCTACTTAATCTTTTGCTTTCCGCTGTTAGTCGCTATTGTGTCTGTGTGTTTTGTGTGCTTTGTGCTCTCTTTAAGCCCTGTGTATTCGTGCTTTTCGTGTGCGATCATGGAAGCTCTAGCAAACTTTGCTACCTTCTATGATGGAATTCCTCCCGACATGAGTGAATTCTTGCATGTCCAAGGTTTGTCCAACTTCGCTGAATTGCCTTGGCATTTAGTGGAGTGCCATCCATTCTATGCTCAGATAATTGCTGCTATTGCTGCCACACCTGCTACCGAGCAGAGTTGGCCTATTACGTGTTTCCCCTCTCCTGTAGTAATCACCATGCAGTCGTTTGCTGCCGCTTTCCGACTCTCTGCGCAAGGACGAGAGAATGGACCCAACCTACCAATCGCTACGATGAATCAGTTGTTTCCTAGGCACTCTTCAAATGAGTATGCCATACTTTGTCGCCCTGAACCTGAAAGAACAACTTTGCAATTTCTCGTAGCCATCCTGAACTTACAAAAACACACTTATGGAATATCTCGCCCATTCTACTCGGTAATTGATATGGCTGCTAGAGAGCCTATCAATTTTGCATCCTATTATTTCCAGCGCATTCACCGTGAATACGTTGTGATCATTAAGCAGGTTAACAAATGCGATCTGTCGCGTTCCCGTCTTTCGCACATACTCACTTTTTTGTTTCCGGCCCTCCAAGCAGCACAACCACCACCCAGAGGTCCAATTTTATATCATGAAGAATCTGCTCTGATACAGGAAGACGATGAAGAAGATGACGAAGAACTCTTCCAGCTCCTCCGCCGAAAACGAATCCAGATAAGCTCTTCTAATAGTCAAGTACAGGATTCTACCGCTGGAAATAAAGCAGACAACAATGAAGAAGAGACTTTCCACGATACAACCACCTCCATGCACCATGATTCATTAGCTCAGTCATCTCCAAACCAGCAACAGGATCAGAGTGTTACTACTGATTCTGGAGACAAATCTGATAAGGAAGGATCCCAACAACAATCCAAACAAGAGGAGCAAGAAGATACGAAAGTTATTGTTGCAGAAGTTTGGGCAGAGTTGATTACAATAGTAGAGTCTGCAGTTGCTCAACCTAAAGTGACTACGCAACAACTTACCGAAGCAACCAATAATCTGCAACCCATTCCTCCACCCGTGCCTCCACTTAAACCTATTGTTCCCATTCCACCGATTGTACGTGACGCACCCGATTCATCATCCTCTTCACCGAACTATTCTCCACCCAATTCCCATCAACTCCTTACCGCTTCTTCATCTCAACCACGTCCTTCTCTTCTATTTCCTTCACTACCTGTGTTTAATGAGCTCGCATCAATGGGTCATATGTTGATCCATCTATCACAACAACTACCACAACAGATGACGGAGATTATTGATAATCTCAAACACGAATTACAACATAAAGTTGATGTTTTAGAAGCGGATATCATTCCGTTGCAGGAAGAGGTAGATGCAGTAAAAGCAGAGAATCATGCTCTCCACATACAGATTCAACAGCTACACGCTCACCTTACCGAACAGGAGACAGTAATCAATCAAAGAGATGCTGCCTTGGTCGAAGTCAGAATAAAAGATGATTTATTATGCGCTGCTGATGCAGAAATTCTTCAATTATGACAGTTAGTTAAAGATAAAGAGGATTCTCGCATAGCACTGGGAGATTTGTTAAAGGAAACTAGAGAACAATTGGCTGAAGCCGTGCAAAAAGGACAAGAAATGTCAAGTTTACTAAAGCAAACCAATACAGAGCTTGAGTTCGCAAATGCCACCCTGACTGAATCCAATTCTGCTCTTAAAACGCAGATGATGTTGGTCGCTCAGCTCCAAAAAGAGATCCCAGCAATTTGAAGAGAGCGCGATGCTTACTACCGAACCATTCAATTTCAGAATCAAGAATTGGAGAGAAGAGAAAGGCAACTTGGAGCTCAAGCCGAACGCTTATCACGAATAGATCAACAGATTGCCGATATGAAGGTAAACTGTGATGGAGCTCTATCAAATGACTTTTATCTGCAGGAAGCTTTTCTGCAAACACAGGCAGAAATTTTGATGAGCCAGGTAATTGCCACTAGTTCAGTTAGAACTGATGCCCAGTTAGTAGAACCAGAGATACTGAAACAGATGCTGGATTCGTTAAAAAAGAAAATTTCCCGAACGTTTAAATTAGCTAGATCAATGTATCTACAGGGTATAATAGATGAGCCATAAGATTTTGTATACCAGCGGGTTCAAGTCCACCGTGCGTGCCAGTGTAAGCCGCCGGAATTGTAATCTTTCCCTTTCATATTCTGCACGAATCGAAAGGTCGTTGTGTGAAGTTGTATCCATTTATAAATCAATGAAAAGATGCTTCGGTAACAATCAGAAGGGTCGCCAGACTATCTGTCTGGGCGATACGTCTGTGTAGTTCCGTTGTGTTGTGTTTTGAGAATTCTGAGTAATACTGTGTCTTCTGTCTTTGTTTGATTATTTGCACCTGTACGGTAAAGACTGGATTGCGATAATGTTTATAGTAAGTTAAGTATTGAATCACTGTTCTGTTAAGTTAATTACTGTAAGTCTGTACTACGGTAGTGTTTACCTTGTGCGCCGAGTACTGAGAAAGTATTAATTCGTGTATGATTCGGAAGTTTGTGAGAGAACCCATCGGAGTATTGGTAGTAATTCATATTAACAGAGATTTAGACATTAAGGTACTGTGGTGTGAGTGTTTAATTGGGAAAATCCAGTATAGGGCCTCTGTTTATTCAGACCCCTTCCACTCCCAAGAACCCGAAAAGAGCTTAAACGTGTTTCTGACGGCAAACGCGCGTTTAACAATTCTATGGATGATATGATACCACTTTTTTGGATGATACGATACTAGAATAGGCACAATACGATACCAACTTGGCACGCGATATGATACTGCTCGGTCGATGATACGATATCGTGAACGACATGATACGATACCACCGCGGTGTCCGCGATCACGATACCAACACTTGACGATACGATACCAGAATGGTATCGCAGTACCTCAAGTGGGCGTGCACGATACGATACCTCGACAAGTATCGCGATAGACGGGAATTCTGGTATCGTGATACCATAGCTCATATGAACATGATACTTGGAGATTTTGACACCCAAATTCAAAAATTTTTACAGATATGTGTACCTTGTGTCCTCCTTGTCACTCGTATGTGTCTGCATATGCAAAGTCACCCTTCAATCTCACGATACATCACTCGCGATACCAGACACACACCTTGTCACTCCGCGATACTGTCACTCAGTTTTTTGATGTTTTAACAGCACGATTCTCTGTATTTCATCCATGTTTAAACTTTGAACTCTCTCTGAACTCCTTGCATAGCCAAGAATGAAAAAGAAGGGGCAAAAATAGGAGACATACAGTAAAAAAAGTGAAAAAATCAGAGAAGGTGAAGATGGGAGGAGATGATGGTGATGATGATGATGATGATGATGATGATGAAGGTGACTAAGAACTCAGAAACTGAACTGAAAATGGTGATTTTTTTACCTTCCAACATCGCTACTCTACGTCTTACCATCACACGCTCGTCCTCCAAGCTCTCTCCTCGACAACGGTGCCAAATTTGGTGTCACTCTAGCACAATGGTGAGTACCAACATGAGGAGATACACCTCATAAATGTCAATTCGCAGAGATGTGAGGACGAGTAAAGACCATGAGCAAGTGATGGCACAAGTGCGTCAGTGAAAGCGCACAAGCATGCACACACATACACACACACACACACACAAGGTAAGAGCAAAGAGTGGAACAATGGAAGGACTTCGATTACAAAGGAAATCTATTACCAAGCTCAAATATACAACAAGCCAACCCCTAAAATGAGCTCTCTAGCCCCTTTTATAGTTTCTTGAGTAGTTTTGGCCTTGTCCAGACCTAGTGTCTGACCTAATTAAAAATTAGGTTCCAGGGCTTATTTGGGGGCTCAAACGGAGTCTAAAAATTATGAAAATTGGTAGGATGATACTTCTAATACTCCTCAAACTCAAGGACTCCTTGGCTTGAACAAAATGGAGTTATAAAAATGGAAAATGGTATTTACAATGGTTTTTTGTGATAAAAATAACTATTTTTATAGGGATTTCTTTTGAACATTTGACATGTGCTTCTTGGAGCTCCATACATTCTCATTCTTCTTGTGTGTCCACTTCCTTGACATGTCTCTATGCTTGTGCTTGACCTTGATTGTCAACACCAAGCATGAAAGTTGTCTTGTCTAGCTTATCACCATAAGCTGACTCATTCCATTTGCGTTTGCCATTTCTGCAGTGATTCACAAGACTGCAAAACACTACAAGCAGCACTTCTGGTTGAACACTCTTGCACTATGAAGTGACAGTTCGATATCAGAAAAACACAGTTTTTGTGTATCAATAGTACACAGAATCGCTTGAAATTCTGGATCTGGAATATATGAGTGTTGCTAAACAAGATGCAAGTTATAGTTTTGCAAACTGACCTAGTTTTTCTATGGGCCCCACCTTGCGGGCTCGAAAATATTTTGAGGTCTTCTACCTTCACGCCAATTTTCGTAGCAATCTGAGGTCATTTGTGAATCGGGCTTTCTCCACGCCTTCTCACATACTCTTCACTGTCAGCCTTCTCCACAAGCTCTCTATAGCCACACTGGCTTCGATACCATGTCACAAGGAAGGAGATAAGGAAGAGAGTTCACATATGCAATCTCGCAATCAAGGAGAAGCACACACATAGATTGAGGCAAGGAAGAATGATCTACTTCTTCTTCTTCTATTGCATAAAAGGAATGTACGAGAATGACCTAAAAACAGGAATACATCAAGTGCAATATATAAAGAACAGTACATAAGGAAAAACCTAATGTCCTGCATGAGTGAGCTAGCAAGAAACAAATGTGCCATGACTCTTGGTAGATAAATCTAGTACAAATCAATGAAGTATCCTTGACATATACCGGCATGACTATACATGTCAGAGAAATGAAAAACTGATATGTGTCATCCTAGATCATCACATGTTGAGCTTGATATCTCAACATCATTATGGAGATCTCAAGAAGGAGAGTCCACCATGGTGCATCACCATCACAATACTTCAATGGTATTAGATCATTCAAATGCAAAAGATTTGTTGCTGTTGTGAGAGTGAGCTTATGACTAAGGCAACAACCAAGGCATATACTTTGGCATACTTTTTCATATGAGTCATTGAAGTCAACACTGGTGCCATTGACTACATGCAGTGGAGGACCTCAATGATCAAGGAAGACAAAGGTTACCAATATTTCTCGAGAGGTCACCCATCCTCATTTGTCCCCCCCAAGATTTCTTAACCGGTGATCTCTTGCCACTAAGCTACACTTTTGTGGTGCTTGAGGAAGGGAAAAGACTAAGGTACACATTACCTTGAACATGTTTTGGGCCCTCAAAGCTTCATTCTTTGCTTTCAAAGCCTGTTTTGAAGCATTCTTGGGGTGATTTTTGGAGCCATCTTGGAGTACTCTCACACATAGTTCTTCTTACACAGATTCAAGAACATCAAGAAGAGTCTTATTTGTACTTCTCTAAAAATGGATATTCAGCTTTGGCACTATGTTCTTAGCTACACTAGTAAATCTACACATTTCTTGGAAGTTTTTCAATTGTGGTGGGAGCAACCGCCACAAGTTTATGGAGGTTTTTGAGCCTAAATAATAGAGTGAACTGACAGTTGTAGTTGTTTTTTGTGAGTGTTTGGGTTGTAAGTTCAACATTTTAGTGTTGTTTTATTGCATATACTAAGCACAAACACACTATATACACTTATGTGGATACTGCTTATGTATGTCCATGTGGTTATTGATATAGTGGTTATGTCTTTGTATAAAGCATTTGATGTTGATAAAGAGGGTTGTCGTGAGGTTTTCTTAGCTATGAGACACCTCGATGTCGGCGTGTCTCTCGCAATATAGGTGGAAAACTTGTCATAGGATATGTATGCTAGTTGTTCATAGGTGTCGATAAGCCTAGTTGGCTTATTTTGATTAACTAATTATATGAAGTGGAGTTAGTGATTCACTATGCAGGTTTACATGTCAGTACTTGCTGTTTTATGAGATTTTGACATTAGTCATATGCTCATTTTGCAAAGGAGACTCTAGAAAATTTTTTTGAGATTCTTTTAATTTTTTCAACTATGCAATGGTCAATTTACTCCTTGATACACTTATTGGTGTGAGCACATTTATTCTCACATTATCATTTTAGTTGGTCATTACTGTTAATTAATCCATTTTTTTGGGGAGACTTTGTGAAATTTTTCCTAGAATCTGACACTTGGTCGTCCTACTTTGAACCTTAGTGGTGTTTGGACTCTTCTAGCTCCATTATCATCCTAGTTAGTCTCTATCATCATGGCATCAGAGATCTCAGACATGTCTAGTGGATCAAGATCTAGTGATAGTGTTCCTAGGAGTAGCTATAACTTGCAAGGCAAAGACCATTTTGAGATCTAAAAGTTTGATGGCACAAACTTTTCTCTATGGATGAATCAGACTAAAGATGTGCTAATTTAGAGGAGGCAATGGGAGCCAATAAAAGGAATCTCAAAGAAAGCAGCTGACATGAATGAAGATGATTAGGATGAATCAGATGAAATGGCTAGGTCTACATTTGATTGCACTTGGTAGATGATGTTTACTTTGTAGTATCGGATTGTGAATGTGTAGAGGAGCTTTGGAAGAAATTATGCAATACATATGAAAAAAAAACGACATCAAATAAAGTGTACTTGATGAGAAAGTTATATGACCTTTGCATGAAGGACACAGATAGTGGTGCTGCTAATCTAAATGAGTTTGATGCTACATTCTCTCAGTTATAAGCTCAAACAATGGATATGGATAATGAAATGAAAGGAGTCTTGTTGTTATGCATCTTGCCATCATCATGGGATATGTTTTACACAGCTATTAGTAGTAGTGCGCCTGGTGGTGGAGCACTATTGAGTGAGGAGATTTGTAGAAAATCTATGGTTGGAACTCAGAGTACAGATGCATATGATATTTGACTCATAACAAGTAAAGAATCAACAACATGGAAAGAGCAAAAACATGGAAAAGAATGGTTAATGGAATAAGAGTAAGTAAATCAAAGAAGAGGGATATCGAATGCCATTATTGTCATAAGAAGGGAGACATGAAGAAAGAATGCTATGCATTAAAGAATGCTAAAGGTGAAGGATAGAATGTTGATGGACATGTTAAATAGCTACCTACACCATTTGCTTCGATTGTGAAGATTGAAGAAATAAATGCTATTACTAATGATGCTAACGTGTTGACACATGATAGTAATATGCCCAATGAGGCTCGTATGGATCATTCTCTTTCCCACATGTGGCTGTTAGATTTTGGTGCTTCTTTCCATGTGACACCACATAAAGAATGATTCTCTAATTATGCATCAAAGTCTCTTGGTACCATGAGGCTTGATGACTCTTACTAGTGTGATGTTGTGGGGATTAGAGACGTGGTTGTGTAGTTCATTGGTGGTTTAAAATTTACTATGCATGATGTATGCCATGTACCTTAGTTATCATGTATTTTGATGTCAGTTAGTCAGCTTGATGACCTTGGTTACAAGGTGGTCTTCTATGCTTAGTCCTTTTGCATATACAAGGGAAATATGGTTATTGCAAAAGGAAGCAAAGTTGGCTCACTTTATACTTTATTTGTACCACAAAAAGAACACTTGTTACTTATTACTAGACAACCTATGTCTTGTATTTGGAATGGGTATTTGGGACACATATCACATAGTGGAATGGAAAATCTTTCTCATTCTGGTTACTAACCTATGTTATGTTTCTCTAATTTTTCATTCTGCATAAGACACACATTGACTCTTCAATTTAGCCTCTAGATCTCGTTCATAGAGATGTGTGTGGTCCTATGCCCACAAGGTCATTAGGTGCTTCTCTTTACTTTATCACTTTCATAGATGATGCTATTAGAAAATTCTACATATATCCTATCAAATTGAAGGATGAGTGTTATGTGGAGAACTGCTAGGAGAGAGGTGTGAATCACCCCTTATCTTTAATTAGATGGGTTCACACATGAGTGCCATGTGGAACCCATGTGTGTATCCATTTGGGGCTACTCTTGATGTAGGAAGAGGGGATTAATAGAAGAGTACATGGTTGGGAGGAATAGAATCAAGTAAGTTCTCCGTGCGTTGTCTTTTTCAAACTTCTGAGCATCTCGAGAATCGAGCTAGACAATTATGAAAATAAGAGCAATCATTGAGATATGATAATTGCTATTAAATCCTAGCGATGACAACAGATGGATGGCTAAAGAGCACACACCATGTGACATCAGCCAACAGGCAGATGATTGAAGAGCACAACCACACGAAGTCAACAGACGGATGTCGATCACATTGAGAGAAGCTTAGCTCTCTCTTCTCTCATGCTCCTCTCTAGGATGGAGCAAGTTTGAGCTCTGCCTGCACCCATATATGGGATAAAAGGAATTTCGACGGCCTTCATGAGTCCATCCCAGAGAAGTATATCTTCGGAAGGTATCAGGTTTAGAAATTTTGAGTTTTTATTTGACTTAGGAGGGGTATATCAGAAGCAATCGGATATGGTATTGGGGAAAAGATTATGCAAGCATGTATTACGGGCTGTGGACGTTGGGTATGGGTCATTGAAATAGGTGAAAAAAAAGCTTGAATACTCTGTTTTGATCTTCCAAAGTCACCCTCTCATGAAGAATTGTGTTTCCACTTATTGTCTTTAACATACCCACCTTCTCTGACTCATGGTTTTGTAGTCTGACATCCAATTCAAGAGACCTTTGTTACATTACAAAGATACGCTCCTAAGGTCTATATTAGGAGCAAATAATGAATGATTTGGAGAAGTTTTGCCCAACCAAAATTCCTCTGTAGCACTTCAATAGAAATTAGGTGGCCACTTTTGAGCCTAGTTCTTGGTCATTTGGCATCAGAATCGACTTTTTTCACTTGGAGTACCTTCCCTTTGAAATGCAGGTGCTGGACCACTTATTTTGGATTGATGAGGACTAGCAAAAACCAAAAGTGCTTCAGTTTGACTCAATTTTCTCATTTAGAGCTATTGTTATATGCTTTTGACATCATTTTTGCTAGTGTTTGGTGACTAGAACCTCCTTGGGCCAACCGGACATTTTGATTTTTTGTTTGGGCCCACGGAGGATTGTAGATCAGTGTCTTCATGCTTCAAAGATCCTTTCATTTTTGTTTTGAAAGCTTTATTTTGTATCAGGGAAGTTCTCTAGTAGTAGTTTTTCTCTCTTTCTTGCATATTAAGTTTACTTCCATTCCTTTTACACACTCTAGTTAGTAAATGGCGGGAGTGAAATATGGATTCCAAGGGTAAACAAGTTTTAGAACACACTTCTCTACCTCAAGAAAAACAACTAGAGGACCCTGACCATAGGATGGAAGAGGTAGACCTTGAGCAAGAATTTGAGCCAAAGCTAGAGGGAAAAGAGCCACAATCTGATACCACTGTTGGAGGATACTCCTATGTGCACAACAAAAGCAAATGAACCCTCCTAAGATCCTGAAATTTTTCAGACATAGGCTTTGTATTTTCCGAGTTTCTCTGAGTATATGCAGAGACTGATAATGAAATTTTGCACGCTTAGACTAGACTCTAAGATCTTTCAAATGAGAGTAAAATCACTCAATTTGGACACTATATGATGCCTCAACCAACTGCAACAAAACAGAGAACTTGATCTCTTCAGAGAGTATGAGCTAACTAGACTGACAGTGTTCTGGACATTTCTCTGCACATGTGCAGGCACTGAAGCCGAGACTTATACCAAACAAAGTAGAACTTATAATCTTTCCAACAAGACAAAAATCATTGCAAATGGATTCCGGATGAAGGAGAAACAACAATTACAAGACCGGGGGGTCTGTCAAAAACATCTAGATAGATAGAGTGTGTAAAAGTGAAATTTCTGCAAAATATGCAGAGAATAGCTACTAGGGGGTGTGCTTAAGCAAGGGGGAAGCTTGGGCACGTATTTCCACAACTCTAAGTCATAATACAACTCATTAGAGATTTTAAAGACCACATACTAACCTCTTTAACCAATTAAAAACATATACATGTCAAAAGTGAGGTCCAATCACATCAAGAGGTGAGCTAAATCTTCTCTAATCAACTTCTTTCCATTATGGGCATAATTTGATGCCTCCAACTCGTGGAAATCAGCCTTCTTTGATTGTGGATGATGTGGAAGGTTCAATTTGGGGCATGTTCCCACACTCTTGAGCTTGAAAAACTTTCAACATATCTCTCTCTAGCCTAAGGGTATGTTTCTTTAACTCTACGAATTGTTTGTGAGTAACAAACTCATCGTAGAGTTATAAGTGGAGTATCAAAGAGAGAAGAAGGAGCTACTGAAGTTAAGTAAAGACTTCATCAAAGTTTGAAGGAAGGAAGCAAAGAACGGGCACGTCAACAACAAGGGGAAGCAAATACATCATCAAATCAAAGACGAAGCTTCATCAAGAGGAGTAGCTAAATTTTTTGAGGTAAAAGCCATCTTTTTCAACTTCATTACATCAAGGGGAAGGTTCAAGAGAGCTAAGAGGCCCCATGGCTGATCTCAATGCTCAGATTGAGAAGCTCAAAAAAGGAAACTACCAACCATGGCGATTTAGAATAAGCAATTTTTTGATGGGGAAAGGTTTGTGGGGACTTGTGAGTGGTGGAGAGCCAAAACCCTACATAGATGAGGTAAATCCAACCAATGACCAGAGAAGAGCAGTAAGAGAGTGGGATGAAAGGGACAAAAGGGTCATTTTCATTTTATCTCGGCATATTAGCAACTCTATGGTAGGGCATATTCAAGATTTGGATACATCGAAGAAGGTGTGGGAGTGCTTGGAGAGATTGTACTCAACCTCCATAAAAGCTAGAAAAATTCAGCTCAAGCTAGTAAACCTAGTTGGGAGCCAAAATACTCTAATGTCATGTTTGCAAATCCTAACTCTAGCCCCCAACCTAGACAAATAAGATCCTCAACACCAAGAGGACCATGCTACATATGCTAGGGAGATCACTTCATTCATGATTTTCCTATACTTACAGCTATACAACACCAATCAGTGAAAATTCAAGGTTTTTGTACAAAGTGTGGGAAGGAGCACCTTTTACGGGATTGCCCTAAGAACCCAAACAATGGGCTAAAGATCACTCCTATCAATGTCATTGGGTTAATAGTCGATTCTAATGGAAGTGTGACTTGCATTGCCCCAGTGCAAGTAGTCACTAAATCTTAGTCATTACATCAAAGCTAAGGCTTAGGTAAGGAAAAGAGTTATGAGGTTAGTAAGACTAAGAGTCTAGCTAAGAAAAGAACAAGAGCCTAGAAAAATAGCCATGAATGAATGCAGAGACAATGGTCGAGGAAGATGAGTGAACTTGAGGAAAGCTTAAGAGAAATGAAAGCCAAGATAACCGAGATTGCATCTCAAATGCACTCACAAAAATCACCATCCCCATCCATCCCCAACTTTCCCATTAATTCACCACCACTTAGAGTAACAGTCTTAGTAGATCCTACTCTAGTGGACTTCAACATGATGCTTAAAGCATATTAGGCTAGAATCCAAGAAGGGAAAAATGTGATAGAACATGGAAAGTGTTACCGGAGGGTTGAGCTAGAGATTGAACAAACCAAGCTTTGTGTGAAAATAGTAGAACTGGCCCAAACTATGTTTGAGGCAAGTTGCCTCTTCAACTACCCAACCTCAGCCAGAACATAGTTACACTTCGATGGATTATTAGAAAGATTGGAAAAAATTTCCAAGTCTGAAAGCAAGCTACATCCCAGAGTAACATCAAAAGTGAAAGGATACGCCTCCTTCCCAAGCTTGCTTATGTTTCCAACTCCATTGGGTTAGGAACCTCTCCTTCTATAAATCAATACTCATAGGAATTTCTAAGAGAGATTGAAGAAGAGAAATGGGCAAAAGAAAGTGAAAATCCTCCTCCCATTGAAATTGTGGATGACTACATGATCAATTTCCACAAGATATTCCTTCTATTTATGGAGAACAAGAGGTGTTGGTGCAATTAAAACCAAGCCCACATACTTGGTTGATTAACTTATGCTTGATTTATTGGCATAACCTATACAAGACTACATATAAATAGTCTCTAGTAAAAATCCTTCATATTTATCTTATAAAAGTGGGTTACACCCATGTGGATTTAGGAAGCTCTAAAATCACGAATCAATCAGTTATTGAGTGATGAGGGCATCTATCCTACACTTTAGGATTCACCTTTTAGGTAGAAGTTTGAATTTGAATTGAAACCTTGGCTTCAAACATGATTATAAAAGGGGGATCAAAAGACCCGTGTATCATCTTGAGCCCATGAGATCACTTTGAGTGAGTTTTATTGGTCATCTCGAGCCCATGAGATCACTTTAAGTGAGTTTTATTGTTCATCTTGAGCCCATGAGATCACTTTGAGTGAGTTTTATTGTTCATCTTGAGCCCATGAGATAACTTTGAGTGAGTTTTATTGTGAAGTGATAGCTCATCTCATGGCTCATTCACTTCTCACACATTGAGCAATGTATGGTTGCCAATGACATTGTATTTGTACATGTTTTAATACATATATGATCATTATATTCTTATTTTACTTCTCTGTTAGTACTCCATTAGAATAGTGATTTTCTTAGAGCTTGTTTTCAGTGTGTGGTTGATCATTTGCCATGATTTAAAGCATGATAGAATCAGCATGTCTTCTATTATAATCCTACAAAGTTTCATTAGCATTGCTTTTCGGGATCGTCAGATATTAACATATCTTTGCTCATTGGTCTACTGACTGTTGCAACCCGTGAATGTCGGGATGGAGTTGTGACTTGCTAAACCCCTTTCTCTACATGTAGTCCATCATTTTTTATGAAATCACTCATTATTTTTAGCTTACTAAGTTAGTTAGATTTTTCCAAAAGGAATTAAGCTAATTGCTACTATGCTCAGAGAACTGTTCAAAACACTTAACATGTGTAGGAACAAAAATAACAAGTTTTTTACTCTTGGATCAACTCTTACCTATCTGTTTTGATTCATCCTTTTGAGAGTGATCTTCCAAGGTACATAGGGTGTCTAATGCATCCTTTGCAAGCTAAAAGGGCCCACCACATATCTTTGGAGTTCATTTGGTTGGTGTAGTGCAAAGTTTTTGCAGCACCACTTCATCTTCATCAAGTACAAATCTATCCTCACAGTGGTATCAGAGCAAGGTTGGACAACGTGGCAGATGGATTTCCTTCATCAATTGAAAAATTGGATAGAGGTAACTATTCAGTTTGGTCATTAAGGATGGAAGCTTATCTTCAAGGAAGGAGTTTATATGGTTATATAGCTGGAGATGAAGTTATGTGAAGGTTCAGAAATAAAGGTCAACCTACATAAGAAGAGCAAGAAAGATTGAGCACATGGTGCTCCAAGGATGCACTTGCAAGGTCTTATCTCCTCAAATCTATCTCATATTTTTTGTTGCCTCACATTAGAAGTTGTATAACATCCCAGGAAGTGTGCAATGCACCCGAGGCCTTCTTCTCTTCAAGCACAAAGGCTAGAAAGAACCAACTATGGTTGGACTTCACAACCCTCAAGAAATCTTTCAAGCAAAATGTGGCTGATTTTTTCACAAAGATCAGAGATATTGCTGATCAGTTGGGAAGCATTGGAGAGGTAATAGAAGAAGAGAAAATTGTAAGGCAGGTCATCAATGGCTTAAAAGCAGATGACAAGTGGGAAGCATTCACCATAGCAATGGACCTATACATGGATATGCATGTACCGGATTTCAACACACTTATGGGACAACTACTTACTCAAGAGGCCAAGCTCATGAAGAATGGAGAACGTTCCAAAAAAATAAATCTTCTGCTTTGTATACTGATAAAAGTAAAGCCAAAGATAACAAAGGAAGAGGAAAGAAAGTCGATGATGAAGCAGGTACACACCAAGCTAACTATGTAGGTAGAGGAAGACATGGTAGAGGTAGAGGCAGAGGAGGAAGACAAGGCGAGGGGAGACCCAAGACTCTAATCCTTGTTCTATTTGTGGATTAACTAATCATACAATTGAGAATTGCTTTAGGAATTCCAAGAATCAAAGAGGCAGAGGCTACAAGAGAGGAGGTTATGGCTACTCAAGAGGAAGGTTCAACAATTTCCATGGCAACCACAACAACTACAACAATTCAACCTACCAAGGAGGATACAAAGGGAGAAGAGATTACAAAAATTATACAGAAGATCAAGAAGACTCTCTACTTCTCATAAATATGACAATGTCACAAGGTAAATCTGATGAGCATGTTTTCTACATAGATTCAGGTTGCTCAAATCATGTGGCAGGAAATGTGGCCCTCCTATCAGATTTAGAAGATCCAAGGAACAAGCACGAAGTGCAAACATGTGATGATACAAGGCATCTGGTGGAGAAGATAGGAAATGTAAAAGCACCTGATGGAAACATCAACCTACTTAGCAAGGTACTCTATGTCCCTACCATCACAAAGAATTTGATAATTGTAGGATAGATTGTGGAGAAAGGCCTATAAGTAAGGTTCACAAAAGGAGGAGCATGTTATGAGTTATGGAATAAATTGAACAAGGAATTGTTGGAGTGTTAATTTATTAATGTATTAATGTGTTTTGGTGTTTTTGATATAGCAGCTGAAGGTTCGTGAGGGCGTGAAAGGCGTGAAAGGGTGGACATCAATAATCCAACTTTAGGGCAAAACATCAATAATTTGACTTATGATTTATTTAGTTTGTAAATAAACCTACATAGAGGGTTCTATTTTTAGAAATAGTCTATTTTTAGAACTAGTTCTATTTTTATAAGTAGTTCTATTTTTAGAAGCAGTTGTATTTTTAGAAAAGTTAGTAAAAATAGTGGTTAGGATAAGAATCATTGTAGACCACGATTTCTATTATTGAAAGCCAATGATTTCTACAAAAGTTACCAACTTTTACTTTCACACATGCTTTTTGAAGCCTCTCTCATGTAACCACTATTTTGACATAATAAAAATTTTCTATAAATACATGCACTCTGTGGACTGTCAAAACAGATTGCATGGGGGGAAATTGCATGCAATATTGTGTTCTGTCTCGTCTCTTGGCATGTCTATTTTTCTATGTATTTTTTGCATCCGCAACCTCTATGTGCGTGTGAGCAAGATCTTGATAATAGAGCATTTGTTGAAGATCCAAGTCAAGGATTCAAGAGAATTGCAAAGGGTGAAAAGACAAGTAAATTATTCACATTTGAATTACAAGACACTAAGAACATTGCTCTCTTTAATTATGGTAGTCAGACACTCACAAAATTAGAAGTATGGCACAAAAGGTTAGCACATATTGGTGAAAGATCATTAAAGCAAATTTGTAGGGTCCAAAGTGTACTTGGAATTCCTAATTTATCAAAGTAACACATTATTTATAAGTGTAGTGCATGTCAATTTGGAAAGTCTCACAGGTTACCATTCATGAAGAGGATATATGCATGGAATTCTCTTCGATTTGGTTCATACAAATGTATGGGGACCTACCAAGGATACTTCAATATCTGGATCAAGGTATTATGTCTCCTTCATTGATGATCGTAGTAGATGGACTATACTATACTTTATGAAATATTTAGCTCTTGTGGAGAATCAAACAGGTAAAACACTAAAAAAGCTAAGGTCAGATGGAGGGGGAGAGTACTTCTCCCATGAATTTGATTCCTTTCTTCAAGAGAGGGGAATCAAAACAGATATTACTATAAGGTACACTCTTGAGCAAAATGGAGTGGCAGACAGAAGGAATAGGAAAATTGTTGAAGCTACAAGGTCTATGCTAAATGAAAAACACTTACCTAATTATTTATGGGTTGAGGCTATATCCACAACCACTTATTTGATTAACATGCTACCTTCAAAGTCATTTGATGGCATGACACCATATGAGGCTTGGAATGGAAGAAGAAGTTTGGATCATTGTAAGATTTTCGGATGTATTGCTTATGCTCATGTTCCTTCACAGGTTAGAGAAAAGATGGATCCAAAAGTTGAAAGATGTGTGTTCATGGATATGACAACAACCAAAAAGGCTATAGGCTATACAACCCAGCAACCAAAGGATTCTTGGTGAGTACAGATGTAGTGTTTGATGAGAATAGTTCTTGGTATGAAGCTAGGTTGCATTATTTGTTATTTGACAATTTGTTTATGAGTGAATAATTATGGAATTTTATGGCAAGCTCTTATTAATCGATCGAATTATTCGGTGACACGTCAGCTTATTCGGACATGCCCAAATAGTTTTTGCATGGAAATTCGACCCTTTTCGATCGATATTTTTTCGATCCAAAGCGTTTTCGATCGAAAAGCTTTCGATCTAAAAAAATTTTGCTCGAAAAATATTCGATCGAATATTATTTTATAAAATAGTTGAACTAGACTCATTTTTTCATAAAAGCTACTTTGTTCTTTACGAACTTAAAGTGTCGTAGAGAGAAAAAGGTATAAATTTTTGCCATATTAAATAATTGAAACTATCGTGATTGTTTGACTCATTAATTCTTACTTCACAATAGTATATATATGTGAATTTAAAATCTATTATGACTGATTCTTACTCATTTTTCATAAAAGCTACTTTTTTCTTTATGAACTTAAAGTGTCGTAGAGAGAACAAGGTATAATTTTTTGCTATAAACATTAAATAATTTAAACCATTGTGATTGTTTGACTCAATATTGATTCTTACTTCACAATAGTATATGTATATGTATGTGCATATGATTAGGAATTTAAAATCTATTGTGATTGTCTGATACATCATTGATTCTTACTTCATCAGGATATGTGTAAGTGTATGTGCATATGATTAAGAATTTAAAATCTATTGTGATACAATAAATTTATTATTGAAAGATGTAGGTAGATTATGTTTGACTCAGTAATGATTTTTACTTCATAATAGTATATGTATGTGTGTGTATGAGTATGTGTATGCATATGAGTGTATAATTGTGAATGAAAAATCTATTGTGATTGTTTGGCTCTATTAATTCTTACTTCACAATATTTTGTGTAAATATTTGTGCATATGATTAGGAATTTAAAATCTATTGTGATTGTTTGATACAACATTGATTCTTATTTCACAGTAGTATGTGTAAGTGTATGTGCATATGATTAGGAATTTAAAATCTATTATGATGCATTAAATTTATTATTGAAAGATAGAGGTAGATTATGTTTGATTCAACATTGAGAATCACTTCATAATAGTATATGTATGTGTGTGTATGAGTATGTGTATGCATATGAGTGTATAATTGTGAATGAAAAATCTATTGTGATTGTGTGACTCAATATTAATTCTTACTTCACAATAGTATGTGTCAGTGTATGTGCATATGATCAGGAATTTAAAATATATTGTGATTGTTTGACTTAATATTGATTCGTATTTCACAATAGTATGTGTAAGTATACGTATGTGTAAATGTATATGTGTGTATGAATGAAAATTAAAATCTATTGTGATTGTTTAACTCAACAATGATTTTTACTTCACAATAGTATGTGTAATTATAATTTGTATATGGGTGTATGATTGAGAATAAGAGTCTATTGTAATTATTTGACTCAATATTGATCAAAATATCTTGTTTGATATTGATTTATATTGTTTTTTTTGTAGGTATAGTCTTCATACAGCAATTTGCAAGCACTATGGGAAAGGGAAAAGAATGGTCATATGTGATTGTTCATCAAGAGGGTAAAACAATATCCACAATACAATGCAAATGTTGTGGGCATCGTTATGTAGGAAATGCAACTCGAATAAAAGAGCATCTCTTTAGTACAGGTAATAATGTGGAAGGATGCTCTAATCCAGATAGTGATATATGGGTACATTTTGCAAGTTATGCAAAAAAATGTAAATCTCAAGGTATCACATCAAAAAGATTCAAAATCATGAGTAGTTCACGTCAATTTCAAAGTAGCCCAAGTGTACAACAAGAATGAGTAGATGCATCGATGACAGTAGAGGATCATCATGATATTTCTACTCATCTCCCAAACTGTTTTTGAGAATAACCAAGATACGTGTACTCCATTTTCTCCAACTGCATCAAAAAAGAGTGGAGTTGGTGAATGTAGTAAAAATGGTGGATCTAATACTCTGTCACCATGCTTTGTCCGCAATAAATCACAAAATACTATACATGTAGATTTTGAAAAGAAATATTGTCTTGAGCTTCATCTTCAATGGACTCAAGCATTCTTAGCATGTGGGATTTCTTTCAATGTTTTTCATAACCCCATTTTCAAAGATGCTTTGATGTCAACGGCACGAAAAGGTTTCACCATGCCAGATTATAACAAAATGCGAATAGACTATGTAGATTAAGTGAAAAAAAGTACCGAAGCTATTTTAAAGAGAACATTACTTGATTATGTACCCATGTATGGATGCACAATAGCATTGGATGAATGGACAAGTTGTCAAAAGAAACCATTGATTAATGTCATGGTTATATGTCCAAAAAGAAACATGTTTTTAGAAGCTGTTGATACTTCTCTTAAAGAGAAAAGTTCGGATTTTCTTGTAAAGGTATATGAACATGCTATATCGTGTGTGGGTGGTCCGAAGAATGTGACTGCGATAGTGACAGATAATGCCTCTAATTTTTGAAGTGCTGGAATTACAATTCAAAACAAGTATGAAGGCATTACTTGGGTTCCATGTGCAGCTCATAAATTAAATTTATTATTGAAAGTTATAGGTATATTATCTTTCATTAAACAAAGCTTATTAGATGCAAATCATGTGGTCAAATTTATTAGAGAGCATCAATTTTCATATTTGCTCTTCCGAACCAAATCTCCCAATAAAGCACTTCAAATTTTTTGTGCCACACGATTTGCAACTGCTTACATTGTACTCAGTGGATTATTAGAAGTTAAGCCAGCTCTTGTAGAAATGATTGCTGATCGAAGATGGGAGGCATGGCTAAAGAAGTATTCTTCTTATCGAGTTGCAACATCCAAATGTACGTGTCTAATACAATCACAAAATTTTTGGCATAATCTTGAAAAAATTGTTGGTATCACTAAACCTTTTGTGGAACTTTTACGAATGGTTGATACTGATAAATTTGTGATTAGAAAAGTTTATTGGATTATGTCAGAAGCTATTCAAAAAGTAAAAGACTTTAATCAATTTTCATTACGAGAGAAAACACAGATTGTATCATTAGCAGAGAAGAGATGGACGCAAATGCATACTCATTTGCATGGAACAACATTCGTTTTGAATCCAACATTTCAACTCAATGGTCAAGCGTCAAACAAAGAAGTCATGGCAAACTTCAAAACCACATGTCAATTATTACTTCCAGGTACAGATGGTCGAGATGCATTCCACCAAAGAATAGCGTATGTAAATCGAGAAGGATATTTTTGAGATCTATGGCATATTGAAGTGATTCAAAAGCATCCACTTCCTATTTGGTGGAAAGAGTATGGAGGTGAAGCAGTGGTGTTTCAACATATAGCTATGAGAGTGCTTTCAGTAGTAGCTTCAAGTGGCAGTTGTGAATGTAATTGGAGTGCCTATGATTTTCTTCATTCAAAATGAAGAAATCGCTTAAGTGTATCACGTGTTAATGTTTTGGTATATGTGTTTTGTAATATGCATTCGTTACATGCTCCAACCAAGATAGCCTCTACAACAACACAACAAACTTTTGGAGAATTTCAAACTCATGAAAGTTTAACAAATGATTCATGGAGTGATCATGATTTAGATGTAGATCATAATGATGGTTTAGACATGGAAGGAATAGATGACATGGTACTTGTCAAAGATGATGATATTCAAAATGAAGAAAATGATGTACTATGAATACAATGATTATATTCAATTGCAAAATCGAATACAAGTCATGTCTTTGATTACAAAAAAAAGCTTTCCTACTCATTGTTTTCTTGATTCAATAACTCATTGGCCGATCAAAAGATGATGATGCCTCTGAGGGTCGTCCATATTTGCTCTCATAAGCATCCACAAAAATTTGTAAATTTTTCACTTGATTTTGTAGATCATCAATCCTCTTTTGTTGATCATCTATTGTTCTTTGTAATGCAAGAATTGTTAATCCTTCCTTGTATAATTCTACCCCTTGTGATGACAAATCATGTATAAGATTATTTTCTTCAGGTTGCAAAATGTAGGGCCGCTTTTGGGGAAGAGGGCCTTCGTTTCCTTGATTATGAAATTTGGCTCGATTTTGAGGACGACCCAAACCGATACCTGCGTTCTTTGGACGATCATCCCAATCTACACATCGATGAAGAATATCTTGTACAAAAACCTTTTGAATGAAATATAATGCTATTTGATTATTATTTGGTAATGATCTCTCAACTTGCACAAAGCGTCGAAGTAGCATTTCTGCTAATCCTTTATGTTGTAAGTCTAAAAGCTTTAAGGGTGTTGTTTCTTTTGCCCTTCCTATAACCCGAAAGAGAACATCATGAACAAAATAATTTGGACATAGCTTTTTCACTTATTTCATTGATAATGCTTCTCCTTCTAATCCTCTGGCTCTAAATCTTGATGGAATAAAAATGCTAATCCTGATTGTGCAAATTGAGCATTTTGCTCAGATAAAATCCTTTGAGATTCAATATGATCAAGGTCATCATTTACATATGGCAGTCTTGCCATGTTTTACTTCTGCAAAATAAAAACACGAATTTTATCTTAAGAGAATTCAAATGAATCCACATAATTCAAATGAATCCATAATATTTAATTCACATATGTTAAATGAATCCACAACATTTAATCCACATAACTCAGATGATACCAAAACATTTGCTCCACTTAATACAAATGATTAAACTTCATTTCATCCACTTAACTCAAATGTAAACACTTCATTTATTCCACATAATTCAAATGAATCCACATGATTTAATTCACATATGTTAAATGAATACACAACATTTAATCCACATCCCTCAAATGATAGCACTTCATTTACTCCACATAATTCAAATAAATCCACATTATTTAATCCATATATTATAAATGGTTACACTTTATTTCAACCACTTAACTCAAATGATACCACAACATTTACTCCACTTAATACAAATGATTACACTTCATTTCATCCACTTAACTCAAATGGTACCACAACATTTACTCTACTTAATACAAATGATTACACTTCATTTCATCCACTTAACTCAAATGTAAACACTTTGTTTATTCCACATAACTCAAATGAATCCATGAGATTTAATTCACATTTGTTAAATGAATCCACAACATTTAATCCACATAACTCAATTGATAGCACTGCATTTACTCCACATAATTTGCTTAACTCAAATGTAAACACTTCATTTAATCTAGGTAGTTCAAATGAATACATATCGTTTTCAATATGGTCGTAATCCATCTGTCGTGGATATCTTTAAACCATATCGAGTGAGATGCGAGAATACTCTAAGCAGTTCATGTGCATCTACTATTTTTGATACATCTTTGTCAGAAGCTAATTCTAAAACATACTTGAACTTGTAAATCCCATTCTTATTAATGGGATAACTATTGAAATCTATATATTTCAGGAGTTGTAACAGGAGTGTCGAAACTGTAAATATATCCTGACTCTTATTAAAAGGTGAAGGACTAGTGGATATGCATTCAGGTGCAATCCACCAGTACTTTTGAGTCCACTCGTTTCTAGTAGATATTTCTAGATTAGGTAGCTTTGGAAAACATTTTTTGGTTGGTAAATAGGTCGCTCTACCAAAATCACATAATCCGATGTAAGCCTGTTGATCTTCAAAATGCAAAAAGATGTTGCATGGATGGAGATCATTATGGGATATATTACAAGTGTGTAAAAATGATATTTTTTGTAATAGGCCGTTGATCAGCTTCTATATATTTGTTTTCACGGTTGCTATATCTCCTTCTGTGTCTTTCACACCTCTGCTTCGTGGTACGTTTAGGTATTCTTTCTCCATTCTTTCTAGCCACATGTCCAATGTACCACCATTCCAGAATTTGAAAATGAGGCACAGACTTTTGCTACGGTGTCTAGCCAAACCAAGTGGACTAATAATTCCACTATGCATAATAGATAACACTGCGGCTTCATTGATGGCTTTATTTTCTCGTGTTTGTATGTCAACACCATGTAATTTGAATAGCTTGGCCACAAACACTTCATTGCTGAATCTTGGGTGGGATATCTTGACTTTATCAATCATGCCATATTGTCCTTCCCCCACGAGAGCTACATCTTCAAAAAGAATAGAGGAATATGGGAGCAAAAAAAGATTGTTCAATGTTTGATCTCCCATATTCACATATGCATCTCTTGTATTTGGATTTACCTGTGTTCTCACTAGGTGTTCAGTCGTGTCTGGTTTTAATTGCTTTCCTCTCTTCATAGTCTGATAATGTAAATCGATCAATTTAATTTTATCGATGAATCTGGGCATACTGGTGATATCCACCGCCAATGAATCTGCTACTTTTATCATTTGTTCAAAGATACATGTAAGCTCTTTTGACATTTGCTCATCTAAGACCTCTGCTCCACTAGACACACTGCCAAATTTGTTTTCAATATTCATAAATGATGTTCTGGATAATTGCGCAATGAAATCTTTGTAACTAAAAGTGTCCATGGCTATAGTGATTTCATCTTCTCTCATTTGATACATGTACAAGCACACAAATTCTTCTAAAAATTTTCGCTCTTGCTTGTTTATTTTACCTGCCATCTGTGCAAAAATAAAAAATAGAATATCAGTAAGTGTATGGATAAATAAATCAATAGTATGTGTGCACAAATGATAGACATATGCATAGTTAAATAAGTAGATTTATAATTAAATAGAAAGTGTAATTATAATCTTGAAGTGAATCTATGTAACTATTAAGAATGTAGTAGTCAAAGAATCAAACATTTATAATATTTCATATACATTCGCCATGCTATGTATGAGTTTTGTCACATAATTGTATATAACTATTGTGATAGTAAGAGTCAAAGAATCAGACAATCACAATAGTTTCTATACACCTTGTGACCTGCACAAAGTATTCTCATCAAAATCTAAGTGACTATTGTGATAGTAAGAGTTAAAGAATCAAATAATCACAATAGTTTCTATACACTCCCTATACTATTGAGAGAGTAGGCATCAAGGTGGCGATTCAAACTAAGTATTCTCATCGGAATCTAAGTGACTATTGTGAGAGTAAGAGTCAAATAATCAGACAATCAAAATAGTCCCTACACACTCCCTATACTATTGAGAGAGTAGGAATCGAGGTGGCGATTCAAACAATCTCAATAGATCTATTACTACGTCCTATACTACTGTGAGAGTAAGAATCGATGTAGCGAGTCAGACAATCACAGTAGTGGTTTATTTTTAAATGTTTCTCATCGATGTATACAAGTAAGAAACACTTGCATGAGTCGAACATGTATACAATTGATGATTAAAAGACACAAAACAAATTATATAAATAAACATCAAGCATATGTAAGAGATGCATATGCAAATCATACCATATGAATGATATAATTAACAAAACAATAAAATAAACAATAAATAAAAATTAAAACAATACCTCAATGATAAAAAAGAAAGCTCTCTGATAAAAATTGTAGGCTTAAAGCTCTCTAGTACATCAATGAAGCACGTGCGGAATAAGTTTTTCGATCGAATGTAAGAATATATATTTTTTTGCTGTAAAACACTTTTCGATCGAAAGCATTTTTGATCGAAAGAAGTTTCGGATCCGTCCATGTTTTTTGGTGTTTATTCAGAAAATCACGAATAAAACGAACATATTCGGTATTTTTTTATTATTCGGTCGAATAAATGCAACCTAGGTATGAAGACTCATGCAGTAAGATCAAGTTACCTTATGATCTTGCAGAAGATTTTCCAAAACTTCTCAAGGATAAACCTTCTAAAATTGAAGAATAAGATACCTCAGAAGATGAAGCAACTCAGATTGAAAAACTCAAAATGTGAAAGTCTAAAGGTAAAGCTAAAATGTAGGAACTTGGACAAGAGGTAGAATCATCACATCATGGCCTAAGAAGGTCCATGAGGGAGAAAAGAAAACCAGAGAGGTATGGGTGTGATACTTCTCTAGTTACTAAGCATTCAATCTATATATCACAAGACATAAATCAAGAGGAACCCTCAACATTTGAGGAGGCAAAGAAGAAATCAGAATGGAGGCATGCAATGGAAGAGGAAATTGAAGCTCTTGAGGAAAATAACACTTGGAAATTAGTTCCCAAATCTTCATCAATGAAAGTGATAGGTTCAAGATGGATTTACAAATTGAAGAAGAACTCAGAGGGGTCCATTAATAGGTATAAGGCAAGGCTTGTTGCAAAACGCTTTGCACAAACTCAGGGAATTGATTATGAGGAGGCCTTCTCTCCAGTGGCAAACATGCCTACAATTAGAGTCCTGCTTACTATTGCTTCTTCCAAGAATTGGAAGATATTTCAAGTGAATTTAAAAAATGCATTTCTTATTGGATGGATAATAGAAGAAGTATATATGGCACAACCACCTGGTTTTGAGAATCAAGTACATCCTGATTATGTGTGTAAACTTAGTAAAGCTATATATGGACTCAAACAAGCCCCAATGGCTTGGAATCATAGGCTTGTTTCATTCTTGCAAGATAAAGGATTTCAACCTAGCAAGGCAGATCCATCACTCTTCATCAAAACAAATAATTTTGAAGACATCTATTTGTGTGTGTATGTGAATGATATTATACTTACAGGAAATGATGCAGATGGGATAAAGAAGATCAAGGAGCACATGCAAGAAGAGTTCAAGATAAGTGACTTGGGTTCACTTACATACTTCCTAGGATTGGAAGTAGTATACAGATATCATGGTCTATTCCTTACTCAAAGGAAATACATTAAGGACTTGTTGACAAAGTTCAAGATGCAAGATTGTAGGATTGCAGGTACTTCAATGGAGGTTAATCATAAATTGAGCTCACATGAAGGTGAAATCATAGAAGATATCACAGGTTATCAAAGTCTTGTGGGTAGTTTGAACTATGCCACATTGACAAGAGTAGACATATATTTTAGTGTGAGTGTGCTAAGTCAATTTATGCACACACCCAGGAAACCTCACATGGATGCTGCCAAGAGGATACTCAGATATCTCAAAGGGACCATGAATGAAGGGTTATACTACCCTTATGTATCTGATTTAAGTCTAAAGTTGTTCTTTGATGCACATTAGGCTGGCTCCAAGGAAGACAAAAGGAGCACCTCATGATATCCTACCTTTGCAGGGTCAAAACTTGTCTCATGGTCATCTAAGAAGCAACCCATGGTTGCTCTCTCTTATACTGAAGCTGAATATAGAGGTCTTGCCATAGCTACTCAAGAAGCAATGTGGATTAAGACATTATATATAGATCTTGGATTGGAAATTGGAACTCCAAATATTTTTGGTGACAACATGAGTTCCATTCACTTGGCTGCCAATCCAATTTTTCATGCAAGGAATAAACATATTGAAGTACATTACCACTATGTAAGAGAGAAGTTTGTGACAAAGGAAATTCAGCTATCATATGTGTCAACTCATCAAGAATGTGCAGACATTTTAACCAAGGCATTAGATGGAGCAAAACTCAGTAAATTCAAAGGTATGATTGGTTTATAGGAAATCAAGGAGGAATGAAGACCAAGCATGTTAGGCTTGAGGGGGAGCTATTGGTGCAATTAAAACCAAGCCCACATACTTGATTGATTAACTTATGCTGGCATAACCTATGCAAGACTACATATGAATAGTCTCTTTTAAAAATCCTTCATATTTATCCTTGTAAAAGTGGGTAACACCCATGTGGAGTTAGGAAGCTCTAAAATCATGAATCAATCAGTTGTTGAGTGATGAGGGAATCCATCCTACACTTTAGGATTCACCTTTTAGGTAGAAGTTTGAATTTGAATTCAAACCTTGGCTCCAAACATGATTATAAAAAGGGGATCAAAAGATCCGCATATCATCTTGAGCCCATGACATCACTTTGAGTGAGTCTTATTGTTCATCTCGAGCCCATGAGATCACTTTGAGTGAGTTTTATTGTTCATCTTGAGCCCATGAGATCACTTTGAGTGAGTTTTATTGTTCATCTCGAGCCCATGAGATCACTTTGAGTGAGTTTTATTATGAAGTGAGAGATCATCTCATAGCTCATTCACCTCTCACACATTGTGCAATGTATGGTTTCCAATTACATTGTATTTGTACATGTTTTAATACATATATGATCATTATATTCTCATTTTACTCCTCTGTTAATACTCCATTAGAACAATGATTTTCTCAGAGCTTGTTCTGAGTGTGTAGCTAATCATTTTCCATGATTTAAAGCATGATAGAATCAACATACTGTCTATTATAATCTTGCAAAACATTGCCCTAGAAGACCAGCATAAGATGGCTTTTGCCATAGAATGGGGCATATTTGCATTTTGGGTGATGCTATTTGGGCTTAGCAATGCCCTTGTTACCTTTAACAGGCTGATGGGTCATGTATTTAAAGAGTTCATGCAGAAAAACTTGGAAGTCTATGTTGATGATCTATGTGCTCATTCCAACATTAGACAAACACATATACATGGCTGAGATGAATCTTTGAAAATTGTAGAGAATATCAGGTGTGCCTGAACATAGAAAGTGTGTTTTTATGGTCAAGCAAGGCAAGATTCTAGGACACATAGTGTCAAAGAATGGAATATGCATGGACGTGGATAAAGTTAGAGCTATTACCGGGCTAGCTAGGCCAAATAATTTCAAGGAAGTACAAGCTTTCATGGGACATTGTGGCTATTATCGACGTTTCATTCATATGTGTGTAATCATTGCAAAGCCTATGTACACCCGTTTGACTAACTTTGAGTGATAGAAGAATGTGAAAAATCCTTTAATGAGCTTAAGTGACAATTGGGTTCAACACCAATCTTGAATACATCAGATTGGAACAAGCCATTTCATGTTCATGTGGATGCATCCAATTACACTATTGGGTGTGTACTAGCACAACCTACTAGTGAAGGTACTATGGATCTTCCCATTACTATTAGATGTCTACCATCACACCTAACTTTTCAGTACCTCTAAGAATGTGTATGCAAAATTTGCCTTTCCAAGGCAAGATAGCTTCACACCACATAAGAACATACGGTTCAATCTATACTTGGGAGAGTCGACATGGCTCACAATAAATTTAGCGCACTGGATCATTGATTAGCTTCATGCAGCAACTTCCACATGATTGTGCTAACTAATACTCAATGGGTGCTATTTAGTCACCAAGATTATCTATAGATGTTTGGTAGATGATGTCCCGATAGAGTGGACTCTGATTAGAGTAACACTCTAGCTCTTTAAGAAATGAAAGGCTTCAAATCCACAACTAAGATAGATGCATGGAATACCACAACTGACGCAACTACAACATAACTATCAACTCCACCCTTTCCCCCTGAATCCGAGTTCCCAGTAACTAAAGGACTCAAGGATATAGGCTCCTTTGATTTTGGGTAAATCCTTCAAGGAGTTCCATTGTTAGATGTGGAGCTCATATAAAAAATGGAATATGAGCAAGAAGTAATATAATATATAGGAAGCATGATGAAAAACAATGTACCAAATACATATGCCATGTCCACTGGGAGGAAGAACCATTCCACAAGATCTCAAGGAGAGGATAGGCAGACGAGAGATCAAGAAGATGAGGGTGAGCTTGCTTACATGAATACTCTTAGAAGATTGAGGAAAACCATGGAAGATATTCATGCCCACATTTGCCTATCCGAGCAAAGGATTCGGGTCATTTTGAAGCAATTTCTTGAGGAAGACAACGTGGATTCCCAATTTATCGGCTCCATACATGCTTTGTCAAAAGTAATGGGTGTGGTCAAAGCAATTGAACACATGTTGAAGAAGCCCAACATCCAATATGATGAATGAAGATTCAAAACACTCCTACATCTTGGTGAGACAATAAAAATCCCTATAACTTCCACTCCAATTTCCACATCAGATCCCACCACAACCTTTGTAAATATGTCACTAAAGAAACCATTTTCCAAACAACTCAAACTACATTCTAGGCTCCTCCCCACTTGCGTCAACCTGTACCATCACCATTGAGAACCGTTGATCCAACCCCATCCAAGATAACTGGGTTGCCATTACCCACAAACCCTATAATGACCATCAAGAGCATGCCTAGCTTTCAATTTTGTAGCCGTGTATTGCATATGCAACTCTTCTCATCCCACGATAATCCCTTGTACAATACTAGTATCTCTACACCCATGAGCTTATTCTTTGAGCTAGTACTGGTTCATCCCACAACCACCTCATCTTACCTTCATCCTCTTACTTTACTACCTACACGCCAACTCCACCCCTCCTTTGCTATATTCCTACACACACAATGCTACTCATTTCCCCTCCAATTTTCTTCCGCTTTTTTTCCCACATTCCAACCACAACCTACGCATCCCTCATTTTGGGCTTCTCTTACTGCTTCCCAATCACAACAAGGCCCCTTTTCTCCCCTTCCCAATCATTAGTTGTTAGCACATTTTTTGTCAAGCACCATGAGCATGCCTTTACACACCACCACCACAATTTCACTCTTCACTATTGATGCCATGCACACTATCACATCTGACCCAATGTACATCTCACCTCGACTCACTACACCTCCCCCACCCCCCATAGGTGACCACATTCCCCAATCCCCCCCCCCATCAACCTCACCACCACCCACTGTCACATTTTCCACTACATGCACTCTCCCCATCCCCATTCCCACTTCTAATGCTATGCTACAAGACTGATAGGCTGCCCTCCAACAATCCCACACATAGCTAGAGGCACAAGTATAGGAATTGGATAAAAGGGTAGACAAGGACTTAGAAGACCACCTACGTATGCAGATGGAACAAAATTCTAAGCTCAACCGCAATATGGCATTATTGAGATGACATTTGATAGTAGGTAAGGAGGAGAACCAAAGGGTACAACAACAAAATACAGAGAATCTAGAGGCATCCATTGAAAAACACACCCAATGACCCCATTAGCCCCTCCAAGTTCCAAGCAGTTCCTCTTAAGAGAATCTGAATATCTTTAGAAGATTATGAAAGCTTACTAGAAGCACGTGATAAGTTATTGGAAGAGGTCAACCAAATGCAAAGGCAACCATAATTAGGATTTCCTACACCACCCACAACAATCCTTGAACCTCTTGCATCTACTTTAGCATCATCAAAATTTGTCAATTTACAAAACCAAATCATTGAGCTACGAAGTATTTCAACAATATGAGTAGCCCTCGTCACCCCCTGAGGCCCCCAAGGTAGAAGAGATAGTTCACATCTCTGTTGACCAACATTTCAAGAAGCATATGAACCTTAGTCGGCACCATGTGGAATGGTCACTAAGGAAGGACAAGATACCTTTGAGCTACCCAAACCTGCATGGATGAAGCAAGTGGAAGAGATCAATAGAACTCAATGGGAATGTGTGGAGCTCCCAGTTCTAGCAATGTTAGCTATTGAAGAAGTCGTATTGCAATCAGAGTACTTTCAAAACCTAGCCCACTACAGGCTTATTACAACTTCAGAGCAACAAGACTAGCCTTATTTTGTCATCCTTGCATATTACAATGCAGAAGTAAAAAGGAACTGACATTTTCCACACAGTTCCAACCTGAGGAACTCATTGAGGCAGTGCAAAAAGGAACTATTTTTCAACCTAACTGGAGGGCAAAGCTACTACAAGAATACTGAGAGGTCTCAAACACATGGAAAAATGCTCCTCTACATATCTATATAACATGTGCTATGGACCTATCCCAAGGTGTCGTTCATGGAAGCCATTTTCTATTAAGGTAAAGAATAATGCAAGATGCGTAGATTGGGTTAACTACCCATATCTTTCACCTCTATAGGGACCTCCAATAGTAGCTTATATGATTGAAACAATACACCATTGGATGCCTCACTTGAAACCCATGTCTGATGTCACTCCTCAAATGTTGATCAAGATATTCGACCTTATGCTTGTGGTATTCAAGACATGTAGGAATTTTTGCATGCCTTATGTGTCCACCCCAAGCTTTGAGAATGGGAATTTAGATTTGTTTTATGACATGAGCACCACACCTTCCCTCAATATAATTTATGCATGACACTATAGGGTGAAATACCTCCCCACCTATTACAAAAAAGCATTGGTAGATATGTTCACAATAGGTTTCTGGGAGTACCACTATGAGGTATTTACTTCAAAACCCACTCACCTGCGACAATTCTTTGCATGCGAATAGGTAGTATATTCCACACATTATGGAATGCTCCATCCAAAATTCCCATGCACCATTGATTGGAAACGTCTTGAAGTAGATATTGCAAGAGGACTCCATGTCAAAGAGCAAGATCTAGCCACAATACTACATTGAACACTCTGCACCACAAGGGTCCGTCAGGGATGATAGACTCAAGAGGGGGGGAGTTTTAGTGGCAAATGAGACTAGGGTGGCTTGAGCAGACAAGGAAGCTTTTGGGAAGAGTGCCAAAGAGAAGGAAAAATCTCAAATATGAGCATGAATAGACAAGGAAGTCAAAGGAGATCAAGCAGAGAATAAGGCCCCAACAAAATTTCAAAACTTTATTTTTATAAAAAGTGATTTTCATCACTAGACTCATTGTATATAGATGATTTTGACACTTAAAACTCCATTCTATGGAAGCAAAGGTTTCCTCAATCTTGAGGATTATAAGTAGAGCCTATGTTTCAAATTTCATAGTTTTTGGAGCGTGTTTGAGCCCTCAAAATAGCTTAGGAAACTCTTTTTTAACTAGGGCAAACACTAGGTTTGAAACACGCCAAAGCTAGTCAAAAACTATAAAAAGAGCTAGAGAGACCATTTTAGGGTTAGTAGTTGGAGTTAGATCTTGTATAAGATTTGAACATTGTGAGAAATTTCTTGTAATTTGAGTTCATAATAGAAGATTCCATTGTTCCACTTTTTGTCTTATCCTGTGTATGCACATGTGTGTGTATTTGTGTTCATGTCATTGTGGTTCTCACTCTCTCACTTGTGCACTCCTATTACTCATGATCATCATATTGTCCTCGCATCCCCAAAGATTGGCATTTATGAGGTGGAGGGATCTTTGCGACAGTGGTACTTCCATTGTGCTAGAGTGACAACTCTACTATGTGATGATGTAGTTTTTTGCAAGAATGGAAAGTTCCCTTCTTTGTGGTAGTAGAGGTAGATATAGATGAAGTAGAGTGATCTTTAGGTGTAGATGAAGTAGGCAATGTAGAGGTAAAAGAAGTGTTAGTGGATTTAAAATTAGAAGACTTGCCTTTATCCTTACATTGTGATTGAGTTTCCCTTCTTCTTCTTCTTCTTCTTCTTCTTCTTCTTCTTCTTCTTCTTCTTCTTCTTCTTCTTCTTCTTCTTATTTCTTCTTGTACTCCTCCTTCTCACTATCCTTTGATGATGAAACTATAGCCTGATCATTATTCTCCATACCTTTTTGTTGATCCTCAACTTGAAGTAATAAGAACTAAAGATCCTCAAATGTAATGTTTGTTTCTCTTGTGGAAAGAGAAAGAGATATATCAAAGGAATGATATGATGAAGTTAGTTGATTAGGGTACTTAACATATATCTTCGTAAAAAATGACCACACCAACATTGAAAATTTGATCAAGAATATCTTTTAAATTTAGAATATGTGACTGAAGTTAATCACCATGTGTCTTGGCTAAACCTCTTGAGATGAGCTTTCCTTCTAGGAATTCTGGTTGAAAGTTTTGTATGTCCTTGTGTGTGGTTGAGAGAAAAATTCTTCTTCCTTTGTTTGCTTGAATGAAATTGGAATAGTTGGTCTTTTGGAAGAAGAACCAACATCCTCTCTTCATCTTGGCCTTGGATACTTTTCACTGACAATATTCTGCTTATCTTTAGGCACTAAAAGATTCATCATGATAAAACTACTCAAAGGATAGTGAGACATTCCATCAAGTTTATCCTCTTGGTCATTCATCTCTATAATCTCTTATCCTGGGAAAAATTATGTATATAATAAGCTCTAACACCAAGTGTTAGAAGTAGATAGGCCCACACAGGTTCATAAGATCATTGCACTCTAGAATACCATGTACACATACACTACTTGAAACAAAGAATGTAGATGAGTGTATAGACAATAGATAAAAAAAATAGAAAGCTCTACTCTTTAAGATTATAACATGATACAATTGCTATCTACAATATGTGTATATACATATGAATGAATAAACTAACACGTGAATGGTTCTAGATACAAAATATAGGAAAAAAGTATTTAAAGTTATAAGAAATGATGCTATAATAAATCCTTCTCTGATGTGGATAGCTACAAAGAGCTCTCTAATAAAAGTAGATGGCTGGAAATAAATTAGTAAGATAAGAAGATAGGTGTGGAACAAAAGATCAATGCTAACTTACATAAGTAACACACTTGGAGTGTGTGTAGATGAGATAGGAGTGAAGAAATCAGCAACATAGCAACAATAACAGTAGCATCTTAGCATAAACAACACTTGAGAGTGTGTAAGAGTATATAGTGTGCAACACTTTTGGTCTTTATATAGGCCTAAAGATGCTTAATAAAATTTTTTTGATAAAATCACAAAAGCATTGTTAGTTTTTTTGCAGGACTCATGCATTTAATTTTTTTAATAGCTTTAATCTTGAAAATTTGACGCATAAAATCCTAGTCCTTGATTGAAGCACTTTATCATATTTTAATCCTACCCATGCATTAAGTTTAGAGATTTTTAACTTTTTAAGTGAATTGATGAGAAATAGGGTTTCACTTTTGAGGGGCTTAGAGGGATGAGTTGGTTAAGTGTTATTTATGATTAGATAGCTCTAATTGAGGACTTTAAGAATACGTAGAAAAAATTTTACCATCTTTGACCATTTTACTATTTCTAGGAAATGGTGTTGTTGAAATTAAAGTTTTCTAGAATTAGGGTTCAGATATCATTGTAATATAGTTTCAACAAATGTTAGCTCCTAGCTTGTTGAAAAATACTTCATGACCTTGCCCAGTTATAAAAGATACTAAAAGTAGGTTTCCTTTTGATTTGTGGAAATTGTACATTTTCTCTCTATAGGAGATCTTGCATTATTTCCTACCTTTATCATGATCGCTTCCTTTAGAGGCTTTAAGAAAATGCAATGGTCTTTTCTGCTCATCATGTCATGAGAGACACCATTATCTAACACCCATGAGTCATCCACCCATGAATCCTAAGTAGAGGAGCATACCTCCTCTATCATTACAAATAGCTCAAGATCTATTCTTGTAGTGTTGGCTGACATCTTGCCCTTATCACCTTTTGAAGAACCATTCTTGTCTTGTTCCTTCTTGATGTGAGAATATCAAATTTTATGATCTTTCTCTTTAGTGCTTCTTCTTTTTGTCCATATATTTCAAAGGATTTATTTTTCCTCATTTGGCATTTGTTCTGAATGCAACATCTCCTTTGATGCCACCACTCATTTCCTTAAGCCACAATTCCTCCTCCATTACTAACACACAAGATTTTAAAAACATTAGAGGTTGAAGTTTGATTTGGATATTGAGACCAATTACCAAACCATCAAACTTTTATGGATAGATCTGAAGACAATGCCAAGATAGCTCCTCACTTCACTTTTATATGCCTCCTCTTGCCATATGATTATGTAGATTCTTTATGCAAGTGATGAAAATCTTTGTACTCCTCTTGTCATATGATTATGTAGATTCTTATTGCAAGTGATGAAAATCTTTGTACTCTTCGCATCAACAAAACTTTCTACTACTAGACGATTCTCTAAGTTTTGAATCCGTGTTTGCTTATGCATTTCATATTGATTTCTCAATACGCTCCAAACATCACACCCTTAGTAGTATGAAAAGATTCAAAGTCAAATTTGGAGCTAATTGATGTCTTCTTAATACATGAAAGTAATGGTTGAATTGCATCCAACATCATGGCTAACCAAAATGCATTTAGATTGTGGATGATACAGATGATAACCTTTACTTTCAAAATTGTACCCAACAAAAATACGTTTTACTACTTTATGATCCAATCTTTTGCATTGTTGTTTAGGCACTAATGCATATGCCAGACAACCAAAGACACGAAGATGAGCAACATATGGCTCACAACCATGCCAAGCCTCATATGGAGTGATAGGCTACAATGCTTTGGTAGGACACCTATTAAGTATATATGCTACACACATAACAAGCTCAAGTTGAAAGCTATGTGGTAAAGCCCTAGAAAAATCATCAATAAAAGGCACTAAGTAAAGGTAGTTCCCCAAAGTGGCTGTCTGCATATGACCACAGACATCAATGTGAATAAGCTACAATTTCTGAGTAGCTCAAACTTAACCATCTTTTCCAAAGGAGGAATGCTGCATTTTGCCCAAAGTACAGCCTTCACAAACATGCTACCAAGGTGCCTCAAGTTTGGGAAGAGAGGAAACCATTTCAGATTTCTACAGGTGTAGCAAACTAGCATAATTCAAGTGACCAAAGTGTACATGCCAAAGCTTTGCATCTCACACAGCCTTAGAATCTGGAACTGCACATGCTGAATCATTCATAGAGTTTCCATAATCTATGAGCTTATACAACCCACAACATAAAATGCAAGAAGCAATAATAACATCACCATTTGATAGATCATCAGTTGTATATCTATCCTTAACAAATTTCACAACCAAGCTGATCTTGTCTAATGTTGAAAATGATAAAAAAAATTTCTTGATCTCTAGCAAAAACAAAGCATCTGACAATGTGAAAGAAATACCATCAGTAGTAGTCAAAATGCCTTACCAACTCCCATTACAAGATAAGAGGAGTAGTTAGTGCATGTGACAGTATTCCCTATAGGGGCAGGCTCAAGTGAACTGAAGAAACTATGCTGCAAGGTAATATGTTTGGTTGTCCCATTATCAAAGTACAGAACATCTGAGTCCACTACAGACATACATTGTTCATGAGAAGATGGGTCATAACTGCAAATAGTAGTAAAAACCCATTCTTCATTCTACACAAGATTAGTAGACTCTTTTTTAGGTGTAGAGGCCTCTACAACAACCATTTGGCCTCTTTTTCTTTGCCCCTTTTGTAGCTGGTTTTGGAAAACTCTTTATAAAATGCTAATTTCGTTTATAGTATTTGCAAAACAATTTCTACTTTTTAGTTTTCTCCTCATCTTTGTCTTCCTTTTTTGACTGTGTAGAATATAGCAAGTTTTTGGTTACTAGTAGATCAACTCCATTTACCTTTGCCCTTCTAACTAGCTAAGAAATCTTGATTTGCTACACACATGATGGACATGTTCTGCCTCGATTGAACTTCCTACAACAAAATTGAGATTAACTTCTCAAATGTTAAGGCATTTGGATTTCCTTTCATCATTAAGTGAAGAGTAGAAGCAAAACTCTGATATGAATCTAGAAGCTTATTCATAAGAGTTTGCACAAGTGAACTACCTGGCAAGATTTCATCAACAAAAATCCATTGCTCCTTCAAATATTTGATCTTTGTCAAAAAATTGTCCATAGAATCTCCTTCATTTATATGTTGATCCTCCACCTCTTATTGGAATTAAGCAACATGAGGCTCATTTCTTTCCTCGTACAAAATGGTAAGTGTATCCCAAGCATTTGTTGCTATTTTGCAAGAGTGAATATGAGGGATAATGGCATGTTTGATAGACAAGGCTATCAATGCATGCGCCTGAGCATCTCTTCCATCCCAAAAAAGTTGCTCTATAGTAGGTGTAGCAAGAACCACAACACGAACAGGAACCTGAAGTTCATAATCTTCAACACCATCTGCATCACTTTCAATAACTATATCTATAGGTGTAGTAGTTTGTTTTTCAACACCTTACACAAAATTAAATAGTCCATTTGCAACCAATACATGACACATCATATATACCCATAATGGGTAATTGGTACCATCCAAATTATCCTCAACAATCCACATATGGAATACATCATTGTTTTTAGCCATGACCACTCATTAAAATACACCGATTCAAAAATTGATTGTATCTCAAAAACTTGAACAAAACTACCTTGTTGAGCTCCACTAAACCTCTAGCAAACTTTGAGGTGCTTGCACTGTCAAACCAAAACCTACATATATGTTTGGAACAAAAGGACCAAATGGCTTGCACAGGCACTATGCTAGTGCATTCGGAGGCAAAACTAATCACCTTGAGTATGATCACCAATTTTTGTGCGATTCTGAGACTGTGACCAAAGGGTTGTCGAGGATGCCCTAGATGAAGCGGTGAACTACTCTGATACCAGTTATTGGAGTTTGAGGTTTGTGGAAGCACAAAAACAACACAAGGAAGAAGAAGCTTGGAGCACAATACACAATACCAAATGTATTACCAAGTGACTGTACAAATATGAGTAACATGTTAGGGCTATAGGCGTATACACAAACCCAGGGAAAAAAATGCTAAAGAGGGGAAAAAAGTGCCCCAATGGTCCTAAGTGTGTTCACACACATCACTACCAAAACATATCAACATTTTTTTGTAGGAGATCAATCTAGACAAAACAAGTAAATTATGCATATTGCAGATCAAGATTTCTTATTTAGTTAGAAAGGCAAAGGTAAATGAAGCTCGTCTACTAGTAAGAAAAAATATGCTAATGTTGCAGGTGAAAGAAGGAGGATGAAGATGAAAAAAAAAAAACAAAAACGCAAAAACATTTTTTAAGTATTGTTAATGCAAATGATCATGTCATTAAGGTTTATCCCAAACTTTCTACAAAAGGGGCAAATAAGAAAGAGGCTAGAATGTTTGTTATAGATGCCTCTACACCTAAAATAGAGTCTAATAATCTTGTTAGAATTAAGAATAATAATTTACCACTCATTGCAACTATGGATTGTCTTCTCATGAGCAGTGTATGTTTGTAGTAGAATTGAATGTTTGGTACTTTGATAAGGGTGCAAAAAGACATATTACCTCGTAGTGTGATTTCTTCGCTTCAGTTAAGCTCGCTTCTATATGGATACTATCACATGCACTACAATCTTCTCTTATCCTATCATGGGAGTGGGAAAGATCATTCTTACTACTGCTCATGGTAGTACTTTCAAACTATTAAATGCCTCATATGTGCCAATGATTAAGAAAAATCTATTATGAGTTTGAGCACTAGCCAAGATTGTTCAATTGTTAAATTTTTTGATGATAGATTATCTCTTGAATGATGGTGATATCATTGCTTCTAGGATTTTATGTCATGAGCTGTAGAAGCTCATTGATTATGCAAAATTAGAGAATGATTCAACATGTGTAGTTCATGATTCTCAAGCTATTTGAGACGCAAAACTTTGGCATGCACTCTTTGGTCATTTGAATTTCCTAGTTTGCCTTGCTTGTAGAAATATGAAATGGTGTCCTCTTTATCCAAACTTGAAGCACCTTCTAAGCATGTTTGTGAGGGTTGTATTTTGGGTAAGGTGCAACATTCCTCCTTCCCCAAAGATGGTTTAGTTAGAGCTACATATAAAATACAATTTGTTGACAATAATGTTTGTGGTCCTATGCGAAAAACTTCATTTGGGAATTATTTATGCTTTGTGCCTTTCATCAATGGCTTTTCTAGGAATGCATGGGTTTATCCATTGAAAGCAAAATTCGAAGTGTTTATCCCCTATTACAGCTGAAATTATGTCAACATGTAAAATGGGTACCCTCCATTGTGATCGAGGGGGGGAGTGTATGTCTTCTGAGTTTAATGCATTTTTTGTAGATCATGGGAGAATATATCAGTATATCATGTTGTATAGACCTCAACAAAATGTGAGTTACTAATAGGGAGAATATGTCTCACATAGAAATGGAAAGGTGTACGATCAAAATTGAAAATTTACCACATAGCTTTTGACTTGAGGCTATTATGTGTGGAGCATATGTACTTAACAAATGTCCCACCAAAGCATTGTAGTCTATCACTCCATATGAGGCTTGGCATGGTTGCAAGACAGAAATAGCAAGTCAAATGCTTGTTTGTCATATCATACTCATTCAAGATCTCATAATACTTCTTTCACATCAGATAGTTTTGCAATAGGTGTCTCAAAATGAGTTTATTTCTTCTGATGATGCACAAAATTCAAAAAATTTGATACTTGTTATGAAATTAGAGTACGATGCTATTATAAAGAATGGTACTTGGCCATTATGTGATTTTCCTCTAGGAGAAAAGGCCATTGGCACTAAATGGGTATACAAGCTAAAATGTAAGCTTGATGGAAGGATTGATAAGTATAAATATAGGCTTATTTCCAAAGGTTATGCTCAAGAGAAAGGCATTGATTTTCATGAGGCTTGTGTTCCCACATGTTGAATGACCATTGTTCATGGCATTTGTGCACTTGCATCTCATCATGGTTGGAATGTACATCAATTGGTCATTAAAAAGTGCATTTATAAATGATGATTTACATGATGAAGCATATGTATTTCATTCTTGTGGTTTTCTATAGAAAGGGCATGAAAACAAAGTATGGAGTTTGAAAAAGGCATTGTATGGAGTATGTGTGGCTCAACCACATTTTGGTTGATTTGGGTGTTGGTGATTCATTTGTCACCATTATCATTACTTATAGCCAGAGTGCATTAGTAGTTGTGAGGGACCCTATGTTCCATGGTTACATAAAGCATGTTGAGATGCACTATCATTATGTTAGGGAGAGACTCTCTATTGGAAAGATCAATTCGGCTTATGTGTCCACACATGATCATGTTGCAAACCTTTCAAAAAAGCTCTGTCTAGGCACAAGTTGGAAGCTTTTCACAAAGATTTGGGCTTACTTGCTTTTTTTGTGGAGTGATTTAATTCCACATATCTTGGAATTTCTTTATACATGAGTTCCGACTACTTGTTCACCACATCACTCCTAAGGGGGATTTGTTGATATATTTTGGTAGTCATACATGGGAACACAATTAAGACTTCTTGGGTCTTGAGGAGGTCCTTCCCCCCACTTGTTTATAAGCCTATAAGTCTAATGGTTCACTTATCTTTTGTGCATTTACTTGGTAATACACTGAATCTTATGTTGTTCTCAAATCTTTTTCTTCTTCCTTGTGTTGTTTGCATGCTTTCTCAATCCTCAATCTCCAACATTTTCCACCTGTGTGCTCCCAATATGGGGCTTAGATGATGATGTAGATATTGTCTTGGTACTAAGGGCTGAGGGATAGCCCCCTTCGACCAGGATCCAAAAGGGAGTATCCCCCCTTGCACTCCCCCATAAAGGTTCTATGGGGAAAATGCACAAGACCACAAGCTTGTTATTTTTGCCTTAAATGGCAATCCAATGGCATAGAGTTTTATGCCTTACCTAGCCTCATGGATCAACTCATAAAGCTCATATATTACCATCAATGTTCACACATAGATCTCATCTAACTCCGAAGTTAGGGTTCCATGAATGTTTGAGCTCTCAAAATGGCTTCTCTCACAATAGAGGGCGTATGAATTGGAGCAACATGGATAATTTGTGGTTACTTGAGGGTGGGATACTTGAGTATATCTAACACAACCACCCTTGAGCATCACTAGTGATGTAAAACAACAAGGAGCTAGAGAACATCCAGGCCTAATAATTCTTAACAAAGTGGGTTTATCCAATTGACAAGTGATCTAAGCTACAACATAGGTATTACCACAAATCCCATACATAAAATCTTTAAATATCATATTGGCACCAAGATGTTTAAAATTCTAAATAATTTACTCGTACTCACTCTATCATAACGAGTTATCAAAATCAACAAAAAAAGTCTTACCCATTTCCTTTTGCATTCTCCAACTTCCTAGGGAGAAACAAAACATTGAGAGTGTATTTTCCTTTGATAAATTCTTTTCAATGTTTTTGAATAAACTTCTAGCCAAGGGGAATGCAAGAATTGTGTAAATTGAAGCTGAATAAGTAATGGGTCTCCGAATTCCCATATCATCTTGAGATCCCATTTTTATGTATGAGTTTGAATAGCTCTCTTTTTTGGGGTGTTCATCATTTTTTTCCATGGGTCAAAAATTTGATAAGGGATGGAAATTGCTTGAAATTAATTTGGAAAAGCTTTTTCTCCTCTTAGCTAAGCCAAAAGAGGGTATTAATAAACTTGTTGAAGACAATGAAACTAGAATTAAGAGAATTATTGTAATCAATTTGTTGCACATGGACTTGGAAAACTTCAAAGTCCTAAAAATTAAAATAATAAAGAATACCTTTTGAGGTTTGAGGATCCCATTTAGGATTGTTTCTCCCCTAGATTGTTTACCTAACACTTTCCCACATTTAAGAATCAATAATAAAATCCAACAAGCATGTCAAAAAAGTCAAGCGAAATAGATATTTTGATAGTTTTTAACATAAGTGTTGTATTGGAAGAAGACATTGTTGATATATTTAGGTAGTGATGTGTGTGAACACACTAGGATCATCGGAGCACTTTTTTCCCTCTTTAGGAGGTTTTTCCCCCTAGCTTGTATATATGCCTTTTGCCGTAACAGGTTACTTATCTTTGTACATTCTAGTGGTAATACATTCAGTATTGTGTGTTGTGCTCCAAGCTTCTCCTTATTCCTTGTGCTATTCACGTGCTTGCGTAGACATCTAATTCCAACAATTGGTATCAGAGCAGGTCACCGCTTCATCTAGGGCATCGTCAACACCTCTCCGGTCACAATCTCAAAATTGCACAAAATTTGGTGTGCATACTCAGGATGATTAGGAGATCAAAATAGATTCACTTTATTGCACCAAAATTGTGATCTGAGCTTGTTTTGGCCTCCGAACACACTATCGTAGTGCTTTTGCAAGCTATCTTGTCTTTTTGTGCCAAAGATATATACCAGTTTTGGTTCACCAATATAAGCATCTCGAAGTCTGCTATAGGTTTAGCAGAACTCGTCAAGGTAGTTCTGTTCAACTTTTTCAGATACAGCCACTTTTTTGCATCAGGGTATTTTAGTCAGTGGCCATGGCTAAAAGCAGTGATGTATTTCATATGTTGGTTGTTGAGGATAAGTTGGATGGTACCAATTATCCATTGGGACTTATATGATGCATCATGTATTGGTTGCAAAAGGACTATGGAATATTGTGCAGGGTGTTGAAAGACGTCCTATTACACCTATGAATATAGGTACTATGAATACAGGTACTGTAAATACAGGTACTGAAGCTGATGCAGATGGCATTAAGGATGGTGATATTCTATAGATTCTTGTTCGTGATATTGTTCTTGTTGCACCTACCCTAGAGCAAATTCATTGGCATGGCAAAGATGCTCAGATACATGCATTGATAACTTTGTGTATCAAACGCACCATTATTCCTCACATTCGCTCTTGCGAAATAGTAAGGATGCTTGGGATACACTTACCACATTGTACCAGGCTAGGAATGAGGCTCCTATTGCTTAACTCCAAAAATAGTTGGAGAGTGAGCACATGAATGAAGGTTATTCTATGGATAGTTTTCTGACAAAGATCAAGGTTTTCTGATAGTTTTCTGATAGTTCATTTGTGCAGACTGTTTTGAATGGTCCCGATTCATATCAGAGTTTTGCTTCTACTCTTTGTTTGATGATGAAAGGCAATCCAAATACCTTAACATTTGAAGAGTTAGTTTCTGTTCTATTACAAGAAGATCAGTCTAGGCAGAACAAGTCTATTATGCGTGTTGTAAATCAAACTTTCTTGGCTAGTCAGAAGGGCAAAGGTAAATGGAGCTCATCTACTAGTAAGCAAAGATTTGCAAATGCTGCACATTCGAAGAAGGAAGACAAAGATAAGAAGAAATCAGAAAACCAGAAATTGTTTTGCAAATATTGTAAAGCAAATGATCATGTCATTAAGAGCTAGTGGGGTGACCAAACATATTACCTCGCATTGCAGTTTCTTCTCTTCACTCGAGCCTACCGCTACAAGGAATACTGTCACATGCACCAACAAATCTTCTTATCCTGTCATGGGAGTTGGTAAGATAATTTTGACTACTGCTGATGGTAGTTCTTTCACTTTGTCAGATGCTTTATTTGTGCCATGGATCAGAAGAATATGTTATCAGTTTCTACATTAGCCGAGATTGTCTTGGTTGTGAAATTTGTTGATGACAGATGTATATATCAAATGGCAATGTCATTAGTGATTCTGGCATTTTATGTCATGGGCTATATAAGATCATAGACTATAAAAGATCTGTGAATGATTCAGCATGTGCAGTACATGATTCTCAGACTATGCCAGATGCCAAGCTCTGGCATGCACACTTTGGTCATCTGAATTTTGCTAGTTTGCTACACCTACAAAAATATGAAATGGTGTCCTCTTTGCCCAAACTTGAGGCACCCGGCAAACATGTCTATGAAGGCTGTATTTTGGGCAAAATGCAACATTCCTCATTTCCAAAGGATGGTTCAGTTCAAGCTACTTAGAAATTGTAGCTTGTTCACATTGATGTCTGTGGTCCTATGCAGACACCCTCTTTTGGAAATTATCTTTACTTCCTGACTTTCATTGATGAATTTTCTAGGCATGCATGGATATATCCATTGAAAGCAAAGTCGGAAGTGTTTATGTGAGTCAAACAGTTTTTGGTTTTGGATAAAAATCTGTCAGCATGTAAAATGGGCACCCTCCATTTTGATCGAGAGGGGGAATATATATCTTCTGAGTTCCATGCTTGCACTAAGCACATTGAGGTGCATATGTGCCCACATAGGACAAGATTGCAGACCTTTTCACAAAGGCTCTGCCTAGGGAGAAGTTTGAAGCTTTCCGCAAAGCTTTGGGTTTACTTCCTTTTGTGGATTGATTCCACATAGCTTGACACTTCCTGATACATGAGTTCCAGCTCCTTGTTCACCGCATCACTCCCATGGGCGATTTGTTGATATATTTAGGTAGTGATGTGTGTGAAGACACTAGGATCACCGTGGCACTTTTTCCCCTCTTTAGGAGGTTCTTTTCCCCTGGCTTGTATATATGCCTATTGCCTTAACAGGTTCCTTATCTTTGTACATTCTAGTGGTAATACATTGAGTTTTGTGTGTTGTGCTCCAAGCTTCTTCTTCTTCCTTGTGCTGTTCGCGTGCTTCCACAGACGTCTAACTCCAACAAACATTGTAATGTTTTTTTTTTTTAATATAAAAAAGATAGTAATGCCTAATATTTGACACCAATTGAAAAACAAATCTATACAACATATTATATCAGATTTAAGAACTCGAGGAAAACTAGATTACTATGTAAAAAAAATGGATCATTTTTGAGAGAAAAAATGCATCAACAAGTGAGTGAGCTATTTATCGTCACTCGTTTCATCCTGAAATCTGCAAAATTCACAAAATTTTTGTTTATAACTTATATTATAACCTCTTATACATTATTGGTAGTCAAAACTTCAGTCAATACAAGTCTCTTGAAAGGTAGATTAAACATTTTTCTATGATCGTTTACTTCAATGCTTATATATTCACCATATACAATATAAATGAAAATTGTATTATTTTCATATTCACAAAAAAGTATAATTAAACATAATACACGAGGATAGAAATAAATATTCATAGTCGGCATGCAAAAGAATCCAATATGAAAACATAATTTCTTATCAATGTAGGCCAATTATGTGAGCAAACGAATACTCTTTTTGAGGATGAACCTATGAGATCATATTTGATCATGGGATAATAATTGTAGAAGCGTTGGTATATGAATAGAAAAAATTCACAATTACGGTAGCCATCATTCTCTCGTTTCTTTTTCTTTTCGCAAGAAACTTTCCTCATCTTGTTAGATATCTTTTTCACATAGGCATCAACCATAATCCCATTATCCAATTTTCATTTGATAATTTATCGCCTTCATTTTTCAATAGGGTTTTTCTCAATGTCACTTACTCTTTTGGAAATATTAAAGAATCACTTGGATCATCATGATCATTTTCATTATCATCATCATGTTCACCACATTGCAATGCTAAAAGAAATTACTACTTATGAGTGGTAAATGAAATCTTCATTATGATAATGTATATGAGAATTTCAAATCAATATGAGATATTACATATAATGCTAAAAGTTCATCTCATTTTTCATGATCCAATGAATCATCTCAAGACATATTGATCTCCTCAACGTTAAAGTATAAAAAAGAGGAAATATTCATGAGATTATTATATTTATCAGATGCCAATAGTTAAGAAACAAGAAAATCATCACTATAGAAATGCATGGCTTCCTTACTTCCATAATTGCATTCAAAACATGTCGTTGTTGAATCTTCTTTACATTATTTTCTCCAAGATATGCATCATTTTTTCATAGTTTTTATCCTCATATTATGCATAATGTGTGATTAGATCTTCACCGAAAAGACAAGGTTTTATGATAGATCTTGGTAGACAATATATTCTTACAAAATCTGAAAAATGAGAATCTGAAGAACGTTTTCTTGTTGAAAAACGCAACATTTTTTTTGCAAGAACTTACACTTCCCAAGTAAATAGGATTTTTTTTTGCTAGTCCTCATCAAACATTAGAACTAGAATCTTGAATTCTTCTCTACAAGAGCTCAAAATCAATGTAAATATATTGATGATGGGGATAATAAGTTAATGGGCTACAAATAATAATATTGAATGGATCTTATCATGATATCTATAAAAGGGCTAAAATATGAAATGCATGTGATGTTGCAAGTTTTGGAATATAGAAGAAGTTATTATTGTTGGGTGTGTGAAGAAGTGCGAGACACACACAAGAGGCACACACAATGAGCACAAATGTAGCAAGACACATGGAGAAGATGGATGGCTGGAAAAGCTCTATCTCTATTGATGATGAACTTAACTGAAGTAAGAGCTGAATAATATCACTAAGTACAAAATACCACCACATATGAGTGAATCATGTATATGCTAACATGGGGAAAAACCTCTAGCCAACACTAGAGTAAAAAGTACCCATGTATAGGCTAAATGTTCACATCAAAGCTACTTGAGGAACACATAAATGTAACAAACCCCCCTGAACCAAATGATGTGAACACATATAAGGAGTGATAGATTAGCCTCCATAAGGTAATAATCCTAAAGCTTTGTGAAAAGCTTCATACTTTTCCCATGGAAGAGCTTTGGTGAATATGTCTACCACATTATCTTGTGTAGACACATATACCGAATCAATATCCCCTGCATGAAGCGGCTCTCTCACATAGTGATAATGCACCTCAATATTTTTGGTCCATGCATGAAACATTGGGTTTTGTGCAAGAGCCAATGCACTCTGACTATCAGTGAGAATATGCATAGCAACATCAATCTCCATGCAAAGGTCCATCAATAGGCATCTCAACCATATACACTCCACTATAGCTATGAAAAATGCCTTGTACTGAGCTTCACAACTCGATGTCTCCACTGTAGGTTGCTTCTTACTCAATCAAGATATGCATGAGTCTCCAAGGAATAAACAATTTACAACTAGTTGACACACGAGTATCATAACAAATAACCCAATCACTATCTGTAAAAGCATGCAAGCATGGCTGAATATTTCTTCCATAAAAGAGACCTAAGCTCAAAGTGCCTTTGAGATACCTGGTGTAGCTCAGTGATGAGTAGCACCTCCTTTAATGTCAATCCAGGAAGACATGAGGATGGTATGAAGACCTCGAGCAAGTGAAGGCACAAATGTGTGAGTGAGAAGCACACAAACATGCACACACATACACACACATGCGCACACAAGGTAAGACAAAGAGAGAGAAGCAATGGAGTTCTTTAGATTACTTTCATAATGCTCATACAAGTTCAAATCAATTACAAGCTAACCTAAAAAATGAGCTCTCTAGCTCTATTTACAATTTTTTACTAGGTTTTGGCCTTGTCCAGACGTAGTGTCCGGCCTAGTTAAAATTTAGGTTCTCTGCCCTATTTGGAGGTTCAACGGAGTCTAAAAAATGTGAAAACTGATAGGGAGGTACTTCTAAAGCTCCTCAAGCTCAAGGACTCCTTGGCTTGCACAAAATGGAGCTACAAAAATATGAAATGGTATTTACAATGGTTTTTCACTATTTTTGTAGGGATTTCTTCTAACATTTTGACATACATTTCCTGGAGCTCCCTACTTGCTCCTTCTTCTTGTGTGCCCAACTCCTTGATGCATGAAAAATTTAAATGGCCTACTTGCCAGATCTTCTTTGACTATTGTGTCTGCTTGTGCTTTCTCTTCGCTCCGACTCCCTTCGTAGGCTTCCTTGTCTTGTGAGTCCTTCAGTTCCTTGACTGCTGCCAACACCCCCCCCCTCTCTCGCGTCTGTCATCTCTGACAGACCCTTGCCTAGTTGTGCGTTGGACGTAATATTGCACCACATTGGAAGCAAGGTGGTGTTCTTCTAATCGTAGCCCCCGTGCTAGGTCTGTTAACAATGCATCCCAATTGACTGGACCTGGGACATTTAGATGGGGCACCCACAATTGATCTGAGTAGATGGTCCTCTCCACAGCGAATAGTTGGAGGAGATGTGAGGGCTTGGGTACAAATATTTCTGAGTGATATTCCCAGAACCCTGTGATGAACATCTCCTCCAAGGTCTGCTTGAAGCATGCTGGGAGGTATTTTATTCTTGCGTGCCAGGCATATACTACCTTTATTGAGGGGGTAGTGCTCATATCATATACCAGATCTTGGTTGCCTGCAGTGAAGCCAACTCCTGAAAAGTGGGGGTCCTTGATGTTCTTGAATGTCCTGAATGTGATGAGCATTAATTCGAAGATCTTCATGCACATCTGTGCCATCACATCAGGGGTGTTCCGTAGTTGAATGCTCTAGTGACGGATTGTAGAAAGCATGTAAGCAATAGTAGGAGGTCCTTGTGGAGGTGCTAGATAGACATAATTTAACCACTTTGCACAACCTTTGACGTTCTTTACATCAATGGTAAATTCGGGCCAGGTGCATCTGCGGAAGACTGGAACATAACAGGGATTATATTTAATAAAGAGTGGCATGTTAGTCCAAGTACGAACCATCTCGGGATAGGTCTCAAGAAGACGGATCCTCCAGGTGGGTTGATGAATGGATCCTTTTTTAGCACTCTCCGGAATATCATCGGGCCCAAATTGTGTGGCAAAGGTTGGAGCCTTGCCACATCGTCGTTGGATCTCTGTGTTGTAATCTGCCAGGAGTACACAGTATGGCACATACTGATCGTCGTTGGTGCCTATCCATCTATGATGAGACATACTGCGGAAATATTCTGACTTTATGATGGTGTCTTCTAATTTGGCCATTGATTGGATTTGGATTGCCACTCAGACTTCATGGGTTTTCGCTGTCTTTTCGAGTGTCTGGAGCCATTCTGGTACTTCGACTTCCAAGGTGTCCATTCCTTCTGAGGTTTGCTGACCTCCTGGCATAGGCATAGGAACATATGGTTCCTCATACATTTCGTTCACCTCAATGGGTACCAATTCATCTGGCTCTAGTTCTACAACTGGAGAGGGCTGTCTTTCATATTCCAGTAACTTCTTCTGCAAATCTGCCACCTGCTCTGTTAATGCCTTTACTTCCTCTGAAGTCGTGGTTGTTTCTATAACTTTGGGTTGTGCCTCCTGTTCCCTGAGTTGGCGGCGTAGCGCATCCCGTTCCTTTTCCAAATCGTCATGTGCTTCTAATAGATCTGCATAGCTTTCCAAGATTGTCTTCATTGTGTCTGAGGGGACTGCTTTGAATTGTTCTGGGTCAATTTCGTGGGGAGAGCCTTCCATGGCAGCTTCCAGGTTTTCTTCATTTTGCTTCTGCAGACGCTTGTTTTCTTCAAGGGCTGTAGCCATGTGTTTTCTGAGTAGAGTCAAATTTCGCCGGACTCTTAGATTATCTGCTTGGTAGACTTCTAGTAAAGCTTTGAGTTGTTTGATACCTGGCACTTGTGGTGGTTGGGGTGTCTCCAGGAGGGTTTGATGAGCTTGCTCGAGTGTGGTGTAATGTTGATTGAGGTCTGCATTTTCTTCTTCTATAATTGTAAGCCGTCTCTGTAGTTGTTGATGATTCGTAGTCAGTTGATGATGATGGTCTTCGAGAGCCTGATACTCACTCTGAAGTTGATACACACATTGATGTAATGCCATGAATATACTATTTACATTAAACGATGCAGAGAAAGATGAAGATGCAGGGGGAATGGGGAAGGGGAAGGGAGTTGTGAATGCTGTGGAGTCAAGTGGTGAGGTCGGTGGAGGGGGTATGGGAGATTGAGGCTGCGTGGGGGGAGGGAGTGGTGCTGTGGCTGGTGATGTTTCCATTGGTCAAACGTGTGTGTGACTGTGTAGATGGGAACAGTGGGTGGGGTGGATGTGATATTTGTGAAGAGTGTTGTGAAAGTGGGCATGGTAACTCCTCCGAATTGGATGTCGGGAGAGAGAGGAATTCCCATGACAACTGTGGTAATGGCAAAAATAGGCGTGGTAGTGCCAGGTGGTGAGGTGACTTGTTTAGTGAGAGGTGAGGTGGGTGGTGAGAGTGGTTCCGCCTGATGTGCTTCTGTTTGTGTGTTACCTCCTGGTTCTGATACATTGATGTGGATTTGTTTGCCAGATCGCATGGGGCGAGTAGGCACTCATTTCTCAAATCGATGAATATAAGCCATGGCTGCATGAACAACCTCATCTAAACCTACTGCGTCAGCGTGCAGGTTCATTGATTCAATAAACATATCATCCACAGCTTCCTCGGCTAACATTTGGCTCATGATCATCTTTCCTCTCTCGAGCGACAATTTGTGTTGTTCTTGGACTCGCTTCATGGTTTCGTATAATCTTTTTATTTGGGCCGAGTATGCCAGGGCACCTGCTAGTTCTGAAAGTTCTTCATATTCTTGATCATACTCCTCGTTTGCTTCTTCTTCTTCTGTCTCTTCTTCATCCTCTTCTACTTCTACTACTCCCGGTTGGGTCGGGGCGGAAGTTGTAGTCGTGGGTTGTTGTCCTTGGGTTGGCTCTGCTTCTGTCTCCAGGTTAGACTCATTGATCAAACGGGCAATTTCTTCATCTGTCAAATCAGCAAGGGTGTAACCTTGTGGGAACTCCAAGTCCGATGGAATCGGAGGGAACACCAGATTGGGTCCTTCGACGCTTGGCTTGGGTGGGCGAATGGTAAATGGTCGGACACGTCGCGTTTGTGGAGGGGTCACCTCTGGTGTGGTGGTGGCTCCCCTTGCTTGAGCACATGGTAATTGAACTCCCCCTCTCATCTTCTTTGATGGAGGACCCGCCGTTGACAGCCGTCTTTGGAATTCTTGGGCCCTGGACCATACTAGTGCTCTTTGAATGGGCACGTCATACGCTAAGCACCTGTAAATTATTCTTGTCAGAGCACAACACCCATGAAGCAAATTCTTCTGTTTCTTATTCCATCGTTGATGGGCTAGATGGATTTGATCGATGATCCAGTGTGGCAAATTGATGGTGAGATTCTTTATCTCTGCCAAGTACAAGCTAAACCATATCTTTTTAGGTGGCATTGTGAAGCATTCTTGGGCGGGAAAAGCGAAGTGCTGCATGATTGTTTGTAGGTGGAGAGCGATGGTGGGTGTCATTGCTACCATGTCCTTCAATTTGTTGAGATCCTTGTGCTTCATCCTTCCTGGAATCATTGTTTCCTTCTCAATGGGAATATGCATACCTTGCATCTTCAATGCTTCTCGTACTAGGTTGAGGGTCAGTTTGAATCTCTTGAGTTCGTGGCCTGGCATCAGTGAAGGTAGCACAAAAGTACTATCGCCTCCCTTGGCCCTGCTAGGGGTGATGGTACTGATAAAATAGGAACAGCGTAGGAAATTTGGCTTAGGTAAATGTCCCCGGAAATAGTCATCCAAGCCCGCTTTGGTCCATACGGATCGCATCACTTCTGCATTCTGATATTGCTCAAATTCGCGAGTGAAGAAATGGTAGCGTCCCCATTTGCCATTGAACTCAATTTCTGCTTCCCAGAAGTAGGTGCCATCACCCAATGGCCCTGCGACATCACTGAACCAATGTGCATGCTTCCCCACTTGAGAAGTGTGCCCCTGAGGCGGGTCGTGAATAGGAAGCACATGCACCGCTTGAAGTTCTTGAGGCCTCTCAGTGAGTTGGGGTTCAAGAAGGAGGGTTTCTATGTCCATAATTTGTGCGCTAGACCCTGCCTGGGAGCTGGTGCCTCCGGTTTCTGCCATGTTATTGCCTGCTTGCTAGTTCTATGAGAATATAGAATCATGCGTTAACATTGTAATGGACAAGATAGAACACTTTCTTTTGTCCCCGTTACAACATTAATCATGAGGTGAATGATGAGTTATTCGATCAGTGAGTGCTCGATGATTGTGTGTGTGGTTAATCCTATGAGCTAAGTGAAACGATGCAGTTAGTAGGTGGAGAGGAATGTACAAATGGGATTGGGGGTTTATTACAAGTTTTAGGCTGCCAAACACAATGGATGGCTTTCGGTTTTGGTTTTGTGGAGACTGTGGAGGGCTTTATGAGTATGACTGCTTGGAAATGAGGCTTTTTAGGGACCCATTTGCAAGTGATTCCGCCCGTGCTCATGTGTAAATGTGTGTTTGTGTGTGTTGAATGAGAGTGGGCATCGGCTCTTTGAGTGAGTGAACTCTGTCGTGTATGGTGTGATTTGTGTGTAACTAGTTGAGCCCGCAAGCAAGCCTTAGGCACCCAAATTTGTCTTGATTGTGGGCCAGCCTTCATCAACTTCTTGGGTACCCAGATAGATTTCACTTTCACAAAAGAATTTTTGGGAGTCTTTTTATTAGTATCATGTCGTTGATTACTAATAGGAAGTTGAGATAGTTGTTGTGGCTTGACCGCAATAGGACGCTCACTTTTCCGCACCCACAATTGTTTCAATGGCTGAGTCATCCTGCTTCGCACGTTCTTTTGGCCTCCAGCATAGGTAGTCTTCAGTAATTGATCTTCCTTTGGTTGCTACCTCCCTCTGGCCTTTGAAAAAGAAGGGAGTTCTGTTGAGTCCTTGACTTCTTTATTGAGATCATCATTCCTCTGCATCAAATAGCTTTGGACAAGAATAGCATTGTCAACTTCATGTGTACCCCTGGAAGGACCAGGAGTCTGTGCCTTTCCTAGTTCCTTGAGTGCTCCATTATCTAACTCAACTGTAATTCGACTCTGATTTACCCATACCTAAAGAAGTCCACTTCTTAGGTTCAGGTTGACTGCATGATCATAGATCCAGTCTTGACCCAAGACTAGAGGCTCAGTGAGGTCCTCATCTTGACACACTAGTACTTTAACTATCATTAAAACCTCTTGAATGTAGAGGGGGAGTTCCACCTCGCCCATGCAAGGGGTTTCCACACCTCCCAATCCTATGAGATATGCTTCTATAGGATTGACTTTTAATTTCAATTCTTGACAGTAAGAAAGTTTAACGGCACTAGTGGCTGCACCTGAGTCAATCAAGGCCCATGCATTCCTTGCACTCTTCCCTTGTCCTATCTCCAAGGTTACAAAAGGACATCGGTCAACTATTCTATGGGGGCTTACACTTGAGACTTCACACATAGCCATATGATATCCTGGGTTCGCATAGTCATCTATCCTTGGCTGATGGTTCACTCCAATATGGCACTATGGACACTTGATATAGAGTGGCATGTTCCACAGGTGGTTTAGTGCAACAGATTGGGCATTCCTTGCACAACTTTTGGACATCGGCTTCCATAGTAGGCCAATGCACTCCGAATCTCCTAAGTGTCTGTAAAGTTCTTTGCTTTGAGTAGTGTTGCTCTAATGCACCTACATGTGCTAATTGCAACCATTTTGCGTACTCGTCCTCTTCCACACAACAAGCCAATATCCCTTGATCTGTCTATTTGTACATGCTTCCTACCATGATATGGTACTTCTGGGCTTTTACTACTTCTCTACCTTGAGTGTTTATGACTGGGTGGTTAGGCCCGAATGTCAATACTGGCACTAATGGCTTAGCCCACTGAGGTACCACTTCCAATTTAAACAAGTAAGCATCAGGAAGGTCATCTGATACTCCTTGTGCGGCTTCTCTAGATGTGAGCCTAGAGAGATGGTCTGCTCTCAAGTGAGTCTTCCCTTTCCTCACCACAACTTCAAAGTCGTATTCCATTAGTAAGAGAAACCATCTTACTAATCTACCTGTATTGCATGGTTTGTTTACCAAGTACAATAATGCCTGATGATCAGTAAAAAATTTAAACTTATTTGCAAGCAAATAGTGCCTAAACTTTTTAACTGCATATACCATGCCTAATCCCTCTCGTTCAGTGGTTGTGTAATTTCGTTCAGCTGCATTCAATTGTCTACCAGCATAGGCAATTGGAAGATCCATATTACCTTCACCCGTAGGTTGTGCAAGCACACATCCAATAGCATAATTGGATGCATCCACATGAACATGGAAGGGCTTATTCCAATCTGGTGTGGTCAAGATTGGTGTTGAACACAATCTTCTTTTGAGCTCATTGAAGGAGTTTTCACATTCATCGGTCCACTCAAAGTTAGTCAAAAGTCCATACAGAGGCTTGGCAATGATGGCGTACATGTGTATAAAGCGTCGATAATAGCCACAATGCCCCATGAAAGCTTGTACTTCCTTGACATTCTTTGGCCTAGGTAACTCGACTATGGCTCTTACTTTCTCTTCATCGATGGATATGCCATTCTTTGACACTGTGTCCTAGAATCTTGCCTTGCCTGACCATGAAAACACACTTTTCTGGGTTCAAGCAGACTTGATATTCTCTACATTTGTCAAAGATTTGTCTAAGTTCAGGGATATGGGTTTGTCTAATGTTGGAATGAGCACAGAGATCATCAACATAGACCTCCAAATTCTTCCTCAAGAACTCTTTAAACACGTGACACATCACGCTCTGGAAGGTAGCGGGTGCATTGGTAAGCCCAAATGGCATTACTCTAAAGGCAAATATGCCCCACTCTGTGGCAAAAGCTGTCTTATGCTGATCTTCCGGAGCAATGGCTACCTGATTGTAGCCCGAAAATCCATCAAGGAAGCTGTACACTTCCTTGCCTGCTACTCTTTCTAAGAGATGTTCTGTGATAGGAAGCCGATAGTTATCTCGAATTGTGGCTGCATTCACCTTTTTCAAGTTAATGCACACACATAGTTTTCCATTCTTCTTGGGCACCACTACAATGGGGGATACCCACTCAGTGTGCTCAATTTCATAGATGAATCCAGCTTCTACCAGTCTATCTATCTCCTCTTTGATCTTAGCAGCATAATTATCATTATATGGGTATGGTTTTTGCTTAGAGGGTTTCGCGTCTGAGGTCATGGGAATTGTGTGTGAGCATATGTCTGGGTCAACACCTTTCAAATCCTTGTAACTCCAAGCGAATACATCTCTGTATTCTCTTAGCAAGGCTATTAACGCATGCTCTTCTTCCTCTGTTAGGTCATGGCCTATGTACGTGCATCTCTCCTCTCCTTCTTCCAGAGCTACCACTATTTTCTTGGTGGTTTCTTTGTTATCATAGGCCTCTCCTGATTGTGCCTCTCGTTTAGGCATTCTGATCATGACTCTCCTGTCATCTATCTCATACTTTTTAAAATTTTTCGGAACCTCGAACAAAGATTATTCCTCTTCTGGTGTGACTTCTCTCTTCTTTCTTTTCTTTCCCTGATCCTTAGGGGTCACTTGTGTGGCTAATCTCACATCATTTGTAAGCTCTCCATGTCTCTGGGGCTGAAATTCTACTTCATAGAAGTATTCTTCATCTGATGCAAAAGGTGGGTCCATAATGATTGAGTCTAGATCGGAGTCACTTGCATCCTCAAATGCATCAGGGCTAGGTTCGCACTCTGCTAAAACTGCATCTCCCATGATTGGCTCTATGGAGAAAACTGATATGTCATAGCCATCCTCATCACAGTGGGGTGTCCATTGTGCTTCGTTGATGGCTACATCCATTGTTGCTAAAATTTCTACCCAACCATGAGGCTCAAATTCTTCATCAGGAAATACTACAGGTGCATAGGCTGGGTCTTGAATGGATCTATGGGTTTCTTTCGCACCTATCTCTCTGGCCTTTTCTCTCTTCTCTTCTTCCACTGCCACCTTACACATCCATAAGTGAGTGTCTTCATGCATCCATGAGGATCCTGATCCTATGGAGTGCACAGACTCCGTGTCATCCTTGGCTCTATGGATGGGATTCCACTGAATAGGCGGTACATCTTTATGAGAGTAATCCTTGAGATTGACTTTGGTTGTAACAACTAAGTGTTGCAAATACAAGGAATTGGTTCCCCAATCCTGGACCACTTGCAACTGTCGCATAAATGGTCTTCCCAAAATCATCACTAGGCATAATTTTTGCTAAAGTCACATATGGCGAAAGTGTGCTCAAACTCAACACCACATGTAGTGAGAGTTATTCCTTCTAGTAGTCCCAAAGGTCTTTCAATGTGGCCATCAGCCATCTGCAATTTCATCCTCGTGGGCCTGAGTGCTTGCTTGCCCCAACGCTTCCATAGGGACGTGGTGGCAATAGCAACTCTTGCACCTGAGTCTAGAATGCCTTGGTTGTGTACCCCTGATGGGTAATGGGAAGATAGGTGTTTCCTTCTTCACCTTCACTCATATCTCCTATCTTGTCTAGAGGAATTTCTGGCACCGTTCTATGAGAACCTACCTGGGAATGGGGTTTCACTACTTCTGGTACTTGTTTGGCTACATGTTTCCATAATTCTGGCCTAACTTTGAGTAGCTCTTCTAACGTGAGGTTGCACTACACCTTAGTGTTTTTCACTACCTCCGTATTCCTAGGTATGACTGAGTCTTCGTTTCTTACCATGACCGTGGGTGCTCTCATACAAGTAGACTTAGCTTCCCATGGGCCTGTGAAATGGGGTAATTCCTGTAGGGAGTTAGACTCGAAGTCTAACCTCTCTTGACTTTGTGCACTCTCCCGCTCTTCATAAATGGAAGGAATATCTTGTGGGAATTGATCATGTGTGTCATCCACAAGTTCAATGGGAGGAGGGACTTCACTTTCATTAGCCCATTTGTCTTCTTGAATCTCTCGTAGGAATTCTGGTGTGTACCTATTCATAGAAGAGGAGGTGTCTGGTTCAGTGGAATTGGGCACAAAAGCTTCCTGTGGGGGAAGGCTTATTCTTTTACTTGCCTCATCTTTTCCTTGATTTTTTTCTTCCTTGGCAGACCTTGCAAGTATGCTCTCTAACTTCTCTAGGAGTCCATCCAAGTGCAGTTGTGCCTTAGCTGAGCCAGAGTAATTGAAGAGGCGGCTGGCTTCAAACATGGTCTGAGCCAACGCGACCATTTTCGCGCACAGCTTGGTTCTTTCTATCTCTAGGTCAGCTCTAGGGTAGCACTTGTCATGATCCGTCACATTTGGCCCTTCTTGGATTCTGGCCTGATAAGCCTTAAGCATCATGTCTATGTCTTCAGGAGTGGGGTTAGCTAATACTGATCCTACTCTAGGGGGTGGTGGGATGGTCTGAGGTAGGTGGACAGATGGTGGGTTAGATGGTGATGGAAATGAGGGTGGTGGTGGTATGTGAGAGTTTGTTTGAGAGGTGAGTTCAACAATTTTAGCTTTTGTTTCTCTTATGCTTTCTTCTAAGTCGCTCATTTTTTTAGACCATTGTCTCTTCATTCTCTCTCGGCTATCCCTCCAGGCTCTGGATCGTTTCTTGGCTATGCTCTCAGTTTCACTAACCTCTGCACTTTTCTCTTGACCTATTCCTGGGTTCTGTTGCAAAGCCTGGGCTCTAGTGACCACTTGTACTGGTGCGGTGGAAGTGACACTTCCTGTTGAGTCTACAACTAACCCAATAACATTAATTGGAGTTATTTTTGGCATATTATTGGGATTCTTTGGGCAATCTCATAAGAGATTTTCCTTCCCACAATCTTGACAAAAGCCCTGAATTGTTACTGATTGGGATTGTGTAGATGCAGGCATTGGGCAATCACGAATGAGGTGATCTCCTTGACATCTATAGCATGGTCCTCTAGGGAATGGGGGTCTTATCTGTCTAGGTTGAGGTCTAGTGTTGGGATTTGCGTACATGACATTTGTGTAGTCAAGCTCCCAACTAGGTTCAGTCGGTTCTTCACTATAGTAAGACTCACCATGTTCAGGCGACTTCATGTAGTAAGCCTGAGGACTATCGATGTGAGTGGAATCAAAACTATGATCACTTGGGTCACTTTCTGACAGCAAAGGTGTTATTGGCACTATGGCTCTATTGAGGTTCTCTTCTGCAGCTGCATACTTTACGGGAATCACATTAGCCAGAGTTGGAGGTTGTTGAGCTAACACAGGTTGAGGCCTTTGTTGGCTTTGGTAGGGTTGTTGATAGGATTGCTGTGGAGGGTACTGGTTTTGGTATCTTCCCTGTTGTGGATAGGGCTGAGGGTAGGGTTGCCTAACTGCTTGCTTATTGTATGGGCAGTCTGGTGTTGTGTGATTTGTGTATCTCCGTTCTATGGTGCAATATTGGCTGCTAGGGTTCACTTGGGGTTGAGCCATGATGGGACATACGTTCGCCATATGGTCACCGCCGCAAGTATAACACCTCTTGACTGGGGCAAATCTAGGAATTTGTTTACTAGACACCTAGTTTTTGAGCTACTTTCTCAGCGAGTTCCTCAATTGATGTAGATTGCAAGGAAGAGAGGCTAGAGGCACTAGAGCTTGAGGAGCTTTAGAAGTACCTCCCTATCAGTTTTCACATTTTTTAGACTCGGTTTGAACCTCCAAATAGGGTAGAGAACCTAATTTTTAACTAGGCCGGACACTAGGTCTGGACAAGGCCAAAACCTAGTCAAAAACTATAAATAGAGCTAGAGAGCTCATTTTTGAGGTTAGCTTGTAATTGATTTGAACTTGTATGAGCATTATGAAAGTAATCTAAAGAACTCCATTGCTTCTCTCTCTTTGTCTTACCTTGTGTGCGCGTGTGTGTATGTGTGTGCATGTTTGTGTGCTTCTCACTCACACATTTGTGCCTTCACTTGCTCGAGGTCTTCATACCATCCTCATGTCTTCCCGGATTGACATTAAAGGAGGTGCTACTCATCACTGAGCTACACCAAATTTTGGCGCCGTTGCCGGGGATCGAGCTTTGAGGACGAGCGTGTGATGGTAAGACGTAGACTTGAGGTGTTGGAGTCATAGGTATTTTCTTCATTTTATCTATTTTCTTTTGTTTTTCTCATCACCATCATCATCCTCACCATCTCCCACATCCATCTCCATCATCGCGAAAAATTTCAGTTTTTGGTCATATCACCCCACCCATACCATTTCCCTCATTTCACTTGTGAGAGAGAGCGAGAGAGTGTTTGTGTGCTTGTGATTTTCTGTGTTTTTTGAGATTTTCTGCAGGAATCAGCATCCCCAGCAGCTGCACCAGCTTCAGCAGGTAAAAAAATTTGACTGTGCAGGTCCCAAGGCGTTGACCTCGGTCAATCGCGATCGACAGAAAAGTTGACTATTTTGCAAAACAAAGTTTATAACCATGATGTGTAGGCCTAGGGCATCCTAAATGTGTGCTTGAAATTTTAAAATTCCTTAGTTTTCTATCAATCGCGATCGACAAACCACGACGGACACTTGTCGACCGACTTGTCAATCTCGATCGACACGTCAATCGCGATCGACAGAGTCAACGACCGACTGACCACGACTGACAGAACCTACGCGTGACACATGTCAATCGCGATCGAGCCATCAATCGCGATCGACCAGTCAATCGCGACTGACAGCCCCGACGGACCTGTGAATCGCGACCGACCCAGTCAACGATTGCTTGACCACGACCGACAGACCCTCGCGACGGACTTGTCAATCACGATCGACCCGTCAATCGTGACCGACAGAGTCAACGACCCTTTGACCATGATCGACTGAAAATCCGGGCCACGTGTCAATCGCAATTGACCCATCAATCGTGACTGACAGGCACGACGGTAAAATCCTGTTTCAGCCCCAAAACCCTGAATTGACATAACTTCCTCATACGACATCCGTTTGCTGTGATTTTTGTTTTGTTGGAAAGCTCGTGGGGAGTACAACCAAAACTTCCACTGGTTACGGTGAAATTAATATCAGGATTATTAGATAGGGTAATTTGAAGTTGATCATATCCCGGGGTAGGAAAAACTGAGGGTCCCTTGGGATTGTTTTTCACAAAGGCAAAAGGCAATTTGGCTAGTGAATTACATGCATGAAAGTGATCTGTCTGTCAATCAAATTTAAGTCTTGAGCTAACTTTGGGACTTTTTTAGGTTCTTTGAGAGCATCAAAGGGTACTCGAAGCAAGAGTAAGTGCAAGCTTGGGAACACGCTTCCTGGGCACACAAGGGCAACCAAGGGAAGAAACTCAAGGTTGGAAATTCTCAACATCCTCTGTCAATCCCTAGCATAGGCTAAGCACGGATAGAGGTTTTGATTAATTAGGGGTACGTTAGGAACAACCAAGTCCAAGAACTCTAATCACTCAAGTGCAAGTGTTAGGAGATTACAATAGCGAAACAACCTAAGGGAAAAGAATTTAAATCGAGCGACCACACTCAAAGTACGATAAAACTTAAGTGTTCCTTGCGACGAAGATTAATTGGACAAGAAGTGACACCCTAAGGGCAATTAAAAAAGAACAAGTGACTAATACAAAAGAACTCAGCAACGCAAAGTGTACTTGGGAAAATTTGGGGTTATTCAATTGGGCTTATGAACCTTAGATCAGGACGACACCTAGGGAGAGATAGACAAAGTCTTAGATCTTCAGAGGCTAGTGTCAATCATACTGCTAGGTCTTGGGCCCAGTAGTTGAGCCATCATTCGTACTACCCTAGCTCTGAGACAAGTGAGTTTGAGATGTCCCACAGTATGGAGAGACCTACAGGAAGTTCAGGAGTGCCATATTTACATAGGGTAGAAGGCCCTTACAAGACGCAACTCGAATACCTTAGGACCAACCGATTAGGTGCTAGCATATATGAGGACGGCCTAGGAAGATCTGTGGTCCAGATTAAAAACCCTGACCAATCCATTGGACTAGTACATCCAGCAGTCAAGTTTGAAAATGGAGCATACTTGGATAAAGAAGGGACAATATATGTAGTCACCAGTCACCTAGATAGGACAGATGAATTTGGGAATGTAATCCCAAAAACGGACTTAGGTGACCTGGAGCAAGGAAACATGGGTATAGAACCTAGAACCCCCCGAGGCAAATCGGTTCTCACTAGGATTATCACACTAGAGTGGATTCCCCAAGACAATAAGAGCATAGATCTACTCCTGAACCGAGAGACTGATGAAGCCTTTTGGAGGTATAGATCTGATCAGCCAAATGAGGTAGGAACAATCATGATATATGAGTTCAAAGATCCTGATAGCCCAGGCAGGGTGACCTACTTAGATCACGCTTCAGAGAGGGTTTTTGTGGTTATAGAAAATGATAGGCATGCTTACACTTGGAAAGGTGAATTTATTTTCCCCCAACCAAGATCGAATGTGTCCTTTGGTCACCCCGGAGCTGGAACATCCCATGCTCAGGGAACTCAAAGAGACAGACATAGAGATAGACCGGAGGTAAGCTTTGCCAACCCAGTGGGAAGAGAAAGAACGAGAACTGAAACAAATAGAGTGGAACCTGAGGGACTTAGAGCCCCAAGGAACCAAAGGAATGCTGATGATCTCCCTCTGCCAAGGCCTAGGGAACACACCAGGATTTTGAGACCGACTCAGTTAGTTAAGTCCATGAAGAATTACTTCGATGGCACAGGAGACCCATATGATCATGTGGCCGAATTTAGGCAAGTCTTGAGAGCTGAACAAGTTGAGGACCTATTCACACAATATAATGTCTTTGGTCTAACACTTAGGAACACAACCCTTACGTGGTTTCAACCATTGAATGAGAGACAGTTCAGGAGCATAGACCAACTCTTAGAGGCTTTCATCACCGAATTCTCTAAAAGTGGCATAAGGCATAATACTTCCTCATTGATACATAGCTTCAAGCAGACCCCTCAAGAGACTGTGAGACTTGCAGGAAGAAGATTTAGGCAATATCTTGAGAGATGCCCTGTTCTTGAGTTGCCCGCACCAGCCAAACAAGTGGCTTTATTCTTGGATGGATTGCTAAGTACCAAATTGAGGTCATATGTGTACTTGAAGGACCCTAGGACGATAGAAGAGTGTGTACGCATGTGCATCGACATCGAGGATAACCTAGGGGAGGAGTTAGAGCTTTCCAAAATCTACAAGGACTCCTTGGCTTCCACAAAATGGAGCTACAAAAATATGAAATGCTATTTACAATGGTTTTTAGTGATGAAAATCACTATTTTTGTAGGGATTTCTTCTAACATTTTGACATACATTTCCTGGAGCTCCCTACTTGCTCCTTCTTCTTGTGTGCCCAACTCCTTGATGCATGAAAAATTTAAATGGCCTACTTGCCAGATCTTCTTTGACTACTGTGTCTGCTTGTGCTTTCTCTTCGCTCCGACTCCCTTCGTAGGCTTCCTTGTCTTGTGAGTCCTTCAGTTCCTTGACTACTGCCAACAATACCTAAACACACGTTTCATTACTTGTTGATGCTTAGTGCGAGGGCTATGCATGAATTGACTCAACTTGGAAATTGCATACTGTAAATCTGGCCTTGTGTTGCATGCATAAATAAGACATCCCACAACTTGCTAATAAAGAAAAGGGTCGAATGCATTACTGGAATCCTCAACTGAGAACCTAAATCTTGTCTCAGCTGGTGTGGAGACTGGCTTGCAATCCTCAAACTCAAAATACTGAAGTAGTTTTTCAACATACTTTGCTTGATGCATAAGAATTCCCTGCTCAATGGATACAAATTGGATGCCAAAGATAGTAGATCAAAAGACCAAGATAAGTGACATCAAAAGTATGCTACAAGTCAGCCATAAGAATGTCAAGCTTTGCGTTACATGACCCAGTGAAGAGTATTTCATCAACATAAAGAACAAGCACTAAGTATTTCATCAACATAAAGAACAAGCACTATAAGATCAGCCCCATCTTTATGTACATAAAGTGTGCTTTCAATTGGACTACATGTGAAGCCAAGGGCAATCAAGTGCTTATGGATTTTTTCATAACATGCACATGGAGCTTGCTTCAGACCATACAAAGCTTTATGCAAGCGAAAAACCATATGCACTTTCCCTTTCATGGAAAATCTAGGAGGTTGCTTCACACAGACCTCTTCTTGCAAATCACCATTCAAGAAAGCTATTTTTATGTCCAACTGATGTACTTTCCAACCTCGATGGGCAGCCAATGCAACCACGGTACGAATGGTAGTCATGTGTGAAGTAGGTGCAAAAGTTTCCTCATAGGCAATGCCATGTTGCTGCACATGTCCTTTGGCAACCAATGTAGCTTTGTAGAGATCAATGCTACCATCAGAATTTCTCTTAACCTTGTAAACCCACTTTGTACCAATGTCATTTTTTCCCTCCCCCTTCTTCAGACACCACAAGAGTGTATCTTAGTGGCAAGAGATTGCCACGATTAAGCGAACTCCAAAGGGAACACTACTAGGATGGGTGACCTTTGGAGAAGTATTGGGAACGTCTATCTTCCTTGATCATTGAGGTCCTCCCGTGCGCGCAACCAATGGCACCAAGGGTGACTTCGGTGACTCGGATGACAAGGTATGCCAAGGTCTATGCCTTGGTTGCCACCTTAATCATAAGCCTTGGATGGGTGGTCTTCATCTTCATCTATATTTTGGCATTTTTTCATGCATATTTAGAATACTAAATTATAACCACTATGTATGTATTAGAAAGCAGAAGTATTTCAATGGTGATGCACCACAGTGCACTCTCCTTCTCAAGAGCTCCACAAAGATATCCTCGGAGTAGAAAATCGAGCTCCTAGGGCTGCACACAGTACTCCACACAAAGGCTGCAGAATATGCAGAAAAACACAGTACACAGGGAGCATGAACGTAGACTTCTTAGGTCATACAAATGTGGTCGAACTTATAGTCTATGGCTGACAAAATTACTATATGTTTTATTAAAGAACATATACAAGAATGTCCAATGGCCATCTGTCCTTTCACATCGACACTAATGGTAACAAAAGTATATTTCGATTTTGGTGAACACTCTTCTTTTGGTGATCGTTCGCATGCAAATAAGAATTTTGGAGTGAGATCTTATATGATCTGAGATTCTAATTAGCATTAGGAACAATTGGGACATGGTTTAATTCATGATGCACATACCCTTTTTGATACATATTACGAATATTATTCAGGTTTTGAAACAATGAATTCAGGGTATTAAATAGAAGCCGAATTACATCTTGAGAGTCACTAGCTTGCACTATTTCCTTGCAAATACCATGAGGATCAAGAAAGAAAATCAACATACCTCCTAGACCCAAAAAAACAATGTTGAATAGGATGTAAGGGAACATATCTACTTGTGTCCTAGTGAGATTAGCATATGAAGCTCGACATTTTTGCTTTGGGCTCTCTAGACAAACACTTAATTCCTAAGCACCCAGTGTAGTTTGATCTTTAGGGCTCTGTGCTCTTGCTTTGCAATGTTTATTATCAAGACGTGGAACTAGAGGTAACAATAGAGGAAACAAGGTATCATTTCTAAGTGCATCATGAAGACCCATAGCTCCTCCCCTCTAGACCTGATAGGAGGAGGAGAGAAGGCCACTCATCATGAAGAATAACACAAACTTATAGCACATTTTCTTTCAGGGGTTTGTTCCTTAACCTACTTTTTCATTTAGGCTTGGAAGATTAAAATGAACAACTCATGCACCTTGAGGACCCCCTCATCCTCCACTTTTTAGGGGTTTAACATCAAGCCATTCTCCTGGTTTTGAACCCTAAGGCAATTCAAGGTCCAAAATGTTAAGCACTACACCATGGATCCTCGACCATAATAAAATTCATTCCTCGACCTACTTTTTCATTTAGGCTTGAAAGGTTGAAATGAACAACTCATGCACCTTGAAGACCCCCTTATTCTCCACTTTCTAGGGGTTTAACATCAAGCCATTCTCCTGGCTTTGAACCCTAGGCCAATTCAGGGTCCAAAGTGTTAAGCACTACACCATGGATCCTTGATGAGGATTCAACTCATTCCTCGACCTACTTCTTTATTTAGGCTTAAAAGATTGAAATGAACAACTCATGCACCTTGAGGACCACTTATCCTCCACTTTCTAGGGGTTTAACATCAAGCCATTCTCCCGGTTTTGAGTCCTAAGGACATTCAGGGTCCAAGTGTTAAGCACTACACCATGGATCCTCGACCAGAATTCAATGTAATTCAGAGAACCCTAGCTTCAAACATGGAACACGATCTTTTCTTATCGGGTTCTCTCAGCTCTGATTGTTTTTTTTTTTAAATAAAAGGAAGTTCGGCCTTAGCCTATTCTCCCAGACTTTGATTAAAAGAAAAGAGAAAAGTTACAAGTGAATGGGACTAGTGCCCATGGGACCCCCCAAATCCCACAATGCAAGGGAGGAGTATGTCAAGCTAGAGGGCATTACAAATGAGGCGGATAAATCTATCATCACCCTCATGTGGGACCCATTTGGGTTTTAACTTGTTGTCTTCGAGGAGATAAATACAGTGGTGTCTAAACGGTGGAGATCTCTTATCTCGGGAGATTCTTCTACCTAGAAGAAACAAGGATTTCTCGATCGACCATTCCTTAGGAGTTTGTCCAAAGCACATCGCTCCCTCCAAATCTTCCGAAGAGTCTCACCCTTGATGGCATTCCACAGCCTCGATGAGCAGCCGACCGCCTCACCTAGAAGCACCTGTTGCCAATTGATTTGGTTCGTGAGTCTCAATACTCACGTCACATGATGCCAGATAACACGGGACTTGGGGCAATCGAAGAATAGGTGAGCTAAATCTTTGATGCATTGATGGCAACGCTTGCACCATGGCGGCACACCACAGATTTTGTTAGCCCTTGCATTGGACCAGATACCTTTGTGCAAGATTTGCCACATGAGAACGGACTTTTTGGTCTCGATTAGGGGGTGCCAAATAGACATGAACTTTAGTTCCCATCAAAGTTTGGTCCAAGAAAGGCACCATCTCTTGTTAAGAGTGTGATGAACATCTAAGTTCTCTTTGAAGTTGGGGATTCTGGATAGTTTCTTTCCATTGCTCCATTTGAGGCCCTCCAGGCAAGGAAGATCCTGACCACAGAGAAGGCGGGTAGTTGAGCGGTCCCAAGCTAAACACCTGCCTTGAAGAAGAGTCCATTCCTCAAGGGTAACTCTAAGTCTCAGGTCCAAGTCTGCCAACCTAATCCACTGGCTGGTCTCTTGTTTCCAAAGTTGTTTCCACTGTTTGAACCCCTTATTCCATAACCACTTTGCAGTTTGGAGGTTCCAAGACTCCAACCCCCTAATGCCGCCGATCGAAAACCAGATGGAGTCATTTTGTCTTATCCCAGCTGCCCACTTCCACTCCTGACTTATTCTGATGAATTGTTTGGCCTTGTTCCAACTCTTCCATAAAGAACACACGAGGCTAGAGCCTTTCGGGGACACCGAGTGGGGGGAGAACAAAAGCGTGAGAATCCCTATGTCCTTCCAACCAGGATGCCCGACTAAGGTAAGGTCTTTCATGTTTCTAAAAATCAATTTAGCCCAAGAGGACTCACTATTGCTCCAAGCCTTGATAAGCCACTTTTTCGTAGCTTGTCAGCGAGTCCAGCGATATCCAAAATTCCCAAGCCCCCTGAGTCTTTCGGGCTAATGCAAGTTTCCCATTTGATTTTGGGAATCCCCCTCCTGTTGGGGTCCCCAGTCCAAAGGAAGTTTCTGCAGATTCTTTCCAATTTGGCCAAGTCTTTCTCCTTAGGTCTCCAACACGAGATAAAGTAAATAGTTGTAGAAAGCATAAATGTGTTAACAACCATAGCACGCCCTGCCAAGTTGACTTGCATACCTTTCCAATGATTTAGTTTGCTATCCAGCTTGGATAGCACCCAGTTCCAACGTTGGTCCATTGAGATGTCGAATCCCTAGAGGTCAAGTCTTCCGTCTCCTCTCAGCTCTGATTGTTCTTGAAGCTGAGATTGGGAAATTGAGTACATTGTGCGCGAGGCCTCTCTCAACCTTCAACACCTACCCGGTCCGGGTATCAGCATCATGCATCAGGGTATGAGTTCAAGTAAGGCCCAGGAGGACTTTCCGGAGCTTCAACAGAGTATGGGTACGTCTCCCCCCCCAAAAAGGATTTACGCCGAGTCCGCTAAAGCTCATGGCAACGATGCGAATGGTCTGTTTAATATCATGGCATCGAAAGGTAACTCCTCTCCTATGTTTACTCGCTGTAACAAAGCTAGCAATGGGGAGTATAATCCCCATGAATTGAACGTCGATAGTGATGACTGTGATGACGAAGATGTTGCCCTCATTATCGATAGGGACTCGTTGGATAACTGGCATGACCAACTCGCAGATAGAGTTGTTATAGGGCTCTATCATGGTCCTAGGCCAGCTCAGGAGGTGTTGAAATCTTGGATCAAAGCTCACTGGGAAACCAGGGGACTCTTTGTCAAGCATGTTCAATATTGTCCCAATAATTATTTTTTGTTTTTCTTTGAAGATGCTCAAAGTGCTCTGCATGTTGTGAGTGAAGGTCAGTGGCTAGTTCAGAATACTCCTGTCTCTTTTTTTAAATGGTATTTAGGGTTTAACCCTAAGGGCCCTAAGCCCACAAAGATTCATGTTTGGGTTGAATTCCCTGACCTCCCTTTTGACTTCTACCCTTGGGTTGAAAACCTTGGTAATATGGTCGATAAAGTGTTGGGCCAGAAATCCAGAAATTCCTTCATCAACCCTAAATGGGATCCTCAAGTTCTTATTGAAGTAGACACAGCCAAAGATATTAAAACGCACCTCATCTCAAAGATTCCATAGGCAGAAAATTGCACACTCAGAAGATCTTTTATCGAAACCTCCCCAACGCCTGTTATAACTGCTATAAAAAAGGGCATCTTATCAAAGACTGCCCTCTCATTCAGGAACAGGTGAACCAAACTGTCAAGGAAGCCCATAATGTTCAAGTTAAGGAGACTCGGGCTGCTCTAGAGGCTTTGAAACCACAGGCGAAAAAAACTCTTCACAAAAACAAAAAAAAGTCTGTCAAATCGAGCAATTTTTTTGAAATCCTTCTTGAAGAGGTTTTTAACCCTTTTGATAATGCGAGTATCCCTGAAAAGGGCCAAGATGATTCTCTTTCTAAGGAGAACGTAGACCCTAATTTTGTTCCTGCAGGTACGAGCAAAGGGAATACTTTGGATAATATGGAATCCCCACAACAAAATATGGTTAACTCGAATTGGTCCTTAGTAGGAAAGAAGAACAGAGTTATTTCCCCTCCTGCTGATTTTAATGGTGTTTCTAACTCCTCTGGTAATCTCCCTGTGTCTCAGGCACCCTCACCGAAAAGCATTCCTTCTGAAGATTTTATTCATGAAATGGATGCCATGGATCAAGACAAATTGGAAAGCATGGATGAGGCCATGTGCTCTAACGAGGTTGTTCTGATGAATCAAGAAAATCTGGATGTTAGGACTTTGGGTACCTCAGCCAAACCCAAGAGAAAAGAAGTGGTTAGGTCCTCTCTGTCCGCCTCAAAGCCTACAAAGAACAGCAGGAAGTAACTTTGGTATCTGTTAAGTTGTCTGTGCTCTTTTTCTTTTATCCATGACTGACATTTCTATTTGCTCTTGCAACATCAAAGGGATTACTGACCCGGTTAGATCCAAAATGCTTAACATCTGGCTATCTAATCTTCCTAAGCTTCCAGATGTCATCTGTCTCCAAGAATTAAAAGTTTGTGGTTAGGCTCTTCAATTTAACCTCAAAAGGGTCTCCCCCAAGTACAAATGGTTCTTTACTAATCATTGTTCTGGTCAAGGTGGAAGTGCTATTGGTGTTTCTCTTCAAATTATGCATGCTTTTATTTCCAGTTCGGCTAGTACTACTGGTCAATGCTGTTCTCTCACTCTTGGTGAACCTTTTGGCATCACCATTATTTCTGTGTATGCTGCTAATAATTATTATGGTCGTGCTGCTTGTTGGAATGAGCTGAACTGTTTGCAAGGTCCGGTCATTGTTATTGGTGACTTTAATATGGTTACTGATATTAAGGATAGATGGGAAGAAAAAGGAAAAGTTATCAGTGGTCCTGAAAAAGATGCTTGGTTTAAATTTTGTAATTCTCTTAAGCTCATTGACTCCTCCAGGTCCTCTGGTATGACCTGGTCCAACAAGCAAGGAGGTAATTCTTACACTGCTGCTAGGCTTGATAGGTGCTATGCTAGCATCCCCTTTGTCCAGAATTGTTGGGACATTGATGTTAAGGTTGACCCTTCTTTTCTTATGTCTGATCACAAGCCGCTTTTGGTGACTTTTAGAAAAGGGAACCCTAAGCTGAGGGCTGGGTGGACTCATTGACTGTAATTTCCTTAAGCTCCCTAGTACCCTTAACCAAGTCAAGGTTATCATCACCCATAATTTTGAGCATTGCAGCTCTCCTTGCACTGCTTGGCTTAACTCCGTCAAAGAGATCCAGCATTTGTTTTACTCCTTGAAAACCTTAGCTAGAACAATTAGAGCTAATAGAAGACAAACCATCTTAGATCGTTTGGCTCTTCTAAATGCCAACTCTCAAGAATATCTTGATCTTTCCTTGAGGTTGTGCAAAGAGAGGTATCTGGAAGCCAGTTATTCTCTTGCTTCTTCTAAAGAATTTTGGAGTGAGAAGATTGACAGAAACAACAACTACATGTTCTCTATGATGAAAAAACAAAAAGCTAGGGATTTTATCCCTCCTTTGAAAAAGAAGAATGGTGATTACACTACTAACATTCAGGAGGCTTTACAGGAGGCCAAGAGCTTCTTTATGGATGTTTTCTCTGGTTCTCCCAAGTGGGGGGAGGACATCCAGAGATCGAGAGCTACTATTGCTTTGAAAAGGAAGAAAATGATTCCTGAAAGCCTGAGAGCTATTCTGGACCTGCCCCTCACTAGCGGTGAGATCAAAGAAACCATCCATAAATTGAAACCCTGTAAATCTCCGGGGATTGATGGATTGCCAAATGAATGTTTTATGATGCTTAGTGATTTTCTCACTCCTTACATTCTTCGGATTTGGGAAGAAGTATCTGGTAAAGGGTATCTCCCTTCTCACATCAACACTGGAGTGATCAAACTTATTCACAAGAGAGGCAATAAAGAAGATCTAAACAATTGGAGACCCATAACTTGCTTGAATACTATATACAAAATTTTCTCCTCCACCTTGCCTAGAAGGCTTAGCCCCCTTATGAGGTTCTTTATCCTCCCTGAGCAAAAAGGCTTTATCCAGGGTTGTTTCATTCTTGATGCTATTGTATCTCTTTGGGAGGGCATGGATTATGCCCTTGAAAGTGGGCAGGATTATTTCTTTCTCAAAATTGACTTTGACAAGGCTTATGACAGAATAGAATGGGACTTTATTCTTCAGTCCTTGCAGGATATGGGTCTTGGGAGAAGATTCATTAAATTTGTGGGCACTCTTTTTGGTAATGCCTTTTCTAGAGTTGCCATAAATGGGCACCTTTTTGACCCATTCAAATTGGCTAGATCTATTAGGCAAGGCTGCCCCTTAGCCCCCCTCCTTTTTGCCATTGCTAGTGACTCCTTAGGTTGGCTCGTCAGGGATGCTTTGGAGAGAGGCTTGATCAAAGGTATTGAAATCCCTAACTCCCCTTCCCCCCTATGTCTTCAAATGTTTGCTGATGATATTAATGTGGTCCTTAAAGCTGACAATGATTCTTTAACTGTTTATCTTGAATGCCTAAATGTTTTTTGTGTTGCCAGTGGTTCTAAAGTTAATCATAACAAAACTGGTTTTAAAGCTTCTTCAAACACTGTGCCAGAAAGTATTACTAGTCTTGGGTGTAATGTCATCAAAGATGGGGAAGTCTTCACGCTGTTGGGCATACCTATGGGATTTAATATTTCTCTGACTCAAAGGTGGAATTGGGTTTTGGAAAAATTCAAAAAGCATTTATTTTTTTGGTATGACTCTCATAACTCCCTTGCCCACAGATGTTTTATTCTTAACCACTATGTTTTTCCAAAACTTGTTTTCTTCTTAGCTTGCTGGTCTCCCTCCAATAAGCAGGTTGGACAGGCTATATCTCTAGCCAGGAGATTTCTTTGGGGTGGTACCTCTCTCAACCAAAAAGTTGCCAAGGTCTCTTGGGACATATGCTGTCTCCCAAAATCTCAAGGAGGGTTGGGGATCATTTGCCCCACCAAAATGGAAGACAATCTTGCTGCCAAGTGGATCCTGAGAAGTATTGGCTCAACTGATGTTCGGGCAATTCTCATTCAAAGAAACATTTCCAAATTCTCCATTTCTAACTACAAGGCTTGGAATAACATCAATCTTTGGGATATAATTGTCTCCCCTATTCCCATAACTTCTGTTGGTAGTCAACTGGTTACTAGGTTCTGGAATGCCTGGTTTAGAGCCAAATCTGGTTTTACTCCTAATAGGGAATTGCTCAACTCCTCTGAGTTTGTTTTGCAGGAATCTCCTTGGTTTGGCTGGATTGCTAATGAGAACAAGTGTAGCCTTGCCATCAAAGAGCACAAGTGCCATAGAGCTGGATATAAAGCCTGGAAGGACCTTACTCACAATGGAGAGGTTATGTCTAAGCAAGATCTCCTATCCCATTCTGACATCTCTGCTTCTTGTTTGCAGGTTCTGGAGGCCCACAAGCTGATGCTGGTCGAGCAGCTAGATGGAAGTCTTAGGAAGAAGGTCAACCTCACTGAAGTGGCTTGCATCGTATTAAAAGAATTTAAGAAGGCCAGGGGCAGGATTAACCATATTGTGCCCAAACTTAATAGCAGATGGGCCTGCAACTGGACTGCTAAACAGTGGGCATTCAGGTTTAAATCTCTGTGGGTCTACCCAGATCATATCAAGCAATCATATCTTCAATGGTTAATGCTCCATAATGGTCTATGGATTGGTCCTAGAGTCAGGAAAATTATTATTAATGAGGTCTTTGTACATTCTGTGGCAAGGAGGAAGATGTTAGTCATTTGTTCTTTGAATGTTCTCATGCTAAGAAATTTTGGACCATTGTGGAGTCTTATCTCTCATCCAGAGGGTACCAGGGTCTCAGCCAGGAATCCATCATCCTTGCCTGCTGCAGTAACATGGATGTCTTATTGTGGAACATATGGAGAGGCCATATTCTGTGGCATATCTGGTGCAGCAGAAATAATAGGGTTTTCTGTAACAGTAATAGAAATTTCTTGATTTCCCTGTATAGAACTCTCAAGAAAAGCTCCGGTAAATGCATTCAATGTATCTCTAGTCCCTCTACCTATAAGGAAAGTATCCTTGAACTGGTTAAAGGCATTAAATCCTCCAAATGGAGAAACATTTTAGCCTCTCTATACTCAGCCCAAAGGCTTAACATGGCCTCCTTTTTGTAATTCCTTGGTTGCTTGTGGCTCTTGCCCCTTGCACAGAATGTATAGTCTTCTTTTAATATAATTTTCCTGCTTTTTCAAAAAAAAAAAAGGATTTTCTTGCAGAGTATGAGGATTCTCTCGAATTTCTGTCAATCAATTTATCTCAACCTGTCTTAGATCGAAACAGACACATCATGCGTCACGTCTGAGTACGTGGGCGTCGAAATTAGCGCTCATCACCTACCAGGTTGTGACATTCAAGTAATCTTCATGTCTGCTCAGCAATACAACTTACAAGTCCGGGAGATTAGGCTAAGGCCGAACTTCCTTTATTTAAAAAAGAAAAATACAACTTACAAGTAAATGAAGGCGACGTGCTTATCGTGTTCACTCAGGACTGACTCAGGAGTGCACGGAATGATATGATGAGAGGGTTATTTATGGTCTGTGTCTCTATTTATGATCTAACAAAATGCGCGATCGTGATCGTTGGCATCGACAGATGCCATAAACTGGCAACGAACAGATTCATTGATTGAGAAGTATTTTCCAAAGTTTTGTTGCCCGTTGATGGATTTACGCGCAGATCTACACATATTTGAGGAGAATATGAATATATAATGTCAAGCTCTACATAAGCAAGCAGGCTTGTCAAGTTGTCAACTTGTCGCCATTGATCGCTGCTCCCATTTTCTCCGAAGCGTTAATCTTCGCAGTGTGGAATCGTGGATTTCTTCCTTTTTTTGAAAGAAAGAGAATGAATTATAAATGAGCGAGAAAATAGAACGCCCCTTGATCGCTGATCTTGTTAATCTTCGCAGTGTGGATTTCTTTTTTCTTTTTTGAAAGAAACCGAATGAATTATAAATGAGCGAGAAAATAGAAAACCTCGTATTAATCTTCGGAGTGTGGATTTTCGCGGGACATCTATACGTAGAAGTAGAGAAGTGTAATTAAAATCAACAGAAATGCGGTTTGAGTAGATGAGCTGAGGATTGGAGCCGTTGAGAAGGAAATTAATTTCATTTGAAAGCGTGATTGCTATAAACAGCTCCGCTCATTCAATGATCGTCCTCAATTTTCGTTTTCATAATTATCGAATCCGGGGCCTTCAAACAGAAACATTCTTGTTAAAGTTTTTGCGTTGCCATTAATGATTAGAAGTGGCCTTTTATGGTCGAGTTACAGCTCCATGACCCGTGAGGTAAGTATGGAGTGCTTTTGTGTTCGATTCAGCTCAAGATGTGTACACCTGCCATAGCTTCCGTCTGATTGATGGATCTACGTTCGTGTTCCATCTCAATCCGTGTGCCTAAGATCTCTTCAGTCTGATTTTATATAGGCAGGTTTATCAGGAGATTCTGTAGATGAGCAAGTATGAGATAATTTATATGAATCGGACTCTGGAGTCTCGAAAGGTACTCCAGTGGATGAATATTGATTTTGTTGGCGTCTTATAAGAAGCCGAGGAAAATGGTGGATGTCTCTGGATCGATGACGAAATTGGTGTATCCGGAGGACATAAGCACGCCTGCTTTAGCTTCATTATCTTCAAAGGCTTCTTCTTCCTCTCTAGTGGATCCTACAGAGAGATGGTGCATGGAAAGCTTAAAGGCTATCGAAAGACATCTCTTCCTCTTAAGTCAGCTAAACACGGCGATGCCATCAGTTAATACTCCTGCAAAGTTCAGTAAGCAACATTTTTGTCCGTCACAGAATACTCTCAAGATCGATATTCTTCGTGCATCCGTCATGCCGCTTCCCCATGGTTGGGAGCAACGGCTCGACCTCAGGGTAAGAATCTATCTCTCTCTTTCTCTCTCTCTCTCATGCGTCTTCTTGCTTTCGCACTGTGCACAACAAGATATCTTCAGGCACAAGATATCTTCATTGAGTATAACTTGTATAACATGGTTCATCGAAAAGTGGACTGCCACATTCTGAGCGGCGAAATGTTTCTCGACAGCCTTGAATGAACTGTCTATAGCCCAAATATGCTATTTGATTCTGATTTATTTCGGCGCTTGAAAATAGGCCACTGAGTAAAATGTTCTTCATAGAACACGTCTTCTTCTTCTTCTTCTTCAGACACAGAGAGAGAGAGAGAGAGAGAGAGAGAGAGAGAGAGAGAGAGAGAGAGAGAGAGAGAGAGAGAGAGAGAGAGAGAGAGAGAGAGAACCGCCTTCTTTTACAGACGGGGAAAATTTACTACATCGATTGGGTGTCTTGCAAGATATCTGAACACGATCCGCGAACGGCGATGCAGAGAGCGAACGACATGATACAGAAACTTACTCAACATGCAATGGCTATGGCGTGCGATGAAGAAGCTGAAGGATCCGACACACAATCTAACCTGACCTATATCCATAATTACAACAGAGCTAGAGAGTGCACTTGCTGCCGAAATTTCGAGGATGCGGATGAAGAAAGCACATGCAGCACGATGACGAAGATGGAAAGTTCCTCAGTAGGCTGCTTTTATGAAGTAAATAGCGACAACATCAAGTAAAGCCTACGTCAATTCGATCAATTCTGCCCTTTTCTTCTGGTAATCCCAATTGGCTGCAACCGCCATTTCTGTATCAGAATCGTCTGCAATACATGCTTGCCTAAAAATACGACATCTTGTTTTGCACATCCCATAATATATGCAAAAAGGCAGTCGATACACTTCGAACATCCTAATTGGACAGCAGTTCTGAAAACACTGAATTTTCTCCGTCATTAGATGCAGAAATGCAATCGCTGAAATATTACACCTGGTATGCAGAATTCTGTTGCGACGTGAAGGAACTCCAACAATTTTTTGTGGACTCAGTGTAAGACGATAACGTGCTTTCTAATCATTTATTTTAATAAGAAGATTATAGCATTTCGACCACACAGGCAAAGTATTAATTTCAGATTTAAACGACGGAGGAGATGACCATATGCCTGTCGTTGTCGTCTTACATTTCTGTTGTCGTTGTCGTCTTACATTTCTGTTGCTCTTTCAGTTCTAGATTTGCCTCTGATACGTTTCCTCATCTGTTGTATCCGATCACTTCATAAACGTTAAAAATGTGTAAAAGACCTTTCTTTTTCAGACATCATAATAGATGTTTGCCTGAAAAACAACAAGATAAAAGCAAGTGAATAAGCAAGTGGGGTATTCAGGAAGGCGATGAAAAAATCATATCAGATATCAGAAAATACATATCAGATATTACAGAAAATACATGCCATGCGTGATGCGTTACTTGTGCCACAAAAACCGTTTCTGGCAAATCGAACCGTTCATAATGAAGTAAAAAATTTCTGCACTTCTCTTACGGTTCAACACATCGTACATCGTTCCCAAGTTGCCACTGTAGCACCTCTATACTCAGCCTCTGTACTTGATAAAGCATCTCTAGCCATGATGCCTCACATGTTGCCACTGTAGCACCTCTATACTCAGCCTCTGTACTTGATAAAGCAATAGTGGGTTGCTTCTTACTGCTCCATGCAATAGCTGCACTCCCAAGTGAGAATAGAAAGCCACTACTAGATCTTCTATCTGGAATGGCATCAGCCCAATCTGCATCAGTGTATCCATGAACCTACAAATCTACATCAGCTTCATAAAACAATGCATAGTCCAAAGTAGCACTCACATAACATAGAGCATGCCTTAGAGCATCTAAACCTGGCTTCTTGGGAACCTACATAAATTGATTTTCAAGTCCAATAGTGTAGTTTATATCAGGCCTTGTAATTGTGATATATATCAAACTTCCCACAATTTTCCTATACATAGTAGCATTTTCCAATGCTTCACATGTGTAGTATCTAACTTCAAATTCTAATCTAATGGCATAGAAATTGGCTTACAATCAACCATACCATACTTTTGCAGCATATTTAAGGCATATTGCCTTTGCGACATCCATATACCTGTTTCTGTATGTATAAACTCAATGCCCAAGAAATAGCGCAACAGACCAAGTTCTTTCATGTTAAATTCATGCATAAGGAGTTGCTTTACCTCTTTAATGCTTGCTTCACTATCACCTCTACAATCAAATCATCAACCTAAATAGCCATAACTGTGATGCCATCATCACCCTTCCTTGCATATAATGAATGATTTGCATCACACATAGAAAATCTAATGGTGGTCAAATAATCAACAATCCTTGCATGCCAAGCATGAGGGGATTGTTTAAGTCCATACAAAGGCTTTTGCAACTTGCAAACATATTTTGGGTGCTTTGAATCTTCATACCCTTGTGGTTGGTCCATATATACTTCTTCCTGTAACTCATCATGTAGGAAAGCATTCTTCACATCCATCTAATGCAAAGTCCATCCTTTTGTTGTCGCTGATGCAATAGGTGTTTTCACAGTAGACATTTTAGTGCTCTTTGTGGATAGCCATGTGCATTGTGGCTAGGATCTCTACCCAGCCTTGGGATTCAAATTCTTCATCTGGAAACACCATAGGTGCATAGGCTAAGTCTTGAGTTGATCTAGGGTTCTCATTAATAACAATGCTTCTAGATGTTATCCTTGTCTCTTCTTCCAATGCAACTTTGCACATCCTGTCATCCATACATGAGGATCCTAATCTTATGGAATGTATCGAATTTGTTTCTTCTAAGTTCTATTGACTAGGTTCCATTGCAAGGGGGGTACATCTCTGTGGGAGTAATCTTTGAGATTGAATTTAGTTGTCACCCCTAGATGCTGTACAAGGAGTTGTTCCCCAATCTTGCACTATCTATAGTTATCTCATGAAGGGTCTATCCAAAATCATCTCATAGACATGATTCTTTCCAAAGTTTCATATGGCAGATGTATGTTCAATCTCCACACCACAAGTCGTGAGAGTTATCCCTTCTATCAACCCTAGATGTTTCTCAGTATATTCGTCTTCCATTTGCAGTTTCATTCTCATTGGTCTGAGTGCTGGCTTGCCCCAATGCTTCCATAGGGAAGTGTTGCAATGGCAACTCAAACTCATGATTCCAAAATTCCTTTGGTTGTATAACTTTGATAAGTGATAGGAAGATAGGTATTTCTTTCTTCTCCTTCACTCATGTCTCCTATTTTATCCATGCATATATATGGCAGTGTCTTATGTGATCCTACTTGAGAGTGTGGTTTAGCTAATTCTGGCACTTGGTGACCTATGTGCTTCCACAGTTCAAGTTTAATTTTTAATAACTCCTCTAAAGTGAGGTGTAACTGCACTTTAGTCTTCTCCACTACTTCCATGTTCCTTGGTGCAACAAATTCCTCCTTGATTACCATAATTGTGGGGGCTCTCATATGAATAGATCTTGAGTCCCATGGGCTTGTAAAGTGAGGTAGTTCTTGCAAAGAATTGGATTCAAAATCTAGTCGCTCGCATGACTCCACATGGTGTAGAGTACTATTAAAGAACTTGAACAAATTAACTAGAGAATGGAGAGGGAGGCATTCTTGTAGACAAGGATGTTGAGTTTAACACAATTGGTGATGTGATTAAAAGAGAATCTCAAATGAGAATAGGGGTGTCAGCTATTCATGAATATCACTTGTAAATTGATGCCATAGTAATGGACAAACAAATTCAATAAGGTTGAAGAAAAACATATCAGAACTATACTCACAACTTGAGGGTCTCTCTTTTTTGTTTTTTAGAGTTTATTTGATTTATAGCCCAACTAGAGGTCTCTTATTATGACCCCACTATAGGATCTTGATCGGGCGATAAATAGATCTAATTTGGATGAATAAATCAAAGTTTTAAGTGTCTTAATTGTCTCCTTCTTATCACTTTGATTGACATCAATCATTTGGGAATTAGTGTTGTATGATGCTTGGTACAATATCCCATGTAATGGTCTTTAAACAATATGGACATAGTTTAGATCCCTTTGGTTGGAGGTACATATATTGCATGTACACATATTCATTACACATATAGCACATCATAGGTGAAAATTTCCAAGATTTTGATACATTATTTTCCACTATTGGGTCTACAAAGAAAATCATATATAGAAGTTCTAAATGTTTCTATTCTAGGTGCTTGGGCTTTCCATGGATAGAGGAGTTGACCCAATTGTTTCCTATGCAACTACGATCAACTAGTTGGCCAAATTATTTCATATGCCACCAAGATGAGAACCTTAGAGGAAATTTTATATTTGAGCCTCATGTCCTAATGTTCCATATAATTGGCAGGTAGCTTTAGACAATCTTGAGGTATGCACCCACTATTACTACATAGATGGATTTTTACCTCTTGGGAGTGAAGGTATTCTATGTCCTTCCTTAGTTGGATCAATTCATTTTGAATGGTTGCATTTTCCTCTTGTATTGTCTTCTCTAACTTCAATGTTTCCATCTCTTGCCATAGTTGTGTCAAAGGGTTTGTATGACTTTCCCCTTCATCTGATTGTGCTCTTGCTTCCTAAAGCTACTACCATTGAAAAACCTTACAAGATTACATCTAATTAGAGCATTTATCTCATCTTCTATGAAGAAGAGGTAGGCAAGGACCTCTGTACACACTCTTTTACCAAAAACATTAGGTAATTTTGAAAAAAGTGCCTTAGCCTTAATTATCAATTTAGAGGACCCATGTACTTGAAGATGTAGCTTTTCCAATTTATTTGAAGCTATTTTGGTGGAATTCCCTTGATATAAAGTTTTGGTTTTCAAGTATTGCCATGATCAAAAGTTTTTAGCATTGTACTAAGCATACCCTCTATCCATGATGCCATCCAAACTTTTCAAAAACAATGCCAAAAGGGTATCATTGCAATGTTGTAGGCCTTGGATTTTTTCCTGTGATAAATATTCTTATGATTATTTGGGTCTTTATTTGATAACCCTTTGTAGGTTGGAAATTGGATATTGATTCAAGGCTATATCTGTGTGAGAAAGAGATATTCGAATTATATCTCTTGCTAGAGGTGGAGGCGCAAATGTCTTTAGGGTAATGTTAGCTTTATGGTGGGATAGAGGTGAAGCATCTTTTTGAAAGACAAAGTGTCTTATGTAGAAGGTGTCACAAATTAAGAAAGGATTTTATGTACCTTAGAGAGATCTTTGAGTTCCTTTATGTCATCTTTATCATTGCATCTAAACATACACAGTGGAATTTTCTTGCAAAGAATCATCTTGTAGGAATCCACAATGCAAATTTTTCCAATAGAGTTATCTTGCAGAAAACCTTCACGTGGCATTTCCCAATAGAGTTATTTTACAATAAATCACCATGTGCTAGGTCACACTTGTTGATATATTTAGGTACTGATATGTGTGAACACCCTAGGACTGTTGAAGCACTTTTTCCCTCTTTAGGAGGTTTTTTTCCCTTGGCTTGTATATACATCTATTGCCCTAATGGGTAACTTATCTTTTTACATTCTAGTGGTAACACATTCAATATTGTGTGTTGTGCTCCAAGCTTCTTCTTCTCCCTTGTGCTGTTTGCATGCTTTTGCATACCTCAAACTCCAACAATTGGTATCAGAGCAGGTCGCCACTTCATCTAGGGCATCATTGACACCTCTCCTGTCACAGTCTCAGAATTGCATAAAATTTGGTGAGCATACTTAGGGTGATTAGGAGATAAAAGCATCTTCGCTTTGTGGTGCCAAAATCACGATCTGAGCTTGTTTTGGCCTCCCAATGCACTATTGCAATGCTTATATAGCCTATTTTTTCTTTCTGTGCTGAAGATATATACATGTTTTGGTTTGCTAGTATAAGCATCTCAAAGTCTACTATAGGTTTAGCAAAACTCGTCAGGGTAGTTCTGTTCGACTTTTTCAAATACAATCATTTTTTTGCATCAAGGTATTTTAGTCACTGACCATGGCAGAAAGCAGTGATGTATTTCGTATGTTGGCTATTGAGGATAAGTTGGATAGTACAAATTACCCATTGTGGGCTTATATGATGCGTCATGTATTCATCACAAAACACTGTGAGTATTATGCAAAGTGTTGAAAAACATCCTATTACACCTGCAAATATAGGTACTGAAGCTAATGCAGATGGCATCGAAGATGGTGAGATTCTGTAGATTCCTATTTGTGTTGCAGTTCTTGTTGCACCTACTACAGAGTTAATTTGTTGGGATGCAGAGATGCTCAACCACATGCATTGATACCTTTGTCTATCAAACATGCCATTATTCCGCACATTCACTCTTGTAGAATAGCTAAGGATGCTTGGGATACACTTAGCACATTGTACCAGGCTAGGAATGAGGCTCATGTTGCTTACCTTTGAAAAAAATTGGAGAGTAAGCATATGAATGAAGGTGATTCTATGGACATTTTTCTAACAAAGATCAAAGATTTGAAGGAACAATTAATTTTGCTGATGAAGTCTTGCCTGATAGTTCACTTGGACAGACTGTTTTGAATGTTCTTCTTGATTCATACTAGAGCTTCGCTTCTACTCTTCGTTTGATGATAAAAGGAAATCCAAACACCTTAACATTTGAGGAGTTAGTCTTTGTTCTGTTGCAAGAAGATCAGTCTAGGCAAACCAGGTCCATTATGCGTGTTGCACATCAAGCTTTCCTGGCTAGTCAGAAGGGCAAAGGTAAATGGAGCTCTTCTACTAGTAAGCCGAAATCTGCTAATTTTTCACAATAAAAAAAGGATGACAAAGACGACAAGAAATCAAAAAAGAAAAAATTGTTTTGCATGTATTGTAAAGAAAATGATCATGTCATAAAGAATTGTCCAAAACTGGCTGCAAAAGAGGCTAAGAAAAAAGAGGTTGGAATGGTTGTTGTAGAGACCTCTACATCGAAAACAAAGTCTACTAATCTAGTGCACAATGAAGAATGGGCATTTACTACTTTTTGCAGTTTTGATCCAGCTTCTCCTAAACAGTGTATGTGTGCAGTAGACTCAAGTGTTTGTTACTTTGATAGTGGGGCAACCAAAGATGTTACCTCAGAGTGTAGTTTCTTCACTTCACTCGAGCCTGCCCCTATACGGAATACTATCACATGCACCACCGACTCCTCTTATCCTATCATGGGAGTTGGTAAGATCATTCTGGCTACTTTTGATGGTAGTGCTTTTACATTGTCACACGCTTTATTTATACCAGGGATCAAGAAGAATCTGTTATCAATTTCAGCTTTAGCCAAGATTGGCTTGGTTGTGAAATTTGTTGATGACAGATGTATAGTTCATGATTTGTCAAATAGCGACATGATTATTGCTTCTGCCATTTAATGTTGTGGGCTATATAAGCTCATAGACTATGAAAAATCTGTGAATAATTCAGCATGTGCACTACATGATTCTCAAGCTGTGTCAGATGCAAAGCTTTGGCATGCATGATGTGGTCATCTAAATTTTGCTAGTCTGCTATGCATGCAGAAATATAAAATGGTATCTTCTTTGCCCAAACTTGAGGCACCCAGTAAACATGTCTGTGAAGGCTACATTTTGGGCTAAATGCAACATTCCTCCTTTCCAAAAGATGGTTTAGTTCGAGCTACTCAGAAATTCCAGCTTGTTCATAGTGATGTCTGTGGTCCTATGCAGACACCCTCTTTTGGAAACTATCTTTACTGTGACTTTCATTGATAATTTTTCCATGCATGCATGGATATATCCATTGAAGGCAAAGTCCAAAGTGTTTGTGTGCGTCAAATAGTATTTGGTTTTGGATGAAAATCTGTCAGCATGAATGTTCCATAGTCCTGTTGCAACCAATACATGTCGCATCATATAAACCCACAATGGGTAGTTGGTACCATCCAACTTATCCTCAACAGCCAACATATGAAATACATCACTACTTTCAGCCATGGCCGGTGACTAAAATACCTTGATGCAGAAAATCGACTGTATCTCAAAAAGTTGAATGGAACTGCCCAAACGAGTTCTACTAGACCTGTAGCAGACTTCGACACGCTTAAACTGGCGAACAGAAACTGGTATATACCTTTGGCACAAAAAAGATGAAATAGCTTGCACAAGCGCTACGATAGTGCTTCAGAGGTCGAAACGAGCTCAAATCGTGATTTTGGCACCACAAAGCGAAGCATTTTTGATCTCGAAAACACCTTGAGTATGCTTACCAAAATTCGTGTGATTTTGAGACTGCAAACGGAGGAGTGTCAACGGCGCCCTAGATGAAGCGACGACCTGATCTGATACCAATTGTTGGAGTTGATGTCTGCGGAAGCACACAAACAACACAAGGAAGAAGAAGAAGCTTGGAGCACAACACACAATATTGAATGTATTACTAGAGAATGTACAAAGATAAGTAGCCCATTAGGGTAATAGGCGTATATAAAAGCCAAGGGAAAGAAACCTCCTAAAGAGGGAAAAAAAGTGCCCCGACGGTCCTAGAGTGTTCACACACATCACTACCTAAATATATCAACAAAAATTGGATGATAGAGCAATCAAATGTATTTTTGTTGGGTACAGTTCTGAAAGCAAATGCTATCGTTCGTATCATCCACAAAGTACATGCATTTTGTTTAGCCGTGATGTTGTTTTTGTGGAAGATGCTATTCAGCCATTACTTTCATGTACTAAGGAGACATCTATTAGCTCCAAAGACATGTATGATACTTTGCTACCTCTTTTTACATGTGGACATTCTAGTGCTGGTCCTAATGAGGCAACTTCTTAGGCTTTGCATGTTTCATGTGATGATGAAGATCATTCCATTTCTAATGCCGATTTACATGATGCACTTGTTGATGAGAGATTGATATTGAGGAGGCAAAAACTATGCCAAAATGGTTGGTGCAGACTTTGCATGAGAACAAATTAGATGCACCTCTATCATATCATACTCATTCAGGCTCTCATAGTGCATCTTTTGAATCACATTGCTATGCTATGGTTGCCTCTAGTCTCTGTGATGAGAATGAGCCTGTTTCATTTGATGAAGCACAAAATTCATAAAATTGGATGTCTATTATGCAATCTAAATATGATGGTATCATGAAAAATTGTACTCGGTCTTTCTTGGCAAGAAGACCATTGACACTAAGTGGATATACAAGTTGAAGCATAAGCCTAATGGAACAGTTGACAGGTATAAGGCTAGGCTTGTTGCAAAGGGTTATGCTCATGAAAGAGGCATTGATTTTGATGAGACCTTTTCTCCTACATGCCCATGTTGGTGCAGGACAATCAACAATTGGTGATTAGGAAAAAGGTTTGAAGTCAGAGAATGAAGCAAAGATCAAATTTAGAAGCATGAATACTAGTAAATGAAGACTTGTACATACATGTACGTTAAACTTGTAGTCAAGTTACATATACTTTTGAATAAGTTACGAGTTTGTACATATATGCCTATATATACAAGTAGAAAGTCCAGACATAGAGAGAGATGATGAATGAAAAGTTGTGAGTTAGACACTTTAGAAGTGATGAGAATATGTCTCATCAATCAGATGTAATGTTTTCTTGAATAAGAGAAAAGTTGCACCTCGATCTTTTGCTTAGTGCTCCTTCTATGTTTATCCTTTTGTGAAATGTTTTTTTACAAGTCTAAGTCTATAGTTGAGTGACCTCTATACAAATTTTTAGATCCTAATTGTGATCAGGATGAGAGGATTTTAAGTAGGAACATCTATTTACATGTGTAAAAATATGAAGAAGAGAAGACTGTAGTAGGTGCAAATTTGATGATAATGTTTTGGTCAGTTCTCCTTCCACAATGTAAATTTTTGAGCAAGTAAGCACTCATTCTTTAAGTTGGAAGGTAAGCTAGCTATGGCTAAAATCATTTGAATAAAAAAGTTCTAATTTGATAGAACTATGCATTAAAAGTTGTAGGTGTCAAAGTCGACTATATAGAAGTATTGTTTTAGACATAGGTGAATTGTTTGGAGTAAATCTCAAGATTTACTAAATCTTTTGCAAAAGTTTAAATTGGAGAAGGTGCAAAAACACTAGGAAACACTTCAAACAAAGTTTTCATTGGAAACTTTACACATTTGATTAGTCTATGAGTAGATTAAGTGAAGAAGACTTTTTGTGTGCTAAGTTTGTTCACAGTTTGGTAATCTGGTATTGGTCTTCCAAAATTGGTTGAGGTTTTGAGTTGTTCTTGATATAGAGGTGCTCTAACATCAAGGATAACTTATTATTTTGGAGATTAACACTCTCCATCAGTGGTATCAGAGCAGGAGTCATCAAAATTGAAGAAAGGAGGAACTCGTCTGTTGCAATTATATAGAAATTAACCTTTGAAGATTTAAAAGGTCAAAGTTTGAAGTGAAAGCTAGAGAAGGAGGCGTGAAGCTATCAAGAAGATCAAAAGGAACTACATTCGAAGTAAAGGTACGTCTATTATTCAAAAAGATTGAAGAATTTATTATACAGGTGAAGAAAGGATGGGGGATTCTCTTCAGATAGAGAAATTGGATAGAGAAAACTATCCTGCTTGGTCAATGAGGATGGAAGCTCATCGTATGAGCAAATACTTGATAGGATACATTATAGGTGAAGAAGAAAAACCAAAATTTAAAGATCCTAGTGTTCCAACTAGGGAGGAGCTCACAGATTTGAAGACATGGATGAAGAAGGATGCTAAAGCAAGGAGCATTATCTATGGGTGCAAATTCGATGATAATGTTTTGGTCAGTTCTTCTTCCACAATGTAAAGTTTTGAGCACGTAAGCACTCATTCTTTAAGTTGGAATGTGAGCTACCTATGGCTAAAAGCATTTGAATAAATGGGTTCTAGTTTGAGAAAACTATGCATTAAAAATTGCAGGTGTCAAAGTCGACTTTATAGAAGTATAGTTTTAGACATAGGTGAATTGTTTGGAGTAAATCTCAAGATCTACTAAGTCTTTTGAGAAATTTTAACTTGGAGAAGGTGAGAAGACACAAGGAGATACTTCATACAAAGTTTCACTGGAAACATTATAGTTTTGATTAGTCTATCAGTGGATTAAGTGAAGCAGACTTTCTGTGGGTTAAGTTTGTTCACAATTAGTTCAAAATTTTGGTAATCTGGTATTGGTCTTCCGAAATTGGTTGAGGTTTTGAGTTGTTCTTGATATAGAGGTGCTCTAACATCAAGGATAACTTATTCTTTTGGAGATTAACACTCTTCATCAGCCGAATGACTACTATTCATAGCATCTATGCACTTGGGGCTCATCATGGCTGGAATGTACATCGGTTGGATATTAAAAATGCATTTCTAAATGGTGACTTGCATGAAGAAGTGTATGTTTTTTGGCCCCGTGTCTTTGTGCAAAAAGGGCATGAAAACCAAGTGTGCAGGTTCATAAAGGCTTTATATGGTTTGAAACAAGCATCACATGCTTGGTATGAAAGATACATCCCTATCTAATTGCACATGGTTTTGAGAACAGTCTAACTGAGAGCACCTTATATGTTAAGCATGCAAATGATGTGCTTCTGATCATTGTGGTCTATGTTGATGACATGCTACTCAATGGTCCTATTGAAAAGCATATTGCTAATTTTAAGGCTGATTTCTTGGCCTCATTTGAGATGTAAAATTTGGGGCATTTGCATCATTATTTGGGCATTCATTCTATGCAAGTTGATGGCTGAATAACTTTGTGTCAAACAAAATATATTGACAGATTATTGCAGCATTTTGGCCTTGACGACTACAAACCTATTGACACTCTTATGAAGGCAGGTTTACGATTGAGTATTCATGATGTTGGAGATGCATTTGATGCTGTTCTCTATTAGCAGGCTGTTGGATGCTTGATTTACTTATGTATTACTCGACCAAATATTTATTTTGTTGTCTCACATATGAGCAGGTTTATGCATTGCCTAGGTGTCAAGCATTGGCAGGCTGTTAAGCATATCTTTTGCTATTTGTGTGGCACCCGACTACTTGGGTTGTTTTATCCCAACGAGAGATCACTACTGCCAAATTTACATGCTTTTTCTGACTTTGACTAGGATGGTTGCTATGACACTCATGTGTCCACTAGTGGCTTTTGCTTCATGCTTGATAGCTCATGTTTATCTTTGTTGAGCAAGAAGCAGCCTACTATGGCCACTTCTAGTTGTGAGGCTGAGTATAGCGTACCTTTCACATTGACTGTTGAGTGTGTGTGGCTCAGATGCCTTATGGCTGATTTGGGTGTTGATCAATCTTCTACCATCACCATGTTCACTAACAGTCAAAGCACATTGGCAATTGGGAGGAACCCTATGTTCCATGCTCACACTAAGCACATTGAGGTGCATTATCATTATGCCAAGGAGAGGTTCTCTGTTGGAGAGATCAGCTTGGCATATGTGCCCACATAGGAGAACATTGCAGACCTTTTCACAAAGTCTCTTCCTAGGGAGAAGTTTGAAGCTTTCTGCAAAGCTTTGGGCTTACCTGCTTTTGTGGATTGATTCCACATAGCTTGGCACTTCCCTATACATGAGTGCCAGCTCTTTGTTCACCGCATCACTCCGAAAGGGGTTTTGTTGATATATTTAGGTAGTGATGTGTGTGAACACTCTAGGACCACTGCGGCACTTTTTTCCCTCTTTAGAAATTTTTTTCCCCTAGCTTATATATACACCTATTTCCCTAATGGGTAACTTATCTTTGTACATTCTAGTGGTAATACATTTAGTATTTTGTGTTGTGCTACAAGCTTCTTCTTCTTCTTCCTCATGCTATCACGTGCTTCCACATACCTCAAACTCCAACAACACTAAGCATGCCACTATTTAAGTTGAGGGCATTTCTGTAATGATGTGTGTGAACAGACTTAGGATCATCGTGAAACTTTCTCCCTCTTAAGGAGGTTTTTTCCCCCAGCTTTTGTATACTCCTATAAATCTAATGGGCTACTTATGTTTTGTACATTTCACTTAGAAATACACTCTATTTCTTGTGATCCAAGTTTTTTTTTCTTCCAGGTAATGTTTGAGTGCTTTTGCAATCCTCAAACTTCAAAAATTTGACAATTTTAATCCCGCATAAACTTGCATAAAGTGAATGATCAAATAATGATGGAAATCCCCCAAGTTTGACATCTCAAAAGAGGTACGCAAATCAGCCTTGAATTCAGAAAATATGCTTCTTGCTAGAACTCGTTAGTAACATATCATCAACATATACAACAATGATCAGAACTACATCATTTGCACACTTAACATATAAGGCTCTCTCATTTGGATTGTTCTCAAATCCATGTGGTAGCAATTATTCATGTATATTTTCATATCAAGCATGTGGTGCTTGCTTCAATCCATACAATGCCTTTTTCAACTTGCATACTTTGTTTTCATGCCCTTTTTGCACAAAACCACGAGGCTAATGTAGATACACTTGTTCATGTAAATCACCATTCATAAAATCAATTTAAATGTCCAACTGATGTACATCTTAACTATGAGGAGCTGCAAATGCAGAGATGCTATGAACGGTTGCCATTCAATATGTAGGAGTGAAGGTTCCATCAAAATAAATGCCCTTCTCTTGAGCATATCCTTTGGCAATAACCTTAGCCTCATACATATCAACCATTCCATCAGGCTTACATAACAACTTGTATATTGCCTTAGTGCTAATGAACTTTTGCTGGCATCAAATTTGATTGCATAGTAGCCATCCAAATAATAGACAAATTGTTGAAATTGCAAGATGCATGCTCAACGAGATGAAGGTACCATTGTACTATTGGGCTGGATGATGCTCCAAGGTGTAGAGAAGGATTATTGCAATGCCACCTCATCTTTGGAGTTTATCCAACCATCTCCTTACAGATACCTTTACAAAGCTCTAAAGGATCTTTAGTTTCATATAAGATTGATGTAGATTGTCAAACAATGAGATAGAGATAGTTTTAGTTAACCAACATTAGAACCTAGTTAACTTGAGAGAGTACCTACTTGTCATAGTATATGATAATCTTCATGATGTTAGATTTCAAATATGAGGGCACAAGGTAAGACTTGAATTACATTTATGCATATCTTATTCTATCATTATTGTTCATGTATATTATAATGTTCTAGTCGTTATGAAATGGCCACAGATTGAAAAGAGATTGGAAGATAAATTAAAGGTCCTTGCAGATTGGAGCATGGATAGGAGTGAAATTTTATTGTTGTGGATCTTTTGTTACTTTATTATAATTTATGATGTAAAGACAATGTAGTCATTTAGTAAATATCTATTTCTGCAATGAAAACATTTTTGCTTTTGTTTTTAGAGGTTTTTCCATATTCTACTTATATTGTTGGATTTTTGAATTTTATAATTATGAGTGTATTTTAATTGTTTATTTTCTTTGTTGTGTTGTTAGCTGTCACTTTTTTCTTTTCTAAAAGTCATTATTTCTTCACAATGCTTTAAAAACTAAATCATAGAAAAACTATAAATAGAAGCTTTTTCCCCTCATTTTTTACTTTTGCAACTAACAATCGAGATAGAAGCAAAAGTAAAAATAGATATGATAGAGCTTTATTGTTAGTGGAGTAAGCAGACAAGGGAGACAAAGAGGAGACAATCAGAGAGAATGCCAAGGTGGAAAGAGCAGAAAGATTAGTCAACATAGATCTAACGGAAAGGCCTAATTATGTTTTTCCGAATTAATTAGTCAACAAAACAATTATTTTCATCACTAATTCTCATAGTAAATACCCGTTTTTTATCATTTTGACTCCATATTGTTGTACAAGCCAAGGTGTCCTTGGGCTTGATGAGTGTTAGAAGAAGCCATGTATCAATTTTCATGACTTTTAGAGCTCATTTGAGCCTTAAAATTAAGTTAGGAACTTAATTTTTAACTAGGCCAAACACTAGGTCTGAACTAGTCCAAAACGAGTCAAAAACTATAGAAGAAGCTAGAGAGATTAGTTTTGAAGGTAGTTGGTTGGAGATTCAACTTGTTTATGAGCTTTGTAGTAATTTCTCGAGAAAATACACAAAGGATTCCATTGTTATAATCTTCCTTGTTGCCTTGTATGCATGTGTGTGTATTTGTGTGTATGCTAGTGTGATTTTTACTCATGCACTTGTGCATTCCTGCTGCTCATGATTATCATACAATCCTCACATCGCTATGGTTTGATATTTCTGAGGTTGATCGCCTCACATTGGTATTCCCATTGTGCTAGAGTGACACCAAATTTAATGCCATTGTGAGCACAATTCATGGACGAGCATGTGATGATAAGACATAGAGTCTCAATGTTGTAATCGTAGGTAAGTAGGTAGTTTTTCTTATTTTCTTGATTTTTTCATCTCCATCACCACCTCTATCATCTCTACTCACCTATTATCTTGATCGCATTCATCGCAAAGATTTCAAGTTTTTCTTCATATCCTCATCTCCCACTTCATTCCCTCATTCTACTTATGATAGAGAGCCAAAGAGAGATAGAGCGAGCAAGAGAGAACTTGTGTGATCTCTATTTTGGTCTATTTTTGAGAGTTTTCTTTAGAGATTGATGCCATCAGGAGCTTTAGTAGCATCAACAGCTAGAATAGTGCCCTTCATGTGGTGTGAGATGATGACCTCTCTCTATTGCGATAGAAAGAAAAGTTTAGTATTTTGCATTTGCATCTTAGGCATGATAGTTGACACTCCATGAGCAACCAAAACACAAAACATAGTCAAAAAATTCTCATTTTTTCCATCTATCACAATAGACACTGTCTACGTGACACACAAAAAGGCATGATAGACCTTGTCTATTGCGATAGACACCATCTATCATGATAGACAAACCTATGCAATAGACTGTTTATTGCGATATACACGTGTATCCTTATAGACAAAATCCCACAATTGAAAGACGTCGGTGACATACCTTCTATTGTGATAGACCAAATCCCACAATAGGCGATAGATAATGAACACCATCTATCATGATAGACTCTTCTATCACGATAGATAAGACCCCACAATAAAGGCCATCTATTACAATAGAACTTTCTATCACGATAAACAGATACCACAAATCACAATAGACAATTGATAGCATTAATTGGGATAAAATCATCTATCTATTGTGATAGAGATGAATTTTGGTAGTTTTTGTTATTTGTCAAATTTCGGTTAATATGAGCCTAATTTTAGGGAATTTTATAGGAATTTGGAGCTATTTGTGTGGTCAAGCAAGGCACCAGTGCATTCAAGCTCGGGAACAAACATTTTGAGCATCTCAACACTATCAAGTGCGAGTGACACGAAGATCTCTCAACCCCCTTAGTCATTTTTTTAGCATAGGTTGTGCGCATAGGTGTTTGAGTAAGTAGAGTAACGTTAGGCACGAATCAAGTCCAAGAGACCCTCATTTCTCAAGTTCAAGAGTACATAGAGAACATTTGTGGAAAACCCTAAGGGAAAGAACAAAATTCAATCAATCAAACATCGAAATATGCCAAAACTTAAGTATTCCTAATGATGTGACTATTTAGAAAATATATTACACAAAAAAAAGAACTTAAAGTGAAGAAGTGATTGATACAAAAGAACATTGCAACATGGGTATACATGGATATTGGGTAAGTAGGTGGGTCATATGAACCTTAGGTAAGATAGACATATAGGAAGAGTAGACAGACAAAGCATGAGATCTTTTGAGGCTAGTTTCAACCATATTTCTAGGTCCTAGGCTCAGCCATAAAGTGATTACCCCTACATTTTGAGTTGAAACACGAGTGGTTTTGAAATTTCGTTTTAGCAGGGAGAGACCTATAGGAAGTTCAAGGCTAGGATACTTAAAAACACCAGAAGTTCCCTATTAGAATCAGATAGAATATATCCAAACCAAATGCTTAGGTGCTCCTATCTTTGAGGATGGTTTGAGACAATCTGTTTTGCAACTCAGAAACCCTGATAAACCCTTTGAAATTGAGCACCCTATGGTCAAATTCAAAGAAGGGTCCTATATAGATAAGAAAGGAACCATGTATGTGGTAAGAAGCTTACATGATAGGACATATGAGTTTGGGTCAATCATCCTTGAGTCAAAGAAAGGAGACTGGGATGAGAAAAACCCTGGAAGAGAGCCTTAAACAACTAGAGGTAAGTCAACCTTGTCAAGGATAATCACACTAGAGTGAATTCCCCAAGAAGATAAAAGTATATAACTCTTTATTGACAAAGAGACAAGTGAAGTATTTTGAAGATTCAAGCTAGAAAAACCTACTGAAGTAGACATAGTAATAATTTATGAATTCAAGGAACTTGATGTCTGAGGAAAAGTTATCTACTTGGATAACACTTGTGAAAGGATGTATGCAATGATGGAGGATAGTAGACATGCTTATACTTGGAAGGGAGAACCAATTTTCCCTCGACATAGGTCTACTGATCCTCATAGTCAACATAAAGCCGAATCCTCGCATGTCCTAGGTAGTCAAAAGGAGAAGTTCTAAGAGAGACGAGAGGTATTTTTTTCACATACTTTAGGAATAGAAAGATAAAGACTAGACACTAATAGAATAGAACATGAAAGACTGAGAGAACATAGGTGCCAAAGACGCATGAATGAATTCCATGTGACTAGATCAAGAGAACATCCCAAATGTTTGGGACCCACTCATCTAGTGGTCCATGAAAAGTTATTTCGATGGTATGGGAGACCCATATGATTGTGTGGATGAATTCATCCAAGTGCTAAGAGCTAAACATTTCAAGGATTCTTTCACTCAATACAATTCTTTTGGTTTGATTTTAAAGAATACAACCTTAACATGGTTTCATCCATTACATCAAGGAAAATTTAGGGCTATCACTAGTTGCTAGAGGCATTCATCATAGAATTCTCCAAGAGTGGCATTGGACATAATACATCCTCATTGATCCATAGATTTAAGTACACCCCCCTAAGAAACTGTTAAACTAGTAGGACATAGGTTTAGACAATACATTGAAAGATGTCCCATCCTGAAGCTACCTACTCAAGCTAAGCAAGTTTTGCTATTTCTAGTTGGCCTATTGAGTGAAAATCTATTGTCATACGTTTATCTTAAGGAACCCTGAACCATAGAGCAATGCATGCAAATGTGCATTCACATTGAGGATAATTTGGATGATGAGTTAGAACTCTCTAAACTCTTCAAGGATTCAAATTGTTCTTCTAACTTCACTTCCAAATCCTCAACCTCAATAGATGAATTAGTAGAACAAGTGGCTCAAAAATCAGGAATACTGATTTTGTTCAAGTTGAGGAGTCCTCAAGCTTGAGGATAGTAGATCTACTTACACACCAGTTTCCATGATTTGTAGAGCTCATTTGATCCCCCAGATTAGCTTAGAAACCTAATTTCTAAAAAGGCCAAACACTAGGTCTGAACAAGGCCAAACCTAGTAACAAACTATAAATGGAGCTAGAGAGCTCATTTTTGGGCTTGATTGTTGGGAATTGAAGTAATAAGAGCACTGTAAATTCATTTCTTGGCTAATTGAAGGCGCCATTGTTCCATCTCTTGTTTCTTACCATGTATGCATGTGTGTGTATGCGTGTGCATGTTAGTGTGCTTCTCACCCATGTGTACACATTTGATCATGGTCATCATACTCCCTCATGTCTCGTCGGATTGACAATTATGAGGTGGGTCTCCTCATGTTGATACTCATCATTGTGCTAGAGTGACCCCAATTTGGTAGCATTGTTGGGGATCAAGCTTTGATGATAAGCATGTGATGGTAAGAAGTAGAGATGTGATTTTGGAAGCATAGGTAAACACTTGCTTTTAACTTGTTCATCTCCTTCATCATCATCTCTACCATCTCTACTTCCTCCCTACTTCCATTCCCTTCTTCACGAGATTTCACTAATTTTGGTCATATTCCCACCTTTCATTCATTCTTCTCATATCATTAGTGAGATGAGATAGAGAGAGTGACTGAGTGTGCTTCTTTTTTGTGTGTTTGTCAGCTTTCTAGCACATATTGGCATCCACAATAGCTGCCACAACTCCAAAACGTATGGAATCTTTGTGCATGCACTATGAGATGAAGATACTTTCCCATGGCAATAGATAGAAAAAGTGGGCATTTGGTAGAAGAAAGCACACAACACTAGTGTAGACAATGTGCACATCACAAAAGTGTAAACATTGAAAAAAAATTCTTGTTTTCTCTATCCATCATGATAGATAGAGTCAATCATATGATAGACTACTATCAATCACCAAAGGACGACATGCAAACTCTGATGGAAAACTTGTCAATCATGATGGACATCCTATCCATCGTGATAGATAGACTTCTACAATCAATTGCATCAATCGTTTGAAGGGAACATAAATTCACCGATCACACATCAAACTGCACTATAACTTAAGTCTTCCTAAGGATGCCACTCATTAGACAAGACTCCACACCAAAAGAACCGAAAAAGAACAAGTGATTATGACAAAAGAACACTGCAACATAGTCATACTTGGGAAAAATTAGGGTAATAGACAAGGCATATGAACCTTAGGTCAGGCAAGCACCTAGGTCAAGATAGACAAAGCATCATTTCTTTTGAGGCTAATGTCAATCACACAACTAGGTCATGGGCATGGCAGCTCATTGACTATCCCTATGTACTAAAATCTGAGACTAGTGATTTGAAAATGTCATTTAGTATGGAGAGGCCTATTGGTAGCACTCAGATAGCCTATTTACAAACACTAGAGGGTCCTTATAAGACTCAATTGGATTATATTCAAACCAACTCATTAGGTGCTGGCATCTAAAAGATGGGTTGATGCGATATGTTGTCCAACTAAAAAACCCTAATGAACCCGTTGGACTTGAACACCTAATGGTCAAATTTGAAGAAGGTTTGTATATCGATAAGAAGGGAACCATGTATGTTGTTACGAGCTTACTGGATAGAACTGATGAATTTGGAATTGTCATTCCAGAGGATGGGATAGGAGACCTAGACCTAGAGAACCTTATAAAGGAGCCAAGAATGCCATGTGGCAAGTCCATCTTGACTAGAAATAATAAACCATGAGCGGATCCCTCGACAAAAAAATCATGAAACTCTTTTTCAATAGGGTCATTAATGAATCTTTCTAGGTATGTGAATCAGATCAACCTAACAAAGTAGGTAGAGTCACCATATATGAATTTAAAGACCCTTAGACTCTAGGGAAGGTTGTCTATTTGGATAACACTTCAAAGAGAATGTTCTTAGTGATGGAGCATGGTAGGCATGCATACACTTGGAAGAGTGAGTTAATTTTCCCCCAAGAAGACCAACCATTTCTCATGGTCAACATGCAGCTGGGTCATCTCAGATTCACGAAAGCCATAAGGAAAAAACTAGAGATAAACTAGAGGTAAGCTTTGTGAACCTCTCGAGAAGAGATAGATCAAGAATGGAGAAAGAAAGAAGAGATCAAGAGAGGCATATAAATTTGAGACACAAAAGAGGCATAGACAAGTTCCCCCTACCAAGACCAAGAGAACACCCTAGGATATTGAGGTCTACACAATTGGTGGTCCATGAAGAACTACTTCGATGGCACTGGAGGCCCATATGATCATGTATCCGAGTTTACACATGTATTAAGAATGAACAAGTTGATCATTTGTTCACTCAATACAATGCTTTTGGCCTTACTCTAAAGAATACATCCTTGATGTGGTTTTGACCATTTCATGAAGGTCAATTCAAGAACATTGACCAGTTGCTAGAAGCATTCATCACTAAATTCTCCAAAAGTGGCATCAACCACAATAGCTCATCCCTGATACATAGCTTCAAGCAAACACCTAAGGAAACACTCTAACTAGCGAGAAAAAAAATTTAGAAAATAATTGAAAAGATGCCCTATTCTAGAATTAGCCACACTAGCCAAACAAGTGGCACTATTTTTGGATGGCTTGCTAAGTGCAAAATTATGGTCATATGTGTACTTGAAGGAACCTAGGAACATCGAGTAGTGTGTGCGAATGTGCATAGACATAGAGGATAACTTGGGTGACGATCTAGAGCTTTCTAAGATCTATAAGGGCTCAGAGAGTGTTTCTAGTTTCACTTCTACACCATTGACATCAATCCATGAGTTGGTAGAAAAAGTAGCTCAAAAGTTTAGAGTTTCAAGCAAACACACCCCTAGGATGATCTCACTGAAAGGATTTTACAATTGTGGAGGAGACCACATGGACAATGTTTTCCCAATCATGGCTCAACCCCAAGGAAACCATAATATCCAATACTACACCATTCATTTGAGAGAAGCTACATCAACCATACTGCACAAGATTTCCCATACAATAAACAAGTGGTTAGACAAAATTACCAATAGCCATATCAACAGCCAGGGAGGTTCTAGAATCCTTATCAAAATCCACCTTACTTTAGGTCCCAACAACCTTATCAACCTCCATACAAATCTCAACAAAGACCTCAACCAATGCTAGGTCAACAGTCGCAACCCCCTGCCAATGTTTTCCTAGTCAAATATGCATCAATAGATGATAACTTAAGTAGATCCCTAGTGCCAAATCCCCCTTTATTTTTTGAAAATAATCCTAATGCCTATGGTTTTGACCCAACATAGGTAGAGAACCAACCAACTTACTACATGGAGTCATTAGAGCATAACGAGATCTATCCTTATGAAACCACTAGTGAGCCTAGTTGGGAGCTAGAGTATTCAAACATGATGTTCACAAGCCCTGACCATAGGCCCCAATGAAGACAAATGAAACCTCAACCACCTAGAGGGCCATGTTACAGATGCAAGGGAGATCATTTCATTCAAGGTTTCCTACTTCTTGCATTAGTGACCCCCAATCAATGAGTATTCAAGGATTTTGCTTTGATTCTGGTAAGGAGCACCTCTTATGGGATTGCCCAAAGAACCCAAACAATACACAGAAGATCACACCGATCAATATTATTGGCTTGGTTGTTGACTTTAGTGGGAGTACAATAACCACAACCCCATTGCTAGTCGTAAGTAGAGTTCAGGTGCAACAACAAGCTCAAGGCTTAGGACAAGAGGAAAATCTAGACAATAGTGACGCTAAGAGCATAACTAAGAAGAGAATGAGAGCTTGGAAGGATAGCCCCAAAGGATGAAGAGACAATGGACTAAGAAAATGAGTGAACTCAAAGAAAGCCTAAGAGAAATGAAAGCTAAATTTATAGAGATCGCATTTCACATACCCTCTTAACCTTGATCACCCTTGTCACACCGAAAACATACCACCAAACCAGCATCACCCAGAGTAGAATCACTCCTAGCATGTATATGCATATAGGAAAAATTCTGGGATGACAAGTTTCATATTCTCTCTCTAGAGCTTATTTGCATCATGTTTTTTGGTTGAAATTTACAAAATGAGGATAATATCAAGCATATCAAGCATGTAGGCTTGGGCAAAATGCACCAACAGCTCCCCCTCAAGCCTAACATGCTTGGCCTTCAAATAAGTCTTCAATTGTCCTTGATTTCCTGCAAGCCAATCATCAACTTGAATCTACTTATCTTCGTACCATCAAGAGCTTTCGTCAACATGTCTGCACATTTCATATCTGTAGAGACATAGGATAGTTGAATATCCTTGCTCAATAGCTTCTCCCTTACATAATGGTAGTGGACTTCAATATGCTTGGTTCTAGCATGGTATACCGGATTAGCTGCTAGATGTAGTGAGCTTGTGTTGTCACAAAAAATGTGAGGTGTTGAAGAATGAAGTCCAAGATCTGTGTACAAAGACTTTCACCACATGATTTCTTGAGTTGCATTAGCCAAACCTCTATATTCTGCTTCAGTAGAAGATAATGCCACGGTTGGTTGCTTCTTCGATGACCAAGAAATGATTTTTGAACCTGCAAATGATATATACCCTGATGTGCTTCTTCTATCATCTTTAGATCCGGCCCAATCTGCATCTCAGTAGACCTTTAGCTCAATATCTGAAGTATATGAATAGAACAAACCTTCATTCATGGTCCCCTTTAGGTACTTGAGGACTCTCTTGGCCGCTTCCATATGTGGTCTTCTCGGCTTATGCATAAACTGACTCAATATGCTAACACTATAGCATATATCCACCCTTGTGAGTGTTGCATAGTTCAAACTTCCAACCAAGCTTTGATAGCTTGTGATGTCTTCAATTGGCTCTCCTTCATAAGCACTAAGCTTATGATTTTGCTCCATAGGTGTACCTGCACACTTGGTATTTTCCATCTTGAACTTGACGAGCATGTCATGGACATACTTCCTTTGTGTGATGTATATACCTGAATCTGTGTAGATCAACTCCAATCCAAGAAAATAAGTGAGTGGTCCGAGGTCACTTATTTTGAACTCCTCCTTCATTTGACTCTTTACCTGTTTGATTCCTTCAAGATCATTGCCTGTGATAATAATATCATCAACATACACACATAAATAGATCACTTCAGATCCATTCCTCTTTATGAACAAAGAGGTATCCGCCTTGCTAGCTTTGAATCCTTGGTCCTGCAAATAAGTCACCAATCTGAAATTCCAAGCTCTTGGAGCTTGCTTCAATCCATACAAAGCTTTCTTTAGTTTGCATACATAGTTAGGATGATGTGCATCCTCATATCCAGGAGGTTGTGCCATATACACTTCCTCAGAAATCCATCCATTCAAGAAAGCATTCTTTACATCAAGTTGATAGAGATTTCAATTTCTAGATGCAGCAAGACTAATGAGAACCCTAATTGTAGGCATTTTTGCAATAGGAGAGAAAGTCTCCTCATAATCAATACCATGGGTTTGAGCAAACCCTTTAGCAACTAACCTTGCTTTGTGTCTATTTATACTTCCATCTGGATTCCTCTTGATTTTGTATATCCATCGAGATCCAATTACCTTCATAGATGGCTTGTTAGGTACAAGCTCCCAAGTGTCATTCTCCTTCAAGGCTTCCATTTCTTCATCCATTGCATCTCTCCAAGCTTTCTTGCTTTGTGCTTCTTCAAATGTGGTAGGTTCTTCATTGGTTGAATCCTTTGCAATGTAGATTGAGTGCTTCGTGACCAAAGAAGTATCATAACCAAACCTCTCTGGTTTCTTCTTCTCCCTTGAAGACCTTCTAAGTGGTTGATGTGAGCTCTCGGGTCCATATGTAGCATCCTGCATCTTTGCTTTTCCTTTGTTCTTCCATAGCTTTAGTCTTTCCAAGTCTTCTAGGTCAATCTCCGAATCACTTTCTTCAATCTGCTTTGGCTCCTTTGGTTGAAGTGATGGAAAATCTTCATCCAAGTCATATGGCAGCTTCACTTTCCTGTCATCATCAAACCATGATTTGTTTTCATCAAAAATTACATCTACTCACAGAAAATCCTTTATTGGTTGGATTGTACAATCTATATCCTTTTTGGTTTTGATTATAACCAATAAATACACACTTCTCTGCCTTGGGATCCAATTTCCCTCTTACTTGAGAAGGAATGTGAGCATAGGCTAAGCATCCAAAGATTTTGCAATGCTCTAGACTAGGTCTTCTTCCATTCCACACTTCATATGGAGTGGTTCCATCTAGTGACTTAGATGGAAGTCTATTTATGAGATATGTGGCTGTAGACACAGCCTCAGCCCATAGGTAGTTTGGCAATCCCTTTTCGTTGAGCATGGACCTTGCTGCTTTGACAATAGCTATGTTCCTCCTCTCTGCTACACCATTGAGTTCGGGTGTATACCTTGTAGTGACGTCCCTTTTAATGCCTCTTTCATGCAAGAAGACATCAAATTAAGAAGAAAAGTATTCTCCTCCACCATCTGATCTGAGTCTTTTCAAAGTCCTACCTGTTTGGTTTTCAACAAGAGCAATATACTTCTTAAAGCAATTAAACACTTCATCCTTGTGCTTCATGAAAAACAGAATGGTCCACTTGCTACAATCATCTATGAAAGACACATAATATCTTGAGCTTGATATAGATGGCTCCTTACTTGGACCCCACACATCCGTGTGCACTAGATCCAAAGGATTTTGATACATATATCCTTTCTTATTGAAAGGTTGTCTATGAGCCTTGCCGAGTTGACAAGCTTCACACTTATAAATCATGTGTTGCCTTGTGATATTAGGCAAACCAAGTACACTTTGTTCCCTGCAAATCTGTTTGAGTGTCCTCTCACCAATGTGAGCAAGCCTTTTGTGCCATATCTCCAACTCTGTTAGAGTTTGAGATCCATGGCTAAACAAAGCTATGTTCTTAGTACCTTCCACTTCAAAAGTGAAAAGCCTTCCTGTCTTTTCTCCTTTGGCAATCCTTCGAAAGCCTTGCCTTGGGTCTTCAACATATGCTCCAAATCGATTGAATCTAACCTGCAATCCTTTTTCAACAATCTATCCAACACTTATTAAATTTTTGGTAATTGTAGGGACATACAAGACTTTGCTTAAGAGGTTCATATTCCCATCTGATGTCTTCACATTACCTATCTTCTCCACTGAGTGCTTTGTATCATCTCCTGTCTGCACTTCATGTTTGTTATGAGGATCTTCCAAATCAGAAAGTAAAGCCACATTTCCTGCTACATGGTTCGAGCATCCCGAATCAATATAAAATATGTGATCATCATCCTTACCCTTCTTCGCTGATAGATTCATAATCAATAATGAATCTTCTTGACTTTGGTCCTCTGCATAGTTATTGTAATCTCTTCTTCCTCTATGGCCACTTTGATAGTTGTTGTTGTTGTTGTAATTGTTGTTGTTGTTGTAGCCTCCATTGTATCTACCTCTATTTGATCCATAGCCACCTCTATTGAATCCTCTTCCTCTCGAGTTCCTCCGGTTCTTGAAACATTCTTCAGTAGTATGGTTAGATAAGCCACATATGTTGCAAGGTTGAGATGATTGGAATCTCCCCCTGCCTTGCTTTCCACCTCTGCCTCTTCCTCTAGCTCTTCCTCTACCTGCAAAGTTTGCTTGGAAAGAGCTTCCTTCATCTTCATTCTTCCTATTCTTTGACTTGTCCTTGACCTTAGCTTTATCAGAATATAAGGCAGAAGTTTGATTACCTCTTGAGGACTCACCACCTTTGCTAATCTTTGCTTCATGAGTGAAGAGTTGGCCCATGAGTGTGTTGAGGTCGGGTACATGCATATCCATGTATAAATCCATGGCTGTTGTGAATGACTCCCACTTGTCGTCTGCTTTGATTCCATTCATGATTTGTCTTATGATTTGCTCCTCTTCAATTACCTCTCCAATGCTTCCAAGTTGGTCGGAAATCTCCTTCATCTTTGTGACATAATCAGTCACATTTTGCTTCGGGCTTTTCTTCATTGTTGTGAACTCCATCCACAATTGGTTCTTCCTTGCTCGAGTGTTGGAAGAGAAGAAAGAAGCAAGTGCATTCCAGGTCTCTCTTGATGTCTTGCATCCCTTGACATGAGGTAAAAGAAAATCAGAGATTGAGTTTAGAATATAGGACCTTGCAAGTGCATCCTTCGAACACCAATTCGAAAGTCCTTCCACTTCTTCATGTTATGGTTGCCCTTTGTTCCTCATGGTTGGCATTGCTTCATCTCCGGATATGAATCCATATAGATTCCTCCCTTGAAGGTAAGCCTCCATCCTTAGAGACCATGCCAAGTAGTTGTTTCGATCCAATTTGTCAATTGTTGATGGAAATCCATCTCCCATGTTGCTTGACTATGCTCTGATACCACTGTGAAGAGAGATGGTGGATGCAATCCAAAGATGAGTAGGTGCCGCTACAACCAGCTTCACACCAGCCAACTGAGACTTCAGAGTTGATTAGTAGACCCTTTAAGCTTCCTAAATCCACCAAAATATCAGCCAAGTACTTTGGAACATGTATCCCAAAAGTTTAAGTCAAGACAAACTAGTTGCAAAATGACTAGCTCCCAAAACTTGCTATTTTTGGACATACACCTGCCTGAAAAAATGAACAGTGCTCTCAACCTGGTAGGAATTAGAAATATTCCTTTTGGGCATAGCAAATAGACTTAGCAATCTTCCCAATCCAAGTGAAAACACTTCAAATGATGGATTGAGCACTGAGAACAAGTTTCATCAATTTCTGGAACATGCCCACCATTGTCGGGGCTCTGCAAAGATAGACCAGTGAGTAGTAAAATGCAGATATCTCCAAAACTATAAATCCAATGACCTTGAAACTTGATATGCAGAAACTAGACAATAAGAGCTATCCAACGCATGTTAAATCACTGAAAAGGAATTAGTATAACGTGAGATATGACCTTCTGAAGGTACTGCTCTGAGTGAGTATAGCAGAGAACAAAACAAAGAAGTAGATGATGATAAATGTATAGATTCACATATGATTACAACCACATTGGCAATGAATCTTTGCACAATGGGAGTAGAATGATAGAGCTATGGAGTAAGCTCTTCAATCTCTACAAAATGACATGAAGTGGTCACGTACAAGGCTTGCTAATTGCCTCTTCCTTCTTGCTCGTTTTATAGCTATTCTTGGAGGGAGTTTTGAATTCGAATTCGAATGGCTCCACCTAAAAGTGATCCCCAAAGTTAGGAGAGATTCCTTCAGCTCTAAATTTTGTGGTTTTAGGTAGTTAGAGCCACGAATTTGCTTTTACATCATGGATGAGGTAAGCCGTCCTTTTCCTTTTTTCTTTTTCCATTTACAAGAGATAAAATGTACTCTTTTACAAGAGGTCTTCACATGACTACTCATGTGACTTACAAATGAGGATAATATCAAGCATATCAAGCATGTAGGCTTGGGCAAAATGCACCAACATGAAGGCTTCTCTTTTTTTTTTAAGTGTTGGAAAATGACACTTTTCCAAGCCTTGTAACTAAAAAACGGTGAGGAATTAGCTTAAGCTTGTGAGACACAAAAATATTCAGTTCTTAAATTTGTACAATAGTGTTGGAGATGCCTCAGGTCCAAATCTGCTTCCAGATATCACTTTTGGGCCCTGCAAAATCGGAAATTCTAGAGGGAGATGAAAAAACATGAAAAATCTCTTCGTAAACCTATCTTGATGGGACCAAATGAGACATAAAACATAAGAACTACAAAAAATTCAATCAGGTAAAGTTTTTCTACTAAGAGTACTCTACCTTTCTCTCATACAACACTTTTTCAGATTCCTTCATCTTCATTCTCAAATTTAACACATAAATTTCATGCAAGAACTTTCTAGAGAGAGAATGTAAAAACTTATTGCTACAAAATTTTGTAGGCATGATCATAATATCCTAAATGTAGAATTTCATTATTACCTACATATCAATTTTTTTTTTGGAAAATCAATGTGGCATCTTGCAATTCTCCCCTTGTTTTAAGAACTCTGTCCTCAGAGTTGGAAAGAAGGATAATGTTCCATAAACTCATCTAAACCAACCAATGTTGAATCTTCAATAGGATATGCAAACCACTTAACTAAAATTTCCACTATTTCACGATTCCTAAGATGTCTTATTCTCCTATCCATTACAACTTCTAGTTCAAGCTCAAAAGTGGCATCTTCCTTCAACTTAGATTTGTCTTGCAAAATGTGATCAGCATTAGGAACATACCTTTTAAGTAATCCAACATGGAAAATTGGATGAATTTCAAAGTGTTAGGCAGGTCAAGTAAATATGCAACAGAACCAACTTTCTTTAAGATCTTAAAAGGACCAACATAACGTAAAGACAATCTATGATCTTTGCCTATAACTAGATTTGACTTAAAAGGATTCACTTTCAAAAAAACCAGATCATTTGTTCTAAATTCCAAGAGTCTCGTTTTGAGATCATGATATAATTACTGACGTTTCTATGTATCTTTCATGTTCTTCCTTACCTTGGTTAGCTCCAAATCCATGTTTTCAAGCATTTGGTTGGATACCTCAACCTGATTTTGTGAATTAAAAAGTGAATGAGGTAGCAAACAGTTATAGCCATACATTGCTTCAAAAGGTGTCATCTTAATAGATGAATGCCATGCGCTATTATATGCATACTCAACCAAAGGGAAATTCTCAGTCCAATTGTTCTGCTTATCATTCACATACATATGTAACATATCCTCAAGCACCCTGTTAACCCTCTTGGTCTCACCATTAGTTTGAGGATGAAATGCAGTACTCACGTGTAAGTCTGTTCCTATGGATTGAAATGTTGCTTTCCAAAAATTAGATGTAAACCTTGCATCTCTATCAGAAATTATACTTTTAGGTATACCATGTAACCTAAAAATGTCTTTTATGAAAAGTTTAGCAACATGCAAAGTTGTATCAGTTCTCTTCATGGGAAGAAAATGTGCCATCTTTGTAAGATGTTCTATGATAAAAAAGATGGTATCATGCCCGCTTCTGGTCACAGGCAACTTTATTATGAAATCCATATAGATGGATTTCCATTTTTGATCAGGCACATCTAATGGTTGTAACATACCTTGTAAATTCAGCCTTAACATGTTGACACATTTCAAACATTCTTTCACATACCTCCTAATATCATATTTCATACATGACCAGAAATATGAAGCTTTCACTTTCGCATAAGTCCTACAAAAACCAGGGTGTGCAGAGAAAGGTGCATCATGATAGTCATGCAAAATCTTTTCTTTCAAAACAGATTCCGAAGAAACACATAAACAAGAATTATAATACAAATCATTGTTTTTCAAATCAAATTTTCCGTGAAACATAGAACCTGGATTTTCTTCTTTCCAACATCAAAATTAGAGGATAAACTAGAAATTGAAATGCATAAAGGTTTACGACTCAAAGCATTGGCCACTTTTTTTTCTTTTCCTACTAAGTATTTAATATCAAAATCATATTTGCTTAGCAATTCGATCCAATGTTTTTGTCTATTGTTAAGTAAAGGTTGAGTAAATATATATTTAAGGCTCTCATGATCTGTTCTTAATTCAAACTTTACTCCAAGCAATAAGTGTCTCCAATGTTTAAGTGCATGAACAACCACAAGCATTTCCAAGTCATGCATTGTGTAATTTAATTCATGTTTCCTTAGTTTCCTTGACTCATAAGCCACTATCCTTCCTTCTTATGAAAGTACGCATCCAATTTGACTTCCATTAGCATCACATGCAACAATAAATGGCTTCCCTAACTTAGATATCTTTATATGTACCATTCTTCATTATAGCATCATATTCAGATTGCATAGCAGCCATCCAATTTTCTGGATTTTGTGCTTCATCAAAAGAAACAGGCTCATTCTCATCACAGAGACTAGACGTAGCCATAGCATAGCAATCTAATGCAAAGGAGGCACTATGAGAGCCTGAACGAGTATGATATGACAAAGGTGCATCTAATTTGCTGTCACGCAAAGTCTGCACCAGCCATTTTGGCATAGTTTTTGCCTGCTCAATATCAGCTCTCTCATCAACAAGTGCATCATGTAAATCTGCATCAGAAATGGAATGATCTACATCATCATATGAAACTTGCAAAGGCTGAGAAGTTGCCTCATTAGGACCAGCACTAGACTGTCCACCTGTAAAAAGAGGCATCAAAGTATCATACATGTCTTTGGAGCTAACAGATGTCTCCTTGGTACATGAAAGCAATGGCTGAATAACATCTTCCACAAAAACAACATCATGACTAACCAGAATGCGTTTAGTCTGTGGATGATATAGACGATAGCCTTTACTTTCAGAACTGTACCCAACAAAAATACATTTTACTACCTTATCATCCAATTTTTTGCGATGTTGTTCAGGCACTAATGCATATGCCAAACAACCAAAAACACGCAGATGAGCAACAGATGGCTTGCGGTCATGCCAAGCCTCATATGGAGTGATAGACTGCAGCGCTTTAGTGGGACACTTGTTAAGTACATATGCTGCACACATGATAGCCTCAAGCCAGAAACTATGTGGTAAAGCCTGACTCTTGACCATACACCTCTCCATCTCCATGAGTGACTTGTTCTTCCGTTCAGCAACTCCATTCTGTTGAGGTGTATACGGTAGTGTACACTGGTGTTTTATCCCACGTTCAGCCAGAAATGCATTAAAATTAGAAGACATATATTCCCCCCCTCGATCAGAACGGAGGGTGTCCATTTTACATGCTGATAGATTTTCAGCCAAAACCAAAAACTGTTTGAAGCACAAAAACACTTCAGACTTTGCCTTCAATGGATATACCCATGCATGCCTGGAAAAATCATCAATGAAAGTCACGAAGTAAAGATAGTTTCCAAAAGAAGGTGTATGCATAGGACCATAGACATCACTATGTACAAGCTGCAATTTCTACGTAGCCCAAACTGAACCATCTTTTGGAAAGGAGGAACGCTGCATTTTGCCCAAAATACAGCCTTCATATACATGTTTTCTAGGTGCCTCAAGCTTGGGCAAAGAAGACACCATATCGGATTTCTGCAGGCGTAGCAAACTAGCAAAATTCAGATGACCAAAGCGTGCATGCCAAAGCTTTGCATCTGACATAGCCTGAGAATCATGAACTTCACATGCCGAATCATTCACAGATCTTTCATAGTCTATGAGCTTATACAGCCCACGACATAAAATGCCAGAAGCAATAATAACATCGCCATTTGACAGATCATGAACTGTACATCTGTCATCAACAAATTTCACAACCAAGACAATCTTGGCTAATGCAGAAACTGATAACAGATTCTTCTTGATCCATGGCACAAATAAAGAATCTGACAAGGTGAAAGATCTACTATCAGCAGTAGTCAGAATGATCTTACCAACTCCCATAACAGGATAAGAGGAGTTGTTGGCGCATGTGACAGTATTCCCTGTAGGGGCAGACTCGAGTGAAGAGAAGAAACTACGCTGCGAGGTAATATGTTTGGTCGCCCCACTGTCAAAGTACCAAACATCTGAGTCCAGTGTAGACATGCACTGCTCATGAGAAGATGGGTCAAAACTGCAAACAGTAGTAAACGACCATTCTTTTTCCTGCACAAGATTAGTAGACTCTGTTTTTGGTGTAGAGGCTTTTGCAACAACCATTCCAGTCTCCTTTTTCTTTGCCTCTTTTGCAGCCAGTTTTGTACAGTTCTTTATGATGTGATCATTCCCTTTACAGTACTTGCAAAACAATTTCTACTTTTCTGATTTCTTCTCATCTTTATCCTAGTTCTTCGAATGTGCAGCATTTGCAGATTTCTGCTTACTAGTAGAAGAGCTCCATTTTCCTTTGCCCTTCTGACTAGCCAAGAAAGCTTGATCTGCAACACGTATAATGGACCTGTTCTGTCTGAATTGATCTTCCTACAACAGAATAGAAATTAACTCCTCAAATGATAAGGCATTCGGATTTCCTTTCATCATCAACCGAAAAGTAGAAGCAAAACTGTGATATGAATCAGGAAGACCATCCAGAACGGTATGCACAAGTGAGCTATCTGGTATAACCTCATCATCAGAAATCAACTGTTCCTTCAAATCTTTGATCTTTGTTAGGAAACTGTCCATAGAATCACCTTCATTCATATGCTCACTCTCCAACTGTTTTCGGAGGTAAGCAACACGAGCCTCATTCCTAGCTTGGTACAATGTGGTAAGTGTATCCCAAGCATCCCTAGCTGTTTTGCAAGAGCGAATGTGAGGAATAATGGCACGTTTGATAGACAAAGCTATCAATGCATGTGCATGGGCATCTCTGCCATCCCAACGAATCTGCTCTGTAGTAGGTGCAACAGAAACAACAGCACGAACAGGAATCTGCACAATATCATCTTCGACACCATCTTCATCAGCTCAAGCACATGTATTCGTAGTACCTATTGTTACAGGTGTAACAGGACGTCTTTCAACACCCTACACAATGTTCCACAATCCTTTTGCAACCAATACATGTCGCATCATATAAGCCCATAATGGGTAGTTGGTACCATCCAACTTATCCTCAAAAGCCAACATACAGAATACATCACTGCTTTCATCCATGGCCAGTGACTAAAATACCTTGATGCAGAAAATTGACTGTATCTCAAAAAGTTGAGCAGAACTGCCCAAACGAGTTCTGCTAGACCTTTAGCAGACTTCGAGATGCTTAAACTGGCGAATAGAAACTGATATATATCTTTGGCACAAAAAGATGAAATAGCCTGCACAAGCGCTATGATAGTGCGTTCGGAGGCCAAAACGAGCTTAGATCGCGATTTTGGCGCCACATAGCGAAGCTGTTTTGATCTCCAGATGAAGCGACGACCTGCTCTAATACCAATTGTTGGAGTTAGACGTCTGCGAAAGCAGGCAAACAACACAAGGAAGAAGAAGAAGCTTGGAGCACAACACACAATACTGAATGTATTACTAGAGAATGTACAAAGATAAGTAGCCCATTAGGGCAATAGGCGTATGTACAAGCCAAGGTAAAAAAACCTCCTAAAGAGGGAAAAAAGTGCCCCGGCGGTCCTAGTGTGTTCACACACATCACTACCTAAATATATCAACAAAACATAGGAACTACAAAAAATTCAATCACGTAAAGTTTTTCTACCAAGAGTACTCTACCTTTCTCTCATACAACACTTTTTTAGATTCCTTCATCTTCATTCTCAAATTTAACACACAAATTTAATGCGACAACTTTCTAGAGAGAGAATGTGAAAACTTATTGTTACAAAATTTTGCACACATGATCAAAATATCCTAAACATAAAATCTCATTAGTACCTACACACCTTTTTTTTGGGGAAAATCAATGTGGCATCGTACAATATTTTCCCATGTGTTGCACACCATAGCTCTCTCGCTCTCTCTCTCTCTCTCTCTCTTGCTCTTGCAAACACAATCAGGGAAAATGAGGTAGTGGTGGGAATATGGTCAAAAATTGAAACACCGAGGAAGAAAAAGATGGAGGTGGGAGATGGTGAGGGAGATGATGATGATGTAAAAACTAAGAAAAATAAAGAAATCTCCATATTACTTACCATTCCAATGTCAAATCTCTATGTCTTACCATCACACACTCATCCTCGAATCTCGATTCCCCAACAACAACGCCAAATTTGGTGTCACTCCAGCATAATGATGAGTATCAACATGAGGAGATCCACCTCATAATTGTCAATTCAAGAAAACATGAGGGTGATATGAAGACCATGAGCAAGTGAGAGTACAAATGTGTGAGCGAGAAGCACACAACATGCACACACATACACACATGTACATACGATAAGACAAAGAGATGGAGCAATGGTATCTTGATTAACCCAAAAATGAGATTACAATGTATTTTGTTCACTTCAATTCCAAAAAGTCCAAGGTAGAAAATGAGCTCTCTAGCTCTTTTTATAGTTTTTCACTAGCTTTGGCCCTCTTGAGACGTAGTGTCTACCCTAGTTAAAAGTTAGACCTAGGCTATTTTGGAGGCTTAGATGAGCTCTAAAAACTATGAAAATCAATATGTACCTAGATCTAGCACTCTTCAAGCTTGAGGACTCCTTGGCTTCAATCAAACGGAGTTGTAATTAACAAAAACGGGATCTACAAGGATGTGTAGTGATCAAAATCAATGTTATATAAGAAGCTGCATTCAAAAATTTTGTGGGACTACTTGCGAGATCTTCTTTCGCTTTCTTGTTTGCTTGGTTTTGCTTGGGCTCTCTTTGTTTTGATTCTCTTTGAGTGGTTTGTGGCATGCTTCCTTGTCTCATTAAGCTACTTGGGCCTCCTTGTCTACTACCAACAAAGTCCTTACCTTTTACGTGCACATCAAAGTATGGTTTCTACATTTTTTGACCGCATATATCCCTACAACTGCTCTTAATTGAGTTTCTCATAACCATTCCAACTCAAAAATCCTAGAGGATAATTCATGGCCCCTCCATCGATACTCTTGTGATACCTTCAAGGTGGGTATCAAGAAGTCTAAGAGCAACATTGCATTTTGCCCAAACACCATCTGAAAAGGGGTGGCATTGAGTACCATTGTATAGGCCACTCGGTAAGCCCAAATAGCATGATGTAATTGTTTATCCCAATCAGAGCATTTATTGTTCACTAACTTAGTTAAAATAGTGCATAGGATCTTGTTCGTGCTCTCTGCTTGTCCATTGGCTTGTGGCTGGTACGGAGTTGACTTTTTATGAATAAACATGAATTCTTGTAACAAGTATTTGATGACTTCATTCAGCAAGTGGGTACCACAATCACATACCAATTCTATTGGCAAAACATATTGCATAAATACATTCTCGACTAGAAACTTAGTAGTAGTTTGTGCATCATTCTTCCTAGTGGCTCTCAACTTCTACCCATTTGATTAGATAATGTGTGGCAATAATAATGTACTCAACATGTCAACTCTTGGCTAGGGGATTAGTAAGACCAAACCATTCTATTCCAAACTTGAAGAATGAACATCCTCCCATCATGGATCTCAATGGCATCTTATCCTTACATATTCGATACTAAGTGTGTTGGCATATGTCACACCATTTCGCATAGGTGTGAGCATCCATGTGAAGGGTTGGCCAGAAAATTCTTGCGAATAATATTGATTTGATCACTCTAGCTAGTCCAAAGTTTCCACTTGCTACACCTTGGTGTGCAGTTTCCAAGATCTTAAGAGATTCACTTTCATGGACACATAGTTGAAGATACCCATCTCTTCCACGCTTGTAAAGGTTCTCAACAATGAGAGTATAATTGGCTTCTTGTTCTAAGATTCTTCACCCAGCTAATGTCATCTCTTGAGGAAAAGTTTTTCTCCTCAGAAAGTGAACCAAAGGGCTACTCGAATCTGGCATTAAGGACACTTGATACACGGTATCATGTTCTACTGGTGGTCCCTTGCAATAGGTTTGGCAATCCTTACACATCCTATGGACATTTGCTTGCATGGTGTGCCAATATACTCCTAACTCTGTAGATTCTATAGGGTCTAATGTTTTAAGTGATATTGCTTTAGTGCACGTACATGTGCTATTTGCAACCATCTCGCATATTTCTCTTCTTCCACACAACAAGCTAGTATGTCTTGATCTATGTGTTTGTACACACTACCTACCAATATGTAATATTTCTAGGATTTCATCACTTCTTTTCCCTTTGCTATCATTACATGATGTTTAGGTCCAAAAGTCACAATAGGCACTATAGTTTTGGCCTAGTTAGGCACTACTTCTAGGTTGAATAAGTAAGAATCAGGAAGTTAATTTGACATGCATTGTGGGGATTCTCCTCAGGTAAGTCTAGAAAGGTGGTCCGACATGCCTTTCCTAATTAGTAAGGGAAACCATCTTACTAATCTCCTAGTGTTGCAAGTTTCATTCACGAGGTAGAGTAACACTTCATGGTCCGTAAATAATTTAAACTTATTTTCAAGTAGATAATGTCTAAACATTTTGACTGCATAGAACATGCCTAATCCTTCTCTCTCTGTCATGGTGTACTTATGATCAACCGCATCCAACTACCTACTTGCATAAGCAATTGGAAGATCAATGTTACCTTCACTGGTTGGTTGTGCTAGCACACATCCTATAGTGTAATTGGATGCATCCATGTGAGCATGGATTAGCTTACTCCAATCTGGTGTAGTTAAGATTGGTTCTAAACACAATCATTGCTTAAGTTCATTAAAGGAGTTTTCACATTCATTTATCCACTCAAAATCATTCAAAAGGTTGTAAAGAGAATTATTGCATACATATGGATAAAAACTCAGTAATAGCCACAATTTCCCACGAAAGCCCACACTTCCTTGACATTCTTTGGTCTAGGTACCTTTGCAATGGCTCTAACTTTATCCTTGTCCATTGATATGTCATTCTTTGACATTATGTGTCATAGAAGCTTGGCTTTTCTAACCATGAAAAGACACTTTTCTAGGTTCACGCAGAATTGGTATTCTCTACATTTGTCAAAGATCGATCTCAATTTTGGGATGTGTTTTTCTAATGTTGGAATGAGTGCAAAAATAATCAACATGGACCTCTAATTTTTTCATAAGAACTCCTCAAACACATGACACATCAACCTTTGGAATGTCGCAGGTGCATTAGTGACTTCAAAGGGCATCACACAAAATGCAAAAATATTCCATTTTGTGGCAAAAGCTGTCTTATCTTGGTCTTTTGGGGAAATAGCTACTTGATTGTAGCCAGAAAATCCATCAAGAAAGTTGTATAATTCCTTGCATGCTACTTGTTCCAACAAATGTTCTATGATAGGACGCAGATAGCTAGCTCTAATGGTGGTGGCATTAACTTTCTTCAAGTTAATGCACACTCATAGCTTATCTTCTTTTTTGGGCACTACCACAATGGTTGATACCCATTTAATCTTAGCTACATAATTGTCATTGTATGTGTATGGCTTTTGCTTAGTTGATTTGGCTTCTAAGGACATGGGGATTCTGTGAGAGCAGATATCCAGGTCTACTCCTTTCAAATCTTTATAGCTCCATGCAAACACATCTCTATATTCCCTCAACACTACAATCAATTCTTTCTCTTCTTCTTCGATCAAGTAATGTCCTATGTACGTACATCATTCTTCACTATCTTCTATGGTTACAACAATCGTCTTAGTTTTTTCTTTGTTGTCATACGCCACTCCTGTGAGTGTTTCTTTATTAGGCATTTGGATCATGACCTTTTGAATTATACTTCATATTTATTTAAGTTTTTGGGGACTTCAAAGGGGGTCGCTTCCTCCATAGCCTTGGTGATAGGTTTATCTCCTTTCCTCTTCTTCTCGACTTCCCCTTGTCACTCTCAATTTCTCTTCCCTGTTTTGCCTTTCTTGCTCCTGTGCTCTAGCTTCTATTAAATAGAGATACTCTTCCTTCAAAGCAGAGAAATGCTCCATGAGGATGGATTCTTCATCTTCCTCACTATCCTCCTTGGGTTCATTCATACTTGATACACATTCTTCAATAACCAAATCACTCATGATTGTTTATATCGTGAACACTGAAATGTCATAGCCATCCTCATCACAATGGGGAGTCCACTGTTCTTCATTGACCGTTATGTCCATGGTGGCTAGAATTTCTACCCATCCATGGGGTTCAAATTCTTCATCAAGGAGAACCATCAATGCATAGGCTGGGTCTTGAATTTATCTAGGGATCTCCTTGGCACCTACATCTCTTGCTCTTTTCTCTTCCTCTACTATGACTTTACACATCCATAAATGAGTGTCCTTGTGCATCCATGAGGATGGTGATCCTATGGAGTGCACCAAATCCATGTCCTTTGATGCTCTATGGATGGGATAGTTCCACCACTTTTGCACAAATATTTGTCCTTTTGATTTCCAAGTTGGATCTAGGATAACACATCTAACTCGACCACATTCGGCCCTTCTTAGACTCTTGCATGATTTGCTTTGAACATCATGTCTAGATCTTATAGATGGAGATATTCTATGTAGGGTTTCCTCAATCACAATCTATCCCCAATCACAATCTTTTGATTGCTCAAGAATAATAGAGGAGAGAAAAATGTAGAGATTGCACAAGATAAGAGAAAATCTGATGCGGAAGAGTAGAAAAGAGATGACTCCAAGAAAGATGAATTCTAATATTATAGATGAGAATCAATGGTTACAATAGCTTTGGAAAATAGCTTCTTGATGAAGCCTCCACCTCCTGAACACCTCCAAGCTATCACAATCTCATTCACACTCACACTCGCAATCACACTCTCACTCTCACCCTCACTCTCAATCACAAGGTAATTCTCTAATTTCTATGCGTCCTCTTTTGTTGATGTGTCAGTTCCCCTATAGCAGAGTTTGATTGCCCCCAAAAAAGCGTACGATCCACCAAATTTAGAAAAAATCGAGTTTCTCCAAAACTTTCGAAAAATCCATGCAATCATAGTGTGCTTTCTTTTGCTTACTTGTCAAAAATAGGAGAAAAACACTGAAGAGACATATCTGAAAATATCCATAATTAGACATGGTGACACATAAGCATCAGAATCACATATTTGAATAGAATTAGAGAAGCCCTCTCTCTTTTTTTATTAAGTGTTGGAAAACAGCACTTTTTAAAGCTCTGTAACTAAAAAACGGTGAGGAATTAGCTAAAGCTTGTGAGAGACACTTTTATTCAATTTTTCAATCTGCACAATAGTGTAAGAGACAAGCTAGGTCCAAATCCACCTCCAAATGCCACTTTTGAGCCTTGCAAGTTTCAAAATTCTAGAGAGTAAAATCAAGGCATTTTCTTACAATGAACTAAATGTAGAGCACTAAACAAGGTACTTAAAACATGATTCACAAAAATTTCACACACACACTTTTATTCTCTTATACTTGCTCTACCTTTCTCTCATACAATTTTTTTCTTAATTCTTTCATCTTCACCTTCAAATTTCAATTAGAAATCATGATGCAAATAAGGTCTAGAGAGAGAATATGAAACTTGTTATCCCGAAATTTTCCTTACATGCATAAAATGACCTAATTATTCATTCTAAGCATTATCCCCACAATGAAATTCAGAAGGTTCAAAATGAATTATTTCACTAGAAAAGAGGCCTATTACAATTCTTCCCCCATTAAGGAACTCTGTCCTTAGAGTTGGAAAGAAGGATAATGTGTTAGAAAATCATCTAAGTTCACCCAAGTCAAATCTTCTACTGGGTATGAGTGCCATTTCACCAAAATTTTCTACTATAGATCTATTTCTAAGAAATCTTTCCTTCCTATCTAAAATTATTTCAGGTTGAAGCTCAAAAGAGCCATCATCTTTCAGCTTATAATTGTCCTGCAAAACATGAGCAACATTAGGTACATATCTTTTAAGTAAGCTAACATGAAATACAGGATGCACATTTAAATGTTTAGGTAATTCCAACAAATAAGCAAGAGATCCAATCTTTTTCAAAACTTTAAAAGGACCTGCGTATCGAGGAGAAAGTCTATGATCCTTCCCTAGCAACAAGTTAGATCAGTGAGGATTAACTTTAAGAAATACCATATCATCAATTTGAAATTCAAGTGGTCTTCTCTTTAAATCGTAGAATTTCTTTTGTCTTTTATGAGGTTCTTTTATGTGTTTCTTAATTTTTCCAAGTTCTTCATCCATCTTATCAAGCATTTCTTTGGCCACTTCTACTCTATTTGAAAAACTTGAAAATGAAGGTGGAGTCAAATAGTTATAACCATACATAACCTCAAACGGAGTCATTTTTATAGATGCATGCCATGCACTATTGTATGCAAACTCAACCAAGGGTAAATATTCACTCCAATTATCTTGCTTTTCATTCACATACATACGCAACATATCTTCAACACAATCCCCAATTCCCCCTCCACCAACCTCACCGGCACCCACCACAGTCTCATGCATATCATTCACACTTCCCATCCCCTCATTCATTCCTCCTACATTCACACCTATAAATATTGCATCAACATCTCTTCAAAATACATTTAATATGATGATTCAATGTGTATCACAACTCCAACATGATTATCAACAACTCGAAGAACAAAAGGTGGTCCTCTCGAATGAGTCTCAATGATTACAAACTAGATTGACAACACTAGAAGAAGATAATTGTAGACTACAAGCTGAGTACCTTAGCCTCCAACAAGCACACAATGAACTAAACATACCAAGGTGCAAGGACTAGATATCAAAGTAGTCTAGAACTTGGGGGAGATGCTACGCGAACAAAAATCAAGGAATGCTAAATTACAGAGGAATCTAGGTCTTCTACAAAGACATATGCCTGCAACCATGGAAGAGAATATGAGGTTTCAACAACAAAATCAAGATAATCTCGAAGCCTCAAGAAAGATTAACAATCCCACTGGGTTCCAAGGTATTCCTTACAATAACATCCGAATATTATTAGAAGAACGTGCTAGTTTCTTGAATTCATAGCAAAGATTGGAATAATAATATGCGGATCTCAAGAAGCAGCTAGCCAAGCCTAGCATATAGATACTGAAGGCCATTCCTCTCCCACCAAACACACAAGAACTCAAAAAACTCCAAAAATAGGTTGATGAACTTCAAGCACAATTATTGCAATATGAAAGACCACCCTCTCCACCTATGGAACCTGAACCTAAAGAAGTAGTGGAAATCCCAGTAGAGAAAACTTTTGAGGAACCCTATGAGCCCAAGCTAGTACTCTTGGGGATGTATCATAGAGGAAGGCCAAGACGCATTCCAAATTGAAGTGCTAGAATTGCTCAAACGAGTCAAACAAATAGGCAGAACACAAGAGCATTGGGGATCCATACAAATCTAATCAATGTTGAATGATGAAGACACAATTCTCAAGTTAACATTTTTCCAGAACCTCTCTCATAAATGGCTAATCACCACGTATGAGTTGAAATACATGACTTACTTTGTACTAATTGCATACTACAATGCAAAAATCAAAAGGGTGATTGGAGTGGAACTGACCTTTGCAACTCAAGTTTAACCAAAGCACCTCCTAGAGTCAGCAAGAAAAGGTACAATCTTCCAACCAAACTGGCACACATGCTTACTCAAGAAATAGCCAAGAATGATGCACACATGGTCCAGCACACCCTTGTTGAGATATCAAGCTCAACATGTGATGATCCAGGATGACACGTACCAGTTTTTTGTTTCTCTGCCATGTATAGTGGTCACGCTGGTATATGTCAGGGATACTTCATTGAGCTTTATTAGATTTATCTATCGAGAGTGATGGCACACTTGTTCCTTGCCAGCTCACTCATTCGCGGACATTAGGTTTTTCTTTATGAACTAATCTTTATATATTGCACTAGTTGTATTCTTGTTTTTAGGTCATTCTTGTACATTCCTTTTTATGTAATAGAAGAAGAAGAAGAAGATTATTCTTCCTTGCCTCAATCTGTGTGTGTGCTTCTCCTTGAGAGTGAGAGTGTGTGTAAGAGCTCTCTTCCTTATCTCCTTCCTCGTGAAAACCCTTGTATATCAAATATAATCCATGTTATTTCTCGGTATCCCACTTAAGGCCATGGCCCAAATTGGTATTCAAAGTGAAAACCACTAAGGATTGCTCAGATTGGATAAACTACCCGTGCTTCGCTCCACCAAAAGGACCAATCACTGTGGCTTACATGATCTCAACCATACACCACTAGTCATCCCGATTCAAAGTTGTGCCTGACATTGTTGCCAAAATGTGTATGAAGATTTTTGAGCTAATGATGGTGGTCTTCAAAACATTCAAGAATGTCAAAGCCCCATATATCTCTATTCAAGGCTTCAATGAGGGTAATCTTGAGGTGGCCTATGACATGAGTAAAACCCCCTCCATCAATGCAATCTATGCTTGGCACGCTCAAATCAAGTATCTACTTGCTTGTTACAAGCAGACTTTTGAGGAAATGTTCTCCATAAGAATCTGGGAATATCACTCAGAGATCTTCATTCCCATGCCCATACATTTATTTCAATTATTCATAGTAGAATAGGCCTTGCATGCAGACCAAGTACACATTCCACATCTAGACATACCAGATCCTCTCGATTAGGAAATCTTCATGAAAGATCTAGTGAGAGGCCTCAAAATCAAAGAACACTTAGCTACTGATGTCATGGAATACTACATCGCACACCGTTCACAAAAAAGGTTTGTCAGGGACAACAAACGTGAGAGAGGGACGTGGGTGTTGGCAATAGCTAAGGAGGTCCAAATGGCTAACGAGATAAGGAAGCATGTGGAAAACTAGTCAGAGAGAAACAAAACAAACAGAGGCCCAAGCAGAATCGAGCAAACAAGGAAGTGAAAGAAGATCTGGCAAGTAGGCCCACCAAATTTCTGAATGCAACTTCTTATATAATAGTGATTTTGGTCACTACACACTGTTGCAAATCCCATTTTTGTTAGTTCCAACTCCATTTTGATAGGATTCCTTGAGTTTGTGTAGTGCTAGATCTAGGTACATACCAATTTTCATAACTTTTAGAGCTCATTTGAGCCTCGAAAATAGCCTAGGAACCTAATTTTCAACTAGGCCAACGACTAAGTCTTGACAAGGCCAAAGCTAGTGAAAAGCTATAAAATGAGATAGAGAGCTCATTTTTGAGGTTGTCATTTTGGGAATTGAAGTGAAAAAAAGACATTATAATCTCACTTTTGGGTTAATCATGATTCCATTGCTCCATGTATTTGTCTTATCATATGTATGTCTGTTTGTATGTGTGTGCATTTAGGTGTGCTTCTCACTCACATATTTGTACTCTCACTTGCTCATGGCCATCATACCACCCTCATGTCTTCCCAAATTGATAATTATGAGGTGGATCTCCTCACATTGATACTCATCATTGTGCTAGAGTGACAAGCTTGAAAGTAAGAGATCTAGTCTTGGTATATAGAGTAAAAGTAGGAAGCTAGAAAAGCATGGTCATGGGCCAATGTAATGGAATCTCAATAAGTGGAGCTATCGAGATAGCCACTCTAGAGGGTGATATACTACCTAGTTACATCAGTGGATGTAGATTGAAACTATACCAAGAAACCTCAACACCATGAAAAAGTGCAAAGAGGAAGAAAAACAAATTCGAGAAGAGGCTCAAGCCGAAGTCCTAGAATGCATCCGACACATGAAGTTGAGGAGATAGGGTAGAGATTGGCCTCGGAAAGATATTCATGAGGCATCAAGATATCACACGGTTATGTGCAAAACTATGAATGTTACCCTCACACAAGAATTAGCATACATCCTTTTATAACCTTAGAAATAGGATAGGGGACAAGTGCAAAGACTATAAGAGCCTTGATTAACTTAGGTCCATCCACTAGTGCGGCAAGATTTTCTTTCTTTTACGACATGGGATTGGCCATCCATCCTATTGAAACATATCACATATGATTGGGAGGTGCGGAAAACCCTTGCATGGGGGAGGTGGAGCTTCCCATACCTATTCAAGATTCCCTGATTTGGCAGTAAAGATGCTAGTGTGCGAGGATGAGGACCTTATGGAACCCCTCATCTTGGGACAAGACTCGCTCTACCACCATGCATTCAACTTAAACCTAAGGAGTCGAATTCTTCATGTTTGGGTGAACCAACAATAAATCACAATTGAAGTAGCAAGTTGTGCACTCACTAAACTAGGTAAGGCACCAAATCCTAGTCCTTCCAGGAGTACACATGCAAATAATGATGTTCTTCTTATCCAAATTTCTATGATGTAGAACGATGCAACTCATGAAGGAATAGCAGAAGCAGTGATGGAACTCCTTTTTATTCCAAGTATGGATGAGGTAAAACAAGTAAAACAACCCAAGAAGTAGATGGAGCAGACAATCCAATCCCAAATTCAACAACCAGTCCAAAAGAAGGTGACTTATGGAGAGAAGAATATCTAGAGGAGCAAGAGTGAGTAGTCCCTAGCTCCTTTATTAGGACCACAAGAATAGTCAAACACGCAAGGTGTCAACAATCTCCATTTGGATACCTTAGCATTCGATGAAGGTTGACCCCAATAAGAGATAGATATGGGTGCCTAAGACCTGTTTACTCACTCAATGAACCACACAAAAGTCTCTAGGTAGAAATCAATGTTTGATATCCAATTCACCAAAACCATCACAAAAATGTTTTGTCACCACATACTCACGTGATAATATGCATTGTGTCACTTGGAAATGGGCACCTAAGATGTCCTAGATCGAGAAAAAAACTACCTTTGAATCCCAAAAGCATAATCATACACAAAACCTATAATCCCATAAAGGAAGTGTGGAACCTCAATATGTATGTCAAACCCCATGGACCAAGAGTGTAAATTTCTTTTCAAAAGAATAGATGCATTCTAAGTACATTGCACATCTCGAGTATGCATCTAGGAACATCTAGTAACCTTCTAAGGTACACTCACTTTCGTACAACACATTACCTTTACTAACTCTCTAACTAGTACAAATATCATGCTGGTATTGTAAAGGGGACAACGTATCAACTTCTTTCCAATGCAATGCTAATATAATCTTCTTCTTCTCACATATTTAAGAGCACCAATGATTGAAAACATTATGGCCAACATAGCAAGTACCACTTCATAGGCAGGGATTAGTCAATAGATAGAAGATATAGAGAGCCTACCTATCTTATATGAACTTCAGTAATGATTGGAAGGTATGAGGGATTTGCAAATCATCCCCATCCAAGATCCACCAATGGATTGTACAACTCCTGGTGGTTGTATTTTGTGCAAAATGCAGCATTCCTCATTCCCAAAAGATGGTTCAGCTCGAGCTACTAAAAAGTTGCAGCTTGTTCACAGTGATGTCTTTGGTCCTATGACGATGAGAACTACCTTTACTTCATGACTTTCATTGATGATTTTTCCAGGCATGCATGGGTGTATCAACTAAAAGAAAAGTTCAAAGTGTTTATGTGCTTCAAACAGTTTCTAGTTTTGGCTGAAAATTTGTAAGCATGTAAAATGGGCACCCTCGGCTCTGATTGAGGGGGGGAATATATATCTTCTAACTTTAATGCATTTCTTGTTGAACGCAGGATAAAACATCAATGTATAGTGCCGTATACACCTCAACAAAATGGAGATGCTAAAAGGAAGAAGATGTCACTCATGGAGATGGCGAGGTGTATGGTCAAGAGTCAGGCTTTACCACATAGTTTCTAGCTTGAGGGTTTTATGTGTGCAACATATGTACTTAACAGGTGTCCCACTAAAGAACTGCAATCTATCACTCCATATGAGGCTTTTCATGGTTGCAAGCCATCTATTTCTTACGTGTGTGCCTTTGGCTGTTTGGCATATGCATTAGTGCCTAAACAACATCGGAAGAAATTAGATGATAAAGTTGTGAAATGTATTTCTGTTTGGTACAGTTCTGAAAGCAAAGGCTATCGTCTGTATCATCCATAGAATAAATGTGTTTTAGTTAGCTGTGACGTTGTTTTTTGGAAGATGCAATTCAACCATTACTTTTATGTACTAAGGAGACATCAATTAGCTCCAAAGATATATATGACACTTTGCTGCCTCTTTTTACAAGTGGATAGTCTAGTGCTGGTCCAAATGAGGCAATTTCTCAGCCTTTATAGATTTCATATGATGATACAGATCATTCCATTTCTGATGTATATTTACATGATGCACTTGTTGAGGAAAGAATTGATGTGGTGGATGCAAAGACTATGCCTAAATGGCTCGTGCTGACTTTGTGAGATAGCAAATTAGATGCACCTCTATCATATCATACTCGTTGAGGCTCTCATAGTGGTTCTTTTGCATCAGATTGCTATGCTACGGCTACCTCTAGTCTTTATGATGAGAATGAGCCTCTTTTGTTTGATGAAGCACAAAATTCTAAAAATTGGATGGTTGCTATGCAATCAGAATATGATGCTATTATGAAAAATGATACCTGGTCTTTATGTGACTTGCCTCTTGGCAAGAAGGCCATTGGAACTAAGTGAGTATACAAGTTGATGCATAAGACTAATGGAACAGTTGATAGATATAAGGCTAGGCTTGTTGCAAAGGGTTATGCTCAAGAAAGAGGCATTGATTTTGATGAGACCTTCATTCGTAGCATCTGTGCACTTGCAACTCATCATGGTTGGAGCGTACATGAGTTGAACATTAAAATTGCATTTCTGAATGGTGACTTGCATGAAGAAGTGTGTGTTTTTGAACCCCATGGTTTTGTGCAGAAAGGGCATGAAAACAAACTGTGCAAGTTGAAAAAGGCATAATATGATCTGAAGCGAGCACCACATGCTTCGTATGAAAAGATACATGCCTACTTGATTGCACATGGTTTTTAGAACAATCCAACTAAGAGAACCTTATATGTTAAGCATGCAAATGATGTGTTCTGACCACTGTTATCCATGTTGATGACATGCTGCTCACTGGTCCTCATGAGAAGCATATTGCTGATTTTAAGGCTGATTTGCATGCCTCATTGGAGATGTCAGATTTGGGGCACTTGCATCACTATTTGGGCATTCAATTTATGCAAGTTGATGGCAAAACAACTTTGTTTCAAACCAAATATACTTACAGATTATTGCAGTATTTTGGCCTTGAAGACTGCAAACCTATTGCCACTCCTATGAAAATAGGTTTATGGTTGAGTCTTCATGATGTTGCAGATGCATTTGATGCTATTCTCTATCAACAGGTTTTTGGATGATTGATTTACTTATGCATTACTCAGATAGATATTTAGTTTGCTGTCTCGCAAATGAGCAGGTGTATGCATTGCCTAGGTGGCAAGTATTGACAAGTGGTTAAGCTTGAGTGGTACCCGACTACTTGGATCGTTTTATCCCAAGGGGGAATCACTACCACCAGATGTACATGCTTTTTCTAGCTCTAACTGGGTTGGTTGCTATGACACTCGTGTGTCCATGAGTGGTTTTTGCTTCTTGCTTGGTAGCTCATGCATATCTTGGTTGAGCAAGTAGCCTACTATGGCCACTTCTAGTTGTGAGGCTGAGTATAGGGAAGCTTTCACAGTGATGGTTGAGTGTGTGTGAATCAGATGCCTTATGGCTGATTTGGCTGTTGGTCAGTCTTCTGCCACCACCATCTTCATTGACAGTTAGAGTCCATTGATGATTGCAAGAAACCTTGTGATCCATGCTCGTGCTAAGCACTTGGAGGTGCATGATCATTATGTCAGGGAGAGGTTCTCTGCTAGAGAGATCAATTTGGCATATGTGCCCACACAGGAGAACATTGCAGGCCTTTTCACAAAGGCTCTGCCTAGGGAGAAGTTTGAAGCTTTTTGCAAATCTTTGGGCTTACTTCCTTTTGTGGATTGATTCCACACAGCTTGACACTTCCACATGAGTGCTAGCTCTTTGTTCACCACATCAGTTCCAAGGGGTATTTGTTGATATATTTAGGTCATGATGTGTGTGAATAGACTAGGACCATCGGGGCACTTTTTTCCCTCTTTAAGAGGTTTTTTAACCCTAACTTGTATGTATGCCTGTAACCCTAAAGGGTCACTTATCTTTTGTACATTCTCTTGTTAATACATTCAATATTCTATGTTGTGCTTCAAGTCTTCTTCTTCCTTGTCTTTTTCGAGTGCTTCTGTAGTCCTCAAACTCCAACAAGCCTAACTTGATTTTTCCCCAAATACCATCCAACCTAGAATTTCATGGAGGATTCCGCTTGGAAGAGCTAAGCAATGAAGATTTTGAATGAATTCTCCAAGAGGTGGATCTTGAATTTGAAGAAGAAAGATAAGGTGAGTACAAACAGCAACACGAAGTAGAACAACAAGGAGAAGCATAAGAGGAAGAGGAACATGAAGACGATGAACACGATGAAGAGCAAGGAGCTGGAGAAACTAAAGGTGCCCGAGCCTATATAGACCCATTACAAAGTTTGTATGAAACTTGTATTAAGTGTATGAAGGCTGACGAAAGATGTTTTGCAAGTCAATTTGCTTAAATTTCTATGTTTGGGAAAACTTTTCTAACCCCAGGCTTGCAAACATGCACAAATGCACTTGTTTCACCGATCCTTAGCAGAATCGCCAAATGTATGAGGGTCCTAAGCCTGAGCGAAGAATACTTATATGCAACTATATCATGCTCAAGTTCTCGAATATTGTCGAATTTCTCCTGCTCTCAGCTCACAAACGTGTGTGAATACATCCACTTTCGATCCCCATTAGGATCGCCACATGGATAAGGTCTTATAAATTGGCAAGAAAACTATTTCTCTAGCCTTTTTTGGGTTTTATTTCACCCTTTCTTGGCTCTATCTCCCTCTTTTTCCACTAAAGGTCCTTTTCATGGTCCTATATGCACTGATCTCTTGTACTTATTTTCCACCTACCTCTCATCTCTTCACTTTCTTCCTTCTATTTTACTCTCATTCTCTCTACCCCTCGTTCTCTCTTCCAATCTACTTCCCTTTTTCTTCTTCACTCTCACTTCATTCTAAGACTCTTGGTACTCTCACAACTCATTCTTCTCTTACTTGCAAGTCATTCACAACTCACTCTCAACTCACCTTCATTCTCAACTCTCAAACTCACTAACATCCCCTTAGATCACAATTTACAAACTTGCCCTCACTAACTTTCTCAACTATAGACACGGGATAAGTCTAAAAATATATGTATATAAGTCAATGATGTAAAGAAATATGTGTGAGAGTCATTTTGAAGACAAGTGTCTTAGAGAGATGTGTAGAGAGTTTTACTCAGGAAATTAGCGACGGGTTTTTCTCTGAGTTCTCTCAGTCTGATCATGTGGATCAGAAATCCTTTTGTACACATCTAATCTAAAAGCTAATGAAGCTATGTTCAGAATTTTATGATCTAATTTCTTTCCTACTGTGAGAATGATCAATAGGAACATTTGTATGTAGAATCGACAAACAGACTTCTAAAAATCGCGCACTTTTCCGTGTCAATGTTTTGCTTAGATCTCAGTACATAGTGTAAAGTTTTGAATGAGTGAGCATTCAAAATCTAAGTTAGAAGGTAAGGAAGCTATGGCTAAAAGCATTTAGCAAAATAGGATTTGTGCTGTGAGAAATCAACTTAAGAAGTTGATCATGTCAAAGTCGCCATTCTTGGAAGACAGTTTTTGACATACCTTTGATCTTAAGGATCAAATCAAAGGTTTAATGATTCTTTTGGAGAATCAATGGCTGATATGATTGCGCAAAGGTAGTGTCAAGACTTGCGCATCATTAGTTTGAAGATATCTGAAGATATGTGTAGGTATTGAAGTCAATTTCTTAAGCAGACTTCTTGAAGAAGGAAAATTCTCACTCAGAGAATTGTTCATGAATGATTTGGTAAATCAAAGTAACATTTGTGTAAAGTTTGGTCTATAATTGATATAGATGTGTTCTTAGATCAGTATAGATCAAGCATTTGGAGATTAAGAGGTCTCCAACAGTGGTATCAGAGCTGAAGGTGCAATACAAGGGAAGCAAAGGCATTGGAAGTCCCGACTGTTGCAGATATTGAAGTTCTTTTTAATTGAAGGTGGACAAGGACAAATTCGTGAAGATAACCTGCAGAAGTACAAAGCACAAGTTTGAAGGATAAAAAAGGATTGAAGTTTCATATCAAAGGTACATTTTACTATCATAAATCATAGTAATTGCAGATACAGAAGATCAAAAGATGGGAGAAAGCTTGCAAATTGATAAGCTAGATAGGGAGAACTATCCAGCTTGGTCCATGAGGATGGAGGCACATCTCATGAGCAAAGATTTGATGGCATTCATTACAGGAGAAGAAGAAAAGCCTGAATTTGCAGATCCTAGTATTCCAACTAGGGAAGAGCTTGTAGATTTGAAGAATTGGATGAGAAAGGATGATCAAGCTAGGAGCATCATTTACATGGCTGTAAATGATTATCTTCTACCTCACATTAGAGGATTGGAAAGTGCAACAGATGTTTGGAATGCTTTGGAAGAGCATTTCCAAAACACAACCAAGTCAAGGAAGTCCTCACTATGGGCTGAATTTACAACTTTCAAGAAGAAGAGCTCACAATCGATTTCTGATTATGTGGCAAGGATGAAGGATATTGCAGATAGCTTGGGAGCAGTAGATGAAGACATTGAAGAGGATAAGTTGGTAAGGCAAATACTTACAGGTTTGAGAGGAGATGAGAAGTGGAAGCCTTTCATATTGTCCATAGAATTGTCACTTGATCATTTTACTCCTGATCTTAATCAATTGCTAGGACACATGCTAACTTTTGAGCAGGACACTAAGGGAGATAATGATAGGAGTGCAAGTCAAGTCATGTACTCCAAGGACAAGAAAAAGATGTTGGAGATAGACGTCTGTGGAAGCACGCAAACAACACAAGGAAGAAGAAGAAGCTTGGAGCACAAATACACAATACTGAATGTATTACTAGAGCCTTCATCAAAAGAAACAGGCTCATTCTCATCACAGAGACTAGATGCAGCCATAGCATAGCAATCTGATGCAAAGGAGGCACTATGAGAGCCTCAACGAGTACGACATGACCAAGGTGCATCTAATTTGCTGTCACGCAAAGTCTGCACCAGCCATTTTGGCATAGTTTTTGCCTGCTCAATATCAGCTCTCTCATCAGCAAGTGCATCATGTAAATCTGCATCAGAAATGGAATGATCTGCATCATCATATGAAACCTGCGAAGGCTGAGAAGTTGCCTCATTAGGACCAGCACTAGACTGTCCATCTGTAAAAAGAGGCATCAAAGTATCATACATGTCTTTAGAGCTAACAGATGTCTCCTTAGTACATGAAATCAATGGCTGAATAGCATCTTCCACAAAGACAACATCACGGCTAACCAGAATGCGTTTAGTCTTCGGATGATACAGACGATAGCCTTTACTTTCAGAACTGTATCCAACAAAAATACATTTTACTGCCTTATCATCCAATTTTCTGCGATGTTGTTCAGACACTAATACATATGCCAAACAACCAAAAACACGCAGATGAGCAACAGATGGCTTGCGGTCATGCCAAGCCTCATATTGAGTGATAGACTGCAACACTTTAGTGGGACACCTGTTCAGTACATATGCTGCACACATGACAGCCTCAAGCCAGAAACTATGTGGTAAAGCTTGACTTTTGACCATGCACCTCGCCATCTCCATGAGTGACCTGTTCTTTCGTTCAGCAACTCCATTCTGTTGAGGTGTATATGGCACTGTACACTAGTGTTTTATCCCACGTTGAGCCAGAAATGCATTAAAATCTGAAGACATATATTCCCCCCCTCGATCACAACGGAGGGTGCCTATTTTACATGCTGACAGATTTTCAGCCAAAACCAAAAACTGTTTGAAGCACATGAACACTTCGGACTTTGCTTTGAGTGGATATACCCATGCATGCCTAGAAAAATCATCAATGAAAGTCACGAAGTAAAGGTAATTTCCAAAAGAGAGTGTCTGCATAGGACCACAGACATCACTATGTACAAGCTGCAATTTCTGCGTAGCCCGAACTGAACCATCTTTTGGAAAGGAAGAACGCTGCATTTTGCCCAAAATACAGCCTTCACAAACATGTTTTCCAGGTGCCTCAAGTTTGGGCAAAGAGGACACCATTTTAGATTTCTGCAGGCGTAACAAACTAGCAAAATTCAGATGACCAAAGCATGCATGCCAAAGCTTTGCATCTGACATAGCCTGAGAATCATGAACTGCACATGCCGAATCATTCACAGATCTTTCATAGTCTATGAGCTTATACAGCCCATGACATAAAATGCCAGAAGCAATAATCACATCGCCATTTGAGAGATCATGGACTGTACACCTGTCATCAACGAATTTCACAACCAAGCCAATCTTGGCTAATGCAGAAACTGATAACAGGTTCTTTTTTATCCCTGGCACAAATAAAGCATCTAACAAAGTGAAAGAACTACCATCAGCAGTAGTCAGAATGATCTTACCAACTCCCATAACAGGATAAGAGGAGTTATTGGCGTATGTGACAGTATTCCCTGTAGGGGCAGGCTCGAGTGAAGAGAAGAAACTGCGCTGCGAGGTAATATGTTTGGTCGCCCCACTGTCAAAGTACCAAACATCTGAGTCTACTGCAGACATGCACTGATCATGAGAAGATGGGTCAAAACTGCAGACAGTAGTAAATGCCCATTCTTCTTCCTGCACAAGATTTGCAGACACTGTTTTTGGTGTAGAGGCCTCTGCAACAACCATTCCAGCCTCTTTCTTCTTTGCCTCTTTAGCAGCCAGTTTTGGACAGTTCTTTATAATATGATCATTTCCTTTATAGTACTTGCAGAACAATTTCTGCTTTTCTGATTTCTTCTCATCTTTATCCTGGTTCTTCGATTGTGCAGCATTTGCTGATTTCTGGTTACTAGTAGAAGAGCTCCATTTTCCTTTGCCCTTCTAACTAGCCAGGAAAGCTTGATCTGCAACACGCATAATGGAGTTGTTCTGCCTGGACTGATCTTCCTGCAACAGAACAGAGACTAGTTCCTCAAATGACAAGGCATTCGGATTGCCTTTCATCATCAACCGAAGAGTAGAGGCAAAACTCTGATATGAATCAGGAAGACCATTCAGAACGGTCTGCACAAGTGAGCTATCTGGTATAACCTCATCAGCAGAAATCAATTGTTCCTTCAGGTCTTTGATCTTTGTAAGAAAACTGTCCATAGAATCACCTTCATTCATGTGCTCACTCTCCAACTGTTTTCGGAGGTAAGCAACACGAGCCTCATTCCTAGCCTGGTACAAAGTGGTAAGTGTATCCCAAGCATCCTTTGCTGTTCTGCAAGAGCGAATGTGAGGAATAATGGCACGTTTGACAGACAAAGCTATCAATGCATGTGCCTGGGCATCTCTGCCATCCCAACAAATCTGCTCTGCAGTAGGTGCAACAGAAACAGCAGCACGAACAGGAATCTGCACAATATCATCTTCGACACCATCTTCATCAGCTCCAACACCTCCAACACCTGTATTTGTAGTACCTATAGTCGCAGGTGTAACAGGACGTCTTTCAACACCCTGCACAATGTTCCATAGTCCTTTTGCAACCAATACATGTCGCATCATATAAGCCCATAATGGGTAGTTGGTACCATCCAACTTATCCTCAACAGCCAACATACGAAATACATCACTGCTTTCAGCCATGGCCGGTGACTAAAATACTTTGATGCAGAAAATTGATTGTATCTCAAAGAGTTCTGCAAGACCTGTAGCAGACTTCGAGATGCTTAAACTGGCGAACGAGAACTGGTATATACCTTTGGCACAAAAGGACGAAATAGCCTGCACAAGCGCTGCGATAGTGCGTTCTGAGGTCGAAACGAGCTCAGATGGCGATTTCGGCACCACAAAGCGAAGCCGTTTTGATCTCGGAAACACCCTGAGTATGCTCACCAAATTTCGTGCGAATCTGAGACTGCAAACGGAGGAGTGTCGACGGCGCCCTAGAAGAAGCGACGACCTGCTCTGATACCAATTGTTGGAGATAGACGTCTGTGGAAGCACGCGAACAACACAAGGAAGAAGAAGAAGCTTGGAGCACAAACACACAATACTGAATGTATTACTAGAGAATGTACAAAGATAAGTAGCCCATTAGGGCAATAGGCGTATATACAAGCCGGGGGAAAAAAACCTCCTAAAGTGGGAAAAAAGTGCCCCGGCGGTCCTAGAGTGTTCACACACATCACTACCTAAATATATCAACAAATCCTGGTATCAGAGCCAGGATATATTTAGGTAGTGATGTGTGTGAACACTCTAGGACCGTCGGGGCACTTTTTTCCCTCTTTAGGAGGTTTTTTTCCCCCGGCTTGTATATACACCTATTGCCCTAATGGGCTACTTATCTTTGTACATTCTCTAGTAATACATTCAGTATTGTGTGTTTGTGCTCCAAGCTTCTTCTTCTTCCTTGTGCTGTTCGCGTGCTTCCACAAATGTCTATCTCCAACAAAAGAATGGCAAAGGAAAGTAGTCAATTGATGATGAAGGATCTTCAAGCCAAGCTAGCTTTACAAAAGGAAAAATGAATTTCAGAGGTAAAGGAAGAGGAGGTAAGAACAAAGATAATACTAAAGCTTGTTGGATTTGTGGCAGAATCAATCATTTGGCAAATGATTGTTGGTATAACAATCACAATGGAGGAAATAATAATGAGAGTTTTAATCAAAGAGGTAGAGGAGGCAGAAACCAAAGAGGCAATTTCAGAGGAAGAGGTGGTAGGACATCATATGCTAGAGGAGGTGAATGCAACTCATGAATCAGGAGGAGAAGATTAAAGGGTGTTTTATATTGACTCAGGATGTAGCAATCATCTGAGTGGCAATATATCCTTGATGACTGATATGGAAGCAAAGGTGAATGGACATACAGTTCAAACAGGTGACAATACCAAACATAAAGTGGAGAGCATTGGATCAGTGAAGACAAAGAGTGGAAGTACACTCTTGAGGAAGGTACTTTATGTTCCTACTATTCCTAAAATTTTGATAAGAGTAGGGCAAATTGTGGAGAAGGGATATGAAGTCAGATTCACAAATGATGGTGTCTATGTGCAAGATCCAAATCACGGATATAGAAACATAATTGCAGGTAAAAAGGAAGGAAGGTTGTTTACTCTCAAAGTCCAAGGTAATGTGGGACATGCTTTATTTACTTATGGAAGTCAAAAGATGTCTGAGTTAGACCTATGGCATAAAAGGCTAGGTCATTTCAATGAGAGAGCTATAAAGGAAATGTCAAAGAATCAAGTGGTGCTTGGTTTGCCAAAAATTGAAGGGCAACACATGGTGTACAAGTGTGAAGCTTGTCAATTAGGTAAAGCACACAAAAGTTCATACAATAAATCAGGGTACAAGTATTCAAATATGCTTGAATTGGTTCATACAGATGTGTGGGGTCCCTCAAGGGACTATAGCATAAATGGATCCAGATACTATGTGTTGTTTGTTGATGATGCAACCAGATGGATTACTTTATATGTAATCAAGGATAAATCAAAAGTTTTCAAAACATTCAAACATTATCATGCTTATGCAGAAAGGATTACAGGACAAAAGCTTAAGAGGTTGAGATCAGATGGAGGGGGAGAGTATTTCTCTAAAGAGTTTGATGATTATTTGTGGAATGCACGTATAAAGAGAGAAGTAACTTGCAGGTACTCTCCTCAACAGAATGGAGTTGCAGAAAGAAGAAATAGAACTCTTGTAGAATTTGCAAGAGCAATGATGAAGGAAAAGAATTGTCCAAATTACTTATGGGTAGAAGCTATCAACATTGCAACATATCTTGTGAATAGGTTACCTTGTAAAGCTTTGGATGGAAGAACTCCTTATGAAGCATGGTGGGGTAAGAAACCTACTCTTGATCACTGTAAGGTATTTGGATGCTTATCATATGCTTATGTTCCTTCAAAATTAAGACATAAGCTAGAACCCAAAGCAGAGAAGTATGTGTTTATTGGGTATGATGATAGACAGATGGGTTACAGGTTGTGGAGTCCATCCACAAAGAAATTTCTTGTTACCAAAGATGTTACATTTGATGAGCAAAGCACATGGTATACAGGGTCAACAAATGATTATGCAGATGAAAAAGAAATACAAAGGAAAGGGAAGGCAAAAGTAAATGTGTATGAAGAAGATATTGATTATGTTGACTATAAAAGTAAATTTCAGGATAATGTAGAAGATGGGCCAAGATTTGATCCAGAATCAAATGTGGTTGAGACTTCAAGAAGTGCAGAGGTCAGAAGATCCTCAATGGAAAGGAAAGAGCCTATAAGGTATAGTTATGATACATCTTTTCTAACAACAAAAGATTATGCTTACATTGTGAAGACAGAAGAGGATCCAATTACATATGAAGAAGCTAAAGGTAAACAGAATTGGGAGAAGGCAATGCAAGAAGAGTATGATGCTCTCCTTGAAAATGAAACTTGGGAATTGGTTCCAAGACCAAAGAATCAGAAAGTCATTGGATGTAAATGGGTGTATAAAACAAAAAGATTTGTAGATGGAAAGGTGTCTAGATACAAGGCTAGACTTGTGGTCAAAGGTTATGCCCAAACTTATGGGGTAGATTATGATGAAACCTTTAGTCCTGTTGCTAAGATGTCTACAATTAGATCATTGATTGTTATTGCAGCTTGTAAAGGATGGAAGTTGTCACAATTAGATGTGAAGAATGCATTTCTGAATGGATACATTGTAGATGAAGTATACATGGAGCAACCAGAAGGTTTCATGGATTCAATTGGATCAGATTATGTGTGTAAGCTCAAGAGAGCTTTGTATGGGTTGAAGTAGGCTCCAAGAGCATGGAATTACAGGCTTGTCAAGTTCTTGAATGATTGTGGATTTCAAGCATCAAAAGCAGATAGTAGCTTGCTAGTAAAGGCAAGTGAAAATGGATACATATACATGTGTATTTATGTTGATGATATTATTGTCATAGGTACAGATGCTCAAGGAATCAATGAACTTAAGAAATAAATAGAGAAGGAGTTTAAGATAAGTGATTTGGGAAACTTATCTTATTTCTTAGGAATGCAGATTGTGTATACTCAACATGGAGTATATGTTACACAAGAGAGGTACTTGAAGAATCTTCTAGTCAAATTTAACATGGAGGATTGCAAGTCTTCAAGCACACCATTGGAGGTAAAGCATAAGTTGAGCAGGTATGGAGGTGAAGAATTTAATGACATGAAGAAATATCAGAGTTTGGTAGGTAGTTTAATCTATGCTACCTTGACAAGGCTAGATTTATCATATGCAGTAGGTGTGTTATCACAATTTATGCATTGTCCAAAGAAGACTCATTGGATTGCAGCTCAAAGGGTACTCAGATACATCAAAGGAACCCTAAGTGAAGGTCTGTATTATGGATTTACTTTTGACACAAGAATCAGAGTGTTTAGTGATGCGGATTGGGCAGGTGATTCAGATGATAGAAGGTCCACTCATGGGTATCTCTGTTATATTGGAGATAAACTAGTTTCTTGGTGCTCAAAGAAGCAACATACAGTTGCTTTGTCATCCACAAAAGCTGAGTATAAAGGAATGGTAGAGGCTGCAAAAGAAGTAATATGGTTAAAGACCTTGTTGAAGAGTTTTGGAACTGATCAGAGTACTCCAATTATTTTTGGAGCCAATATGAGTTCTTTGTATTTGGCAGCCAACCCTGTTTTTCATGCCAGGACTAAGCATATTGTGTTGTCAGGATCTTGCTCACGCGCATACAGAGATTACGGACACAAAAAACACATAGAGAATAGACGCAACAAGAGACGAGACACAACGCAGTATTGGGTGCAATCTCCCCCCATGCACTCTGTTTCGACAGTCCATAGAGTGCATGTATTTATAGGACTTTTGATTACGTCGAAAAGAGTGGTTACAAGAGGGCGGCTTCAAAAAGCAGGCGTGAAACTAAAAGTTGATAACTTTTACAGAAAGCCATTGCTTTCAATAACAGAAACTGTGGTCTACAACGACCCTTATTCTAACCATTACTTTTCTAACAATAGAACCTTCTACGCAAGTTTATTTACACAATAAATAATAATTATTCGGATTATTGATGTCCGCCCTTTCACGCCTTGCACGCTCCTCACGAACCTTCAGCTGCTATATCAAAAACATCAAAAACATATTAATATATTAATAATATAACACTTTAGCAATGTATTGTTCAATAATATACAACATGCCTCCCAGTTGACAAGCAACTGACCTCAATTGATAAAATCATTCAACACTCTAACAATTATAATGCCGTGTTCAACATAGTCCATATTACTGTTACAATCCAACAATGCATTGGCCAACATATTTCATGTTACAATCCAACAATGCATTGGCATTCGATATTTCAATCCAACAATGCATTGGCTAACATATTCCATGTTACAATTCAACAATGCATTGGCTATTCCATATTTCAATCCAACAATGCATTGGCCAACATATTCCATATTGCAATCCAACAATGCATTGTTCAACATTTTCCATAAGGTATAACATGCCCCTCAGTTGAACAAGCAACTGACCTCAAGTGATAAAAGAATAAACATGGATGGCCAGTCACATGTTTCATCACTGAATAAAGAAAATAGGCATGTGCCATGTAAAAATACATGCATGGAAATGTTCATGGAGCTGTTACATTAATGTGTTTGTGTATGATATGCAGAAATTAAGTAAAAAAATGTAATACAAAAGTGATGACAAAAATGAATATCTGGATATGATAAAATAATAATGAATTTTCTAATCAGGAATTTATACTTGAATGCATGTGCATATGAATTTTGTAAAAATTTCGGCAGCATAACGGCGTGATTTTGAAAACCGGAAAATTTCCGACAAACAATTTCCATGATATAAAGAGACCAAAAGGGGATTACACACCCTGACATATGTTTTTTTTTTTTCCTCCTCGCTAACCTGCAATAAAATACATACATGTCCCTGCAATAAGAATTCATGTACCATACAAGACAAACCATGTTTAAACGATGCGTATATTCCATGTACGATGCAAAACATGCATGTCCAAAATGTAAGTGGATGCAAAAAGAAGACAACTATGCATATAAATTGACAAGAAACGTATCTGGATGGTTACAAAGTAATTTGCCGATGTGTGCAGGTGCTGAAGATGATCCACCCCTTTATCATAATAGCAGGACAATATGCCTTCAAGATGAATGGGTAAAGTCCAAATTCTTTTGATCTTGGGAAGCTCAAAAGATATGTGATAGCTACTCTATAAAGAGATTGGAGATATCTTTCCATAGCAGTAATGTTGGTGCAGACCAATCACCAATTGAAGGCTTGGAAGATCAAATGATGAAGGAAGAATCAATTCCTAAAGTATGGAAGAAGATTACATTCAGAGGACAAGAGAAGTGTACACATATGTACATTAGTATAGTCATAGATGACTTAGATCTTTTGTTTAGTAAGAATCATGTACAAAATTATCTATAAATACTTTGAGAAAAGTCGAGGCATGTATGACAGCATATGTGACAATAGTTAGAATCCAAGTTTGAGGAAGTTAGAAGTCATGAGAAAGAGGAAAGTGATTTTGAGTTAGCTCTCATCACTCAGTTGTAATTCTTCTGAGTAAAGAAAAATATTTGCGCCCGATGTTTCTGCGTGTTCTCCTTCTACAGTAGATCAATTGTGAAATGCTTTTGTACAAGTCTAAGTTGAGAGTTGCTTGACCTCTGTGCAAAGTTTTAGCTTCCAATTGTAATCACGCTGAGTGAATTAAATGTAGGAACATTCATATGTGAAGTGTGTTCACTGGTTCCTAAAACAGGCGCAGATTTCGAAGTCAATGTTTTGGTCATTTCTCCTAGCACAGTTTAAAGTTTTGCATGAGTGAGGGCTTAATCTTTAAGTTGGAAGATAAGCTACTTATGTCTAGAAGCATTTTGTAAAACGGGTTCTATTCAAGGAGAACCAAGTCTTAAAAGTTACAGGTGTAAAGTCGACTGTTCTGAGTAACAGTTTCTGACATAGGTAACTTGAGAAGTTGATTTCTCAAGTTATACTTAATCTTTTGAAGAGATTCAACTTGGAGTAGATGCGCAATCTCTAGGAGATACTTCGTACAAAGTTTTATAAAAAACTTTACATGTTTGATAGGTCAATGTGGAGAAATAGTGCAGCAGACTTTTCTGTGTTTTATCTTCTTCACAGATTTGTTAATCTTTTGATAATTAGCAATTGATCCTCTAAATTAGTGGAGTGTTTGACTTACTCTTGGTATAGAGGTGCTCTAATCACAAGAGTAAGTTGTTCTTTTGGAGATTAACATTCTCCATCAGTGGTATCAGAGCAGGAGACATCAATTTGAAGAAAAGGAGGATCCCGACTGCTGCAGATTCAAGAAACTCAACACTTGAAGAACTAAGAAGTGAAAGCTTGGAGTCAAAGCTTGAGGAGAAGACTATTTGACATCAAGAAAGGCAAAAGGAGTTCAATTCGAAGTAAAGGTACATATATTGTTTGTAAAGCTTGAAGATTTCAATACACAGGTGAATACAAGATGGGAGAAAGCTTGCAGATTGATAAGCTAGATAGGGAGAACTATCCAGCATGGTCCATGAGGATGGAAGCACACCTCATGAGCAAAGATCTTATATCATTTATTACAGGAGATGAAGAAAAACCTGAGTTTGCAGATCCAAGTATTCCTACTAGGGAAGAGCTTGCAATGTTGAAGACTTGGATGAGAAAGGATGCTCAAGCAAGGAGTATCATCTACATGGCTGTAAATGATTATCTTTTACCTCACATCAGAGGTTTGGAAAGTGCCACAGATGTTTGGAATGCCTTGGAAGAGCATTTCCAAAATACAACTAAGTCAAGGAAGTCCTCACTATGGGCTGAGTTCACAACCTTCAAGAAGAAGAGCTCACAATCAATTTCAGATTATGTGGCAAGGATGAAAGATATTGCAGATAGCTTGGGAGCAGTGGATGAAGATATTGAAGAAGAAAAGTTGGTAAGACAAATACTTACAGGTCTGAGAGGAGATGAGAAGTGGAAGCCTTTCATATTGTCCATAGAATTGTCACTTGATCACTTTACTCCTGACCTTAATCAATTGCTAGGACACATGCTAACCTTTGAGCAGGATCTTAAAGGAGACAATGATAGAAGTACAAGTCAAGCTATGTACTCCAAGGACAAGAAAAAGAATGGCAAGGGAAAGCAATCAAATGATGATGAAGGGAATTCAAATCAAGCCAACTTCACAAAAGGGAAGAGAAATTTCAGAGGTAAAGGAAGAGGAGGTAAGAACAAAGATAATACTAAAGCTTGTTGGATTTGTGGCAGAACAAATCATTTGGCAAATGATTGTTGGTATAATAATCAAAATGGTGGAAGCAATAATCAGAATTATAACCAAAGAGGTAGAGGAGGCAGAAACCAAAGAGGCCATTTCAGAGGAAGAGGTGGTAGGACATCATATGGTAGAGGAGGTGGAAGAAACTTCCAATCTCAATCCTACAACAACAATTATTACAATTATGCATCAGATCAGAAGGATGACATGACTCTTATCTTCAATCCAACTCATGAATCAATGGGAGAACATCAAAGAGTGTTCTATATTGACTCAGGATGTAGCAACCATCTGAGTGGGAATCTATCCTTGATGACTGATATGGAAGCAAGGGTGAATGGACATACAGTTCAAACAGGTGATAATACCAAACATAAAGTGGAGAGCATTGGATCAGTGAAGACAAAGAGTGGAAGTACACTTTTGAGCAAGGTACTTTATGTTCCTACTATTCCTAAAAATCTGATAAGTGTAGGGCAAATTGTGGAGAAAGGATATGAGGTAAGATTCACAAATGATGGTGTTTATGTACAAGATCCAAATCAGGGATATAGAAACATAATTGCAGGTAAAAAGGAAGGAAGATTGTTCACTCTCAAAGTCCAAGGTAATGTGGGACATGCATTATTTACCTATGGAAGTCAAAAGGTATCTGAATTAGACCTATGGCATAAAAGGCTAGGTCATTTCAATGAGAGAGCTATAAAGGAGATGTCAAAGAATCAGGTGGTGCTTGGATTGCCAAATATTGAAGGGCAACATATGGTGTACAAGTGTGAAGCTTGTCAATTAGGTAAAGCACATAAGAGTTCTTATAACAAATCAGGGTACAAGTATTCAAATATGCTTGAATTTGTTCATACAGATGTATGGGGTCCCTCAAGGGACTATAGCATAAATGGATCCAGATATTATGTGTTGTTTGTTGATGATGCAACCAGGTGGATTACTTTGTATGTAATCAAGGATAAATCAGAAGTTTTCAAGACATTCAAACATTTTCATGTCTATGCAGAAAGGATCACAGGACAAAAGCTAAAGAGGTTAAGATCAGATGGAGGGGGAGAGTATTTCTCAAAAGAGTTTGATGATTATTTGTGGAATGCAGGTATCAAAAGAGAAGTAACTTGCAGGTACTCCCCTCAACAGAATGGAGTAGCAGAAAGGAGGAATAGAACTCTTGTAGAGTTTGCAAGAGCCATGATGAAGGAAAAGAATTGTCCAAATTACTTATGGGCAGAAGCCATTAACACTGCAACATACCTTGTGAATAGGTTGCCTTGCAAAGCTTTGGATGGAGGAACCCCTTATGAAGCATGGTGGGGTAAGAAGCCTAGTCTTGATCATTGTAAAGTATTTGGATGTATTGCATATGCTTATGTTCCTTCACAATTAAGACATAAGCTAGAACCAAAGGCAGAGAAGTATGTGTTTATTGGATATGATGATAGACAGATGGGTTATAGGTTGTGGAGTCCATCCACAAAGCAATTTCTTGTTACTAAAGATGTGACATTTGATGAGCAAAATATGTGGTATACAGGATCACCAAATGAGTATACAGGTGTTGAAGAAATTCAAAGGAAAGGAAAGGCAAAGGTAAAAGTTTGTGAAGAAATTGTTGATGAAGTTGACTCTAGATGTAGAGTGCAGGATCATGTAGAAGAAGGGCCAAGATTTGATCCAGAATCAAATGAGGCTGAAACTTCAAGAAGTGCAGAAATCAGAAGATCTACAAGGGAAAGGAAAGAACCTATAAGGTATAGTTATGATACATCTTTCCTAACAACAAAAGATTATGCCTACATTGTGAAAACAGAAGAAGATCCAACCACTTATGAAGAAGCCAAAGGTAAACAGAATTGGGAGAAGGCAATGCAGGAAGAGTATGATGCTCTACTTGAAAATGAAACTTGGGAACTAGTACCAAGACCAAAGAATCAGAAGGTCATTGGATGCAAGTGGGTATATAAAACAAAGAGGTTTGCAGATGGTAAGGTGTCTAGATACAAGGCTAGACTTGTGGTCAAAGGTTATGCCCAAACTTATGGGGTAGATTATGATGAAACCTTTAGTCCTGTTGCTAAGATGTCTACAATTAGGACATTGATTGCTATTGCTGCTTGCAAGGGATGGAAATTATCACAATTGGATGTGAAGAATGCATTTCTAAATGGATACATTGCAGATGAAGTATATATGGAGCAACCAGAAGGCTTCATGGAATCAATTGGATCAGATTATGTGTGTAAGCTCAAGAGAGCTTTATATGGGTTGAAGCAAGCCCCAAGAGCTTGGAATTACAGATTGGTCAAGTTCTTGAATGAATGTGGATTTCAAGCATCAAAGGCAGATAGTAGCTTGCTAGTGAAGGCAAGTGAAAATGGATACATTTACATGTGCATTTATGTTGATGATATTATTGTTACAGGAACAGATGCTCAAGGAATCAATGAACTCAAGAAGCAAATAGAGAAGGAGTTTAAGATAAGTGACTTGGGAAACTTATCTTATTTTCTAGGAATGCAGATTGTGTATACTCAACATGGAGTATATGTTTCACAAGAGAGATATTTGAAGAATCTTCTAGTCAAGTTTAACATGGAAGATTGCAAGACCTCAACCACACCATTGGAGGTAAATCATAAATTAAGCAGGTATGGAGGTGAAGAGTTCAATGACATGAAGAAATATCAGAGTTTGGTAGGTAGTCTAATCTATGCTACCTTGACAAGGCCAGATCTATCATATGCAGTAGGTGTGTTGTCACAATTTATGCATTGTCCAAAGAAGACTCATTGGATTGCAGCCCAAAGGGTACTCAGATATATCAAAGGAACCCTAAGTGAAGGTTTGTATTATGGTTTCACTTCTGACACAAGAATCAAAGTGTTTAGTGATGCAGATTGGGCAGGTGACTCAGATGATAGAAGATCTACTCATGGATATCTATGTTATGTTGGAGATAAGTTAGTTTCTTGGTGTTCAAAGAAGCAACACACAGTTGCTTTATCATCCACAGAAGCTGAGTATAAGGGAATGGTAGAAGCTGCAAAGGAAGTGATATGGTTGAAGACCTTGATGAAAAGTTTTGAGATTGATCATAGTACTCCAATAATTTTTGGAGACAATATGAGTTCTTTGTATTTGGCAGCTAACCCTGTTTTTCATGCCAGGACTAAGCATATAGAGATTCAGTATCATTTCTTGAGGGAAAAGGTACTAGATAAAGAGATTGAAGTGATGTACACTCCAACAAAAGAACAAGTGGCAGATATGATGACAAAGAGTCTGGATGGACCTAAGTTACAAAGGTTCAAAGACATGGCAAGTATAAAGAAGACAGAGAAAACCTCAATTGATGATTGAGGGGGAGCTGTTGGTGCAGACCAATCACCAATTGAAGGCTTGGAAGATCAAATGATGAAGGAAGAATCAATTCCTAAAGTATGGAAGAAGATTACATTCAGAGGACAAGAGAAGTGTACACATATGTACATTAGTATAGTCATAGATGACTTAGATCTTTTGTTTAGTAAGAATCATGTACAAAATTATCTATAAATACTTTGAGAAAAGTCAAGGCATGTATGAGAGCATATGTGACAATAGTTAGAATCCAAGTTTGAGGAAGTTAGAAGTCATGAGAAAGAGGAAAGTGATTTTGAGTTAGCTCTCATCACTCAGTTGTAATTCTTCTGAGTAAAGAAAAATATTTGCGCCCGATGTTTCTGCGTGTTCTCCTTCTATAGTAGATCAATTGTGAAATGCTTTTGTACAAGTCTAAGTTGAGAGTTGCTTGACCTCTGTGCAAAGTTTTAGCTTCCAATTGTAATCAGGCTGAGTGAATTAAATGTAGGAACATTCATATGTGAAGTGTGTTCACTGGTTCCTAAAACAGGCGCAGATTTCGAAGTCAATGTTTTGGTCATTTCTCCTAGCATAGTTTAAAGTTTTGCATGAGTGAGGGCTTAATCTTTAAGTTGGAAGATAAGCTACTTATGTCTAGAAGCATTTTGTACAACGGGTTCTATTCAAGGAGAACCAAGTCTTAAAAGTTACAGGTGTAAAGTCGACTGTTCTGAGTAACAGTTTCTGACATAGGTAACTTGAGAAGTTGATTTCTCAAGTTATACTTAATCTTTTGAAGAGATTCAACTTGGAGTAGATGTGCAATCTCTAGGAGATACTTCGTACAAAGTTTTATCAAAAACTTTACACGTTTGATAGGCCAATGTGGAGAAATAGTGCAGCAGACTTTTCTGTGTTTTATCTTCTTCACAGATTTGTTAATCTTTTGATAATTAGCAATTGATCCTCTAAATTAGTGGAGTGTTTGACTTACTCTTGGTATAGAGGTGCTCTAATCACAAGAGTAAGTTGTTCTTTTGGAGATTAACATTCTCCATCAAGTAAAACAAAATCTCAAAAATTAAAGGTAATATGCTCCTATAGACTAAATTCAATATGTAAATACATCACAATTATCAAATAGGTAAGGTAAACTGTAAAGGTAAGAATGAATCTTTAACTCTTGCTCGAATGAGACTCCAGGTAAAGGTGAATTACTGTGATTCTCCATGGTGCTCTTGGACCCTTGCTCTCACCCTTGGTGTCTTGAACCTTCTTGGTTGCAACCTTGGTGTCTCGATCCCGTGTTCTCAACCTTGCTTGGTATCTTGAACACTCAATCAAATGCCACCCAAATATGACCAAGGATTTCACCCTTGCAAGCTAGCTCATTGGAAAGTTCATTCCGAGAGCTTTCCAACAGTATATTACACGCCTCAATCCGACCTATGGATTGAAAGTTACACTTAATTCTTTGTTGAGTCCATCCTTGAAATTGCCGCGAGCGCCTTGCACAAGTACCAAAGAAAGAGAATTTGAGTACAACTCCAAGAGATGGTGGAGTGGTCAAAGTACTTCCCTTGAAAGTAGGAGGTTGTGGGTTCAAATCCTCCTACCTTAGGGACTCTAAACCTCTCTATTACCACTCAAAAATTAAAATTGTCTCGCACGTAGCCAACGGTCGCCAAGGGAGCCTTGGGTGCCAATGTTGCCAATGTATTGCCTAAGTTATTGCCTAAGTTCATTGGAAAGTTCGTTCTGAGAGCTTTCCAACGGTATATTACCCGCCTCAATCCGACCTACGGATTGAAAGTTACACTTAATTCTTTGTTGAGTCCATCCTTGAAATTGCCGCGAGCGCCTTGCACAAGTACCAAAGAAAGAGAATTTGAGTACAACTCCAAGAGATGGTGGAGTGGTCAAAGTACTTCCCTTGAAAGTAGGAGGTTGTGGGTTCAAATCCTCCTACCTTAGGGACTCTAAACCTCTCTATTACCACTCAAAAATTAAAATTGTCTCGCGCGTAGCCAACGGCTGCCAACGGTCGCCAAGGGAGCCTTGGGTGCCAATGTTGCCAATGTGTTGCCTAAGTTATTGCCTAAGTTCTTTGCCTTAGTCGACGCCTTAGTCGACGCCTTAGTCTTAGTCGACGCCTTAGTCGACGCCTTAGTCGACGCCTTAGAGTAAGCCGAAGGAGAAGACGTAGGTGAAGACGTATTTACTCCGAAGGAGAAGACGTAGGTGAAGACGTAGGTTCTGGTTCTGGAACAGGAACAGAAGCAGAAGCCGAAGCCGAAACTGAAACTGAAACTGAAACCGAAGACGGAGACAGAGATGGAATCGGAATCGCGAACAGAGAACAGAGAACAAAACCCTCTGTATTGACGCGTGCAGAGCTCTGATACCACTGTTGTCAGGATCTTGCTCACGCGCATACAGAGATTACGGACACAGAAAACACACAGAGAATAGACGCAACAAGAGACGAGACACAACGCAGTATTGGGTGCAATCTCCCCCCATGCACTCTGTTTCGACAGTCCACAGAGTGCATGTATTTATAGGACTTTTGATTACGTCGAAAAGAGTGGTTACAAGAGGGCGGCTTCGAAAAGCAGGCGTGAAACTAAAAGTTGATAACTTTTACAGAAAGCCATTGCTTTCAATAACAGAAACTGTGGTCTACAACGACCCTTATTCTAACCATTACTTTTCTAGCAATAGAACCTTCTATGCAAGTTTATTTACACAATAAATAATAATTATTCGGATTATTGATGTCTGCCCTTTCACGCCTTGCACGCTCCTCACGAACCTTCAGCTGCTATATCAAAAACATCAAAAACATATTAATATATTAATAATATAACACTTTAGCAATGTATTGTTCAATAATATACAACATATTGTAATTCAATATCATTTCTTGAGAGAAAAGGTACTTGATAAAGAGATTGAAGTGATGTATACTTCAACAAAAGAACAAGTTGCAGATATGATCACAAAAAGCTTGGATGGACCTAAGCTACAGAGATTCAAAGAGATGGCAGGAGTGAAGAAGAATGGAATAATCACAATCAGTGATTGAGGGGGAGCTGTTGGAACAAACCAATCACAAATTGATGATTATAAAGATCTTGAATCAAGCTTATGATCAGATTGAAGTGGAAGAAAACACTTGAGAGAGTGAAGAGATCTCAAAAGTGAAGTATGTATACATACGTACACTATAGGTGGAAATTCTTGTAATCTAAGTATAGATAATCCTTAGGATGATAAGGAGTAATGTAATAGACGCGGGATAAGTCTAAAATTATATGTATATAAGTCAATGATGTAAAGAAATATGTGTGAGAGTCATTTTGAAGACAATTGTCTTAGAGAGATGTGTAGAGAGTTTTACTCAGGAAATTAGCGACGGGTTTTTCTCTGAGTTCTCTCAGTCTGATCATGTGGATCAGAAATCCTTTTGTACACATCTAATCTCAAATCTAATGAAGCTATGCTCAGAATTTTATGATCTAATTTCTTTCCTACTGTGAGAAAAAATAGGTCCTAATTTGACCGGTTTCTTTCCTAGTTTTGACCGGTTTCACATCTAGTGACCGGCATAGTTAAAAAATAGGTCCTAAGTGCTATTTGAAGGGGTAAACGGTTTCTAAAAATAACCAAAATTGATACGCTCATTCTACCTAAGCTCCTCAAGCTCGAGGACTCCTCGGCTTGCAGAAAATGGAGCTAGAAATTAAGAAAAGGGTTTTTCTATGTTACATATGTTACAATAGTGATGAAAATCACTGTTGGAGGTTTTGAAGAGTATTTATAAAACATAATTCTTTTGAAAAAAAGATCCGACTGACTCCTTGCTCTGCCTTTACATGCTTCCGCGTCTTGTGTGCCTCTGTGATGAAGAAATCACCGCATCATCATCTTCAACTCCAAAAAAAATCAAAAAATTCACCATATCCACCCATTCTCCTCATTTCCCCTCATTTGTGCATGTGCAAGAGAGAGATAGAGCTTTTGTGCTTGTGTGTACTTGTGTGTTTTTGAGTTTTCTTGCAGGTACAGAGCTCCAGTGCATCAAGAAAGCTTGGAAAAGGTAAAAATTCACTTTCTGTCAGAAATCTGCCGAGTGTGTCAGACCATCGTGATGGTCTGCCAAGTTCGGTATTTTTGGTAAGCAACCACACCACGAGGTAGGCGACACAAGCGTATGCACGAATCCACAGACGCATTTCAAAAATTCACATTTTGGTGGACCATCGCGACAGTCTCAGACCATCGCGATTGTGTCACACCATCGCGATTGGCTCACGCCATTGCGACGGCTCGGCCGGACCATCGCGACGGTCTCACGCCATCGCGACGGTTCACTTGAACCATCGCGATTGTCCTTGACCATCGCGACGATCCCGTCCACCCCACGCCATCGCGATTGGCCCATGCCATCGCCTCGATAGTGCCACGTGGCAAGCTAGACCATCGCGATTGGCTCATGCCATTGCATCTGTGACCATCGCGACGGTTCACTTCAAACCATCGCGACGGTTCACGTTAACTGTTGACTGATGCCATCGCGATTGTTCACTCAATCGGACCATCGCGACACCTCACCCCGACCATCGTGATTGCTCACATTTAGACCATCACGACCGTGCACTTCAGACCATCGCGATGGTTCGCACACACGCCATCGCGATGGTTCGCTTGGACCATCGCGACGGTCCCAGACCATGGCGATCATCTCAGACCATCGCGATTGCTCACCCCAAACGCAAATTTTAGGGTTTCAATTTTTGGCCAATTTTGGGGCTATTTTTGGGAAATTTTTGGGTGATTAGACTCATAGGAGACCCTTTAGCTCATATTTGAAGAAAACCTGTTTGTGAGTTTTTACCCCCGAGGGCCTGAACGCTCATATCTTTCTCATCCGAAGTCCGTTTTTGCTTGGGAGCCTTGGGAAGAAAATGTTTGCCAAAAGTTAAGGGACTTAAAAGTGTATAAACTCAAGTGCTTGATCATCCATTTGTGATATTGGTCTAATATTGGATTTTTCCAGGTCTAGCAAGGGCAATCAAGGGCAAACAAAGCAAGCCAAAGCAAGGCAGAGAAGGGCATAAAGCTTGGGAAGCGCGACTTCTTGGGCATCAGAGCAACCAGAAAAGCTAACTCGAGGTTGGAAGATTACTCAACCCCCTCAGTCAATTCTTAGCTTAGGCTAAACGTTAGCATTGTGGATTCAAGACGATAGGAACGCCTCAAGTTCAAGAGACTAAATTTATCAAGTCTAAGACTAAAGATAAGGGTGTGTGATACGAAAACCTAAAGGAAAGAACATAAGTCTGACGGAACGAGAACTCAAAGTACCACAGAAAGTCGAATTCCTGACGCATACATCAAGACAAAAATCTAAAGAAATTTAAAAAGAATCAAGAAAGTAATAACAAAGAATCTTTGTCGATCTGAGCGTGTACTGAGTGTACAAGGAAGAAAATTAATGAACCTTAGATCGGGCAAACACATAGGTAAGTCAGACCTACGAAGCCTTAGATCATCAGAAGCAAGTGTAGGCACTACTGCTCGATCGTGGGCTCAACAATTGAACACTAGTTATCCCTACGAGAGCTCAGATACGAGTGAATCAAAAATGGCATTTAGCACAGAAAGACCAGAAGGAGGGTCAAATGTAGCATACTTAGAAAGACCAGAAGGACCCTATTGATGGAGAGTGTTAATCTCCAAAAGAACAAGTTAACCTTGGATTTAGATCACCTCTATATCAAGATTAACCTTAGACTCCACCAAACTTAGAGAACTTTCACCAATTTATCAGAAAATTGATTATTCTGAAAAATTCAGCTTCTTCAGAAAAGTCTGCTGCAGATTAATCACTCATTGACTAATCAATCCTGTAAAGTTTTTGATAAAACTTTGCACAACACTTTGCCTTAAGGTTGCACAACTTTGCCAAGTTAAATCTCTCAAAAAGATTGAGTACATACTGAGAAATGTGTGAAACACTTTACCTATGTCTGAAAGAGCTTCTCTGCAATGGCGACTTTGACACCTGCAACTTCTTAGCACTGGTTCTCCCAAAGTAAATCCCGATTGATCAAGATCTTTTAGCCATAGATGGCTTACCTTCCAACTTAGATTTTAAGCCCTCACTTGTGTAAAACTTTACACTGTGGACTTAGCAATGATCATTTCATTGAAGATGAAATGTGCGCCAGATTTTACGACTCTTAGAACATTCTTACATATGAATGTTCCTAATCAAAATTCTCTCAGCCTGATTATAATTAACCTCTCAAATTCTAGCCATAGATAGATTAGCTATGGATTTAGACACGTGCAGAAGGATTTCTCAAAAGATTAAACACAGAAGGAGCAGACTGCTAAACATCGGGCGCAAGTTTCTCGATTTCTTCAGAAAATTTACATACAAGTGAGGATAGATGATTCACTCACTTTCAATGTGTCTAATGACACTAATTTCTCTCTCCCTATTCTCTAATCTTCTTCTGCTCTATTTTCCCAACATTTTCCAACATATTTATATATGAATATATACAAGTGTAGGACTAAACAAAGATATAAGTCAGCTAATGTACATATGTGTACATATCTTTGGATTTTCTGAACATGTCCTTCATTCAACCATCTGACTTTGTTTTCTTCTTGACTCCTTGATTTCATTCCTCCATAATTCTTCAATTGATGATTGTCATGCACCAACAGCTCCCCCTCAATCATTAATTGAGGTTCTTCTCTATCTTCTTTACTCCAGCCATATCCTTGAATCTTTGTAGTTTTGGTCCATCTAGACTTTTTGTCATCATATCTGCAACTTGATCTTTTGTGGGAGTGTGTATGACTTCAATCTCCTTCTCAATGACCTTCTCTCTCAGAAAATGATACTGTATTTCAATATGCTTAGTTCTAGCATGAAATACAGGATTAGCTGCCAAGTATAATGAACTCATATTGTCTCCACAAATAATAGGAGTACTCTGAATCACATCAAAAACTTTCAAAAGTGTCTTTAGCCATATTACCTCTTTTGCAGCTTCCACCATACCTTTATATTCTGCTTCTGTAGATGACAAAGCAACTGTATGTTGCTTCTTGGAACACCATGAAATCAATTTGTCTCCTACATAGCACAAGTATCCATGTGTTGATCTTCTATCATCCACATTACCTACCCAATCTGCATCACTATATATCTTCACTCTTGTATCAGAAGTAAATCCATAGTACAACCCTTCTCTGAGTGTACCCTTGATGTACCTAAGTACTCTTTGTCCTGCAATCCAATGTTCCTTTCTAGGACAATGCATAAATTGTGAAAGCACACCAACTGCATATGATAAATCAGGCCTTGTCAATGTAGCATAGATCAAGCTACCAACCAAACTTTGATAGAGTTTCATATCTTTGAACTCTTCTCCTCCAAACCTAGACAATTTATGGTTCACTTCCAAAGGTGTAGGTGCAACCCTGCAATCTTCCATTTTAAATTTGGTTAGCAAATTTTTAAGATACCTTTCTTGGGTCACATATACTCCATGTTGAGTATAAGAGATCTCCATTCCTAAGAAGAATGATAGGTTCCCCAAATCACTGATTTTAAACTCTTTCTCCATCTGCTTCTTGATCATTTGTATTCCCTTATCATCTGTTCCTGTAAGTATTATGTCATCAACATAAATACACACATAAATGAACCCATCTTCACTTGCTTTGACTAGCAAGCTACTATCTGCCTTTGATGCTTGAAATCCAAGATCATTCAAGAATTTTACAAGCCTATAATTCCAAGCCCTTGGGGCCTGCTTCAACCCATACAAAGCTCTCTTGAGCTTACACACATAATTTGGACTCACTTGATCTTTGAACCCATCTGGTTGCTCCATGTAGACTTCATCTGAAATGTAACCATTCAAGAAAGCATTTTTTACATCTAATTGAGATAACTTCCAACCTTTGCAAGCAGCAATTGCTATGAGTGTCCTGATGGTTGTCATCTTTGCCACAGGACTATAAGTCTCATCATAGTCCACTCCATATGTCTGTGCATACCCTTTCACAACAAGTCTAGCTTTGTACCTAGACACACTTCCATCTGCAAATCTTTTAGTCTTGTAAACCCACTTACAACCAATAATTTTCTGACTATTAGGTTTAGGAACCAAATCCCATGTTTGATTCTCTATCAATGCATCATACTCCTCTTGCATAGCATCTTCCCAATTCTTCTTCCCTTTGGCCTCTTCATATGTAGAAGGGTCTTCATCTGCTTTTACCAAATAAGCATAATCTTTAGTAGTTAAGAATGAAGTGTCATAGCTATACCTTGTAGGTTGCCATTTGTGCCTAGATGACCTTCTAACTTCTGCACTTCTTGAAGTTTCTGGTTCATCACATTCTGGATCAAACCTTGGCCTCTCTTCAACTTCAACCTGCACTTCATTGTTCTCACTTTCATCAAGTAATTGAATCTTTGCTTTACCTTTTCTTTGATCCACTACTTCTTCATCATCTGCATGTATATTATATTTACCTGCATACCAAGTACCTTGCTCATCAAATGTAACATCCTTGGATACAATAAATTGCTTTGTGGATGGACTCCACAACCTGTATCCCATTTGCTTATCATCATAACCAATGAATACATACTTTTCTGCCTTAGGCTCCAACTTATGCCTCAATTGAGATGGCACTTATGCATATGCCAAACATCCAAATATTCTGCAATGATCTAAGGTAGGTTTCTTACCCCACCAAGCTTCATATGGTGTCATGCCCTGCAAAGCTTTACAAGGCAATCTATTGACCAATTATGTAGCTGTATTTACAGCCTCTGCCCACAAATAATTTGGACAATTCTTCTCTTTCATCATGGACCTTGCAAACTCAACAAGAGTCCTATTTCTTCTTTCTGCTACCCCATTTTGTTGAGGAGAATACCTGCAAGTAACTTCTCTCTTTATACCTGCATTCCACAAATAATCATTGAACTCATTTGAAAAATACTATCCCCCTCCATCTGACCTTAGTCTCTTTAATTTTTGACCTGTAATCCTTTCTGCATATGCATGATAGTGTTTAAATGTATTAAACACTTCTGACTTTTCTTTAATCACATAAATTGTGATCCACCTGGTAGCACCATCAACATATATGACATAATATCTTGAACCATTTATACTAAAGTCCTTTGAAGGACCCCACACATCTGTATGCACCAATTCAAGTCTTTCTGAATACATAAATCCATGCTTGGAATAGGATTGCTTATGAGCCTTACCTAATTGACATGCCTCACATCTGTATGTCATGTGTTGACCTGCAATGTTAGGCAATCCAAGCACTGAATCATTGTTAATCATTTCTTTAATACCTCTTTCATTAAAGTGTCCAAGTCTTTTGTGCCAAAGATCCAATTCTGACACCTTTTGCTCTCCATATGTGAACATAGCATGTCCAACATTTCCTTGTACCTTCAATGTGAAAAGCCTTCCTTCTTTCTTTCCTGCAATAATTTGTTTATACCCTTGACTAGGGTCTTCCACATAAACTCCATCATTGGTAAACCTTACCTCATATCCTTTTTCCACAATTTGACCTACACTGATCAAATTCTTTGGAATTGTGGGAACATAAAGAACCTTACTCAGAAGAGTGCTCCCATCCTTAGCTTTGACTGAACCAATTGACTTTACCTTATGCTTTGTATTATCACCTGTCTGAACTGTATGATTAATTGCATTATGATCTAGGTCAGTCATCAAAGCAATATTTCCACTCAAATGATTACTACATCCTGAATCAATATAGAACACTCTCATATCCTCATGTGAGGTTTCACAAGTATTCATAATGAGAGTCGAGTCCTCTTTTTGATCTGATGCATAGTTGTAGTAGGTGCTATTATAGGATTGATTTTGGAAGCTTCTTCCTCCACCTCTTCCAAAAGAATTCCTACCACCTCTACCTCTGAAGTTTCCTCTCTGAAATCTACCACCTCTTGCTCTTTGATTAAAGTTCTGATAATTACCATTGTTTTGATTATTATGCCAACAATCATGAGATAGATGATTGGTCTTACCACATATCCAACAAGCTCTTGCATTCTCTTTGTTGTTTCTGCCTCTTCCTCTACTTCTGCCATTTCCTCTTCCTCTTATGAAGTTTGCTTGGTTTGAAGTACCTTCTTCTTCACCTGATTGTTGCTTCCCTTTGTTAACTTTCTTCTTGTCTTTAGAATACATTGCATGACCTGCACTCTTATCAACATCTCCTTTGATATCATTCTCAAAAGTTAGCATATGTCCTAACAATTGATTCAAATCAGGAGTAAAATGATCTAATGAAAGTTCTGTAGATAAAATGAAAGGCTTCCACTTCTCATCTCCTCTTAGCCCTGTGAGTATTTGTCTTACCAATTTGTCTTCTTCAATATCTTCATCCACTGCACCTAGAGAGTCTGCAATGTCCTTCATCTTTGTCACATAATCAGAGATTGATTGTGAGGCCTTCTTCTTAAAAGTAGTAAACTCTGCCCATAGTGAAGCTTTCCTTGATTTGGTTGTATTTTGGAAATGCTCTTCCAAAGCATTCCAAATGTCACATGCACTTTCAAGTCCTCTAATGTGAGGAAGCAAATAGTCATTGACTGCCATGTAGATGATACTTCTTGCTTGAGCATCCTTCTTCATCCAATTCTTCAAATCTGCAAGCTCCTCCCTAGTTGGAACACTAGGATCTCTGAATTCTGGCTTTTCTTCATCTCCTGTGATGTATCCTATCAGATCTTTGCTCATAAGATGAGCTTCCATCCTCATAGACCATGCAGGATAGTTCTCTCTATCCAGCTTCTCAATTTGGAGACTATCTCCCATCCTTGCTTCACCTGTATTTCCAAATCTTTAACCTTTACAGATAATGAATGTACCTTTACTTCGAATGTTGCTCCTTCTGATCCTTTTGATACTCTTTGTATGTCTTCCTTCAATCTTTCTTCACACTTTAACCTTTTGCACCTTCAAGATGTAAAGATTTGTATTTCTGCAGTAATTGGAGTCTCCTTCACTTCAATTTTGACACAACCTGCTCTGATACCACTGATGGAGAGTGTTAATCTCCAAAAGAACAAGTTAACCTTGAATTTAGATCACCTCTATATCAAGATTAACCTTAGACTCCACCAAACTTAGAGAACTTTCACCAATTTATCAGAAAATTGATTATTCTGAAAAATTCAGCTTCTTCAGAAAAGTCTGCTGCAGATTAATCACTCATTGACTAATCAATCCTGTAAAGTTTTTGATAAAACTTTGCACAACACTTCGCCTTAAGGTTGCGCAACTTTGCCAAGTTAAATCTCTCAAAAAGATTGAGTACATACTGAGAAATGTGTGAAACACTTTACCTATGTCTGAAAGAGCTTCTCTGCAATGGCGACTTTGACACCTGCAACTTCTTAGCACTGGTTCTCCCAAAGTAAATCCCGTTTGATCAAGATCTTTTAGCCATAGATGGCTTACCTTCCAACTTAGATTTTAAGCCCTCACTTGTGTAAAACTTTACACTGTGGACTTAGCAATGATCATTTCATTGAAGATGAAATGTGCGCCAGATTTTACGACTCTTAGAACATTCTTACATATGAATGTTCCTAATCAAAATTCTCTCAGCCTGATTATAATTAACCTCTCAAATTCTAGCAATAGATAGATTAGCTATGGATTTAGACACGTGCAGAAGGATTTCTCAAAAGATTAAACACAGAAGGAGCAGACTGCTAAACATCGGGCGCAAGTTTCTCGATTTCTTCAGAAAATTTACATACAAGTGAGGATAGATGATTCACTCACTTTCAATGTGTCTAATGACACTAATTTCTCTCTCCCTATTCTCTAATCTTCTTCTGCTCTATTTTCCCGACATTTTCCAACATATTTATATATGAATATATACAAGTGTAGGACTAAACAAAGATATAAGTCAGCTAATGTACATATGTGTACATATCTTTGGATTTTCTGAACATGTCCTTCATTCAACCATCTGACTTTGTTTTCTTCTTGACTCCTTGATTTCATTCCTCCATAATTCTTCAATTGATGATTGTCATGCACCAACACCTATAGGACTCAATTGGAGTTTCTACAAACCAACCGATTAGGTGCCCACATCTATGAGGATGGTTTGAGAAGACAAGTGGTGCAAATGCACAACTCCGATCAACCCATTGGATTGGAACGTCCAGTGGTGAAATTTGAGAGAGACGTGTACATAGACAAGGAAGGAACGATGTATATCTTAAGTACGCAGCCAAACAACACCAATGAGTTTGGCGTGATTCAGTTAGAAACGGAAGCGAGATCTCAAGGAAAGGAACCATTAGAAGAACCGAGAACACCCAGAGGGAAATCTGTACTGACACGAGTACTAGTTCCAGAATGGACCCCTCAGATCAACACGAGCATAGATTTGTTTGTAAATAAAGAAACAGATGAAGCATTTTGGAGATATAGAACAGAACAACCTAGTGAAGTAGGCTCCATTATAATCTACGAGTTCAAGGACCCGGATACACCTGGAAAGGTTGTATACCTGGATGAGACTTCAGAAAGAGTCTTTGTGGTGCCAGACCACGCTAGAAACACGTACACATGGAGAGGTGAATTAGTATTCCCTCCATCTCGAGCAAACGTAAATGTGAGCCACCAAGGGGCAGGAACATCCACAACCCATGGTAATCAAAGAGAGAAAAACAAAGACAGACCTGAAGTAAGTTTCAATCACCCCATATGGAGAGATAGAACAACCACAGACACTAATAGAGCGGATAGACAAAGAGATCATGGAATACCAGACGGTAGAGATGATTTTCCTCTACCGAGACCACGTGAACACGCAAGAATATTGAGACCCACTCAATTAGTAAAATCAATGAAAAATTATTTTGATGGGACAGGAGATCCCTATGACCATGTCGCAGAATTTAAGCAAGTGTTAAGCAACAAGTCGAAGACATGTTCACGCAATACAACGCATTTGGACTAACGTTAAAGAATACTGCTTTAACTTGGTTCCAACCTTTGCAACAGAGGCAATTTAGAGACATCCATCAATTTTTAGAGTCATTCATCATTGAATTCTCTAAAAGTGGGATTAGACATGACACGTCTTCGCTGATTCATAGCTTCAAACAGACCCCTCAAGAAAGAGTTAGACTCGCAGGACGTAGGTTTAGACAATATGTTGAAAGATGTCCAATGCAAGAGCTACCCTCACAAGCCAAACAAGTGTCATTGTTTCTAGATGGCTTGTTGAGCTCTAAACTACGCTCCTATGTGTATGTGAAAGAACCCAGAACGCTAGAGCAGTGTGTAAGAATATGTATAGACATTGAGGACAACTTAGGAGATGAGTTGGAAATCTCAAAGGTCTATAAGGACTCAGACTGTTCTTCTCTAGCATCCACAAAATTGTCTAACTCGATAGAGGACCTAGCAGAAAAAGTGGCCCAGAAACTAGGAGTTTCTAGTAAACAGGTGCCCAAGTTAACAACTAACGTACGTTGTTACACTTGTGGTGGAAATCATGTGGCGAATGTGTGTCCCAATGCAACACAAACACAAGCCAACCCTAGTGGCCAATACTGTACGATTGAGAGAAGATACACAAATCACACGGCTCAAGACTGCCCATATAACAAACAAGTAGTAAGACAGAACTACCTGCAAGCATACCCGTAGCCAGGTAGGTATCAAGGCCAATACAATGCTCAGCCTTATTAGTATAGGCCTCCTCAGAACTACCCTTATCAGGCTCAACAGAGACCTCAACCTGTCTTAGCTCAGCAGCCACCCCCACCAGCGAATGTCATCTCTGTGAAATATGCTACAGCAGAAGAGACCCTAAGTAGGGCCTTAGTGCCTTCTTCACCTTTGATCACAGAGGGTGACCCGAACTCAAACAGTTTTGACTCTACTCATGTAGATAGTCCACCCGCTTATTACACAGAGTCACCAGAACACGTCGAGACAAATCATTATGATAGTCCACCAGTGGAACCTAGTTGGGAGCCCGAATACGCTAATGTGATGTACACGAACCCAAATCCACGGCCCCAATTGAGACAGCAAAGACCACAGGGCCCTAGAGGACCATGCTTTAGGTGCCAAGGAGATCACTTCATAAAGGATTGTCCACATCCTCCGATATCAGGGCAATCACAGTACTATAACATACAAGGCTTTTGTGCCGATTGTGGCAAAGAGCACATAATCAAAGATTGTCCTAAGAACCTTGTGAATGCTTCAAATATGACACCGATCAACGTGATAGGTATTGTAAACAACGCAGATGGATCCAACCCTACATACGTGCCTATCCAAGCTATAACAAGAGCCCAGGTGCTCTTACAGAACCAACAGCTTAATCAGGAGAAAGTAGCCGGAAGTAGTGAAGTTGCAGAATCTAGCAGTAAAAAGACGAAATCTTGGAAAGATTCTAGAGAGAGAATTAAGAGAAAATGGAGTAAAAGGATAATTGAGTTGGAAGGAAGTCTCAAGGAATCGAGAGCCAAAGTCCTAGAGTTGACCTCTCAAGAATTGAATCAAGAGAACCCAGCTCAGAAATTAGGATCAGTTTTAGCGGAACCCATACCAGAAAATCTAGACATGATGTTTCGCGCGTATCAAGCCAGAATAAACGAAGGACCTCAAGTAGCTGAAATGAGCAAGAAGATTTTGTTCTGTTGTAAGAAGATTAGTCTAGGCAGAACATGTCTATTATGCATGTGGCAAATCAAGCTTTCTTGGCTAATCAGAAGGGCAAAGGTAAATGGCGCTCATCTACTAGTAAGCACAAATCTAAAAATGTTGCACATTCGAAGAAGGAAGACAAAGATGAGAAGAAATCAGAAAAGCAGAAATTGTTTTGCAGTTACTCTAAAGGAAATGATCGTGTCATTAAGAGCTCTTCAAAACTGGCTGCAAAAGAGGCATAGAAAAAAGACAGAGGCCTCTACACCGAAAACAGAGTATGCTAATCTTGTGCAGGATGAAGAATGGGCATTTACTACTCTTTGTAGTTTTGACCCATCTTCTCAGCAGCAGTGCATGTCTGGTACTTTGATAGTGAGATGACCAAACATATTACCTCACTGCGTAGTTTCTTCTCTTCACTCGAGCCTGCCCCTATAGGGAATACTATTACATGAGCCAACAACTCCTCTTATCTTGTTATGGGAGTTGGTAAGATCATTTTGACTACTACTAGTGGTAGTCGTTTTTCATTATCAAATGCTTTATTTGTACCATGGATCAAGAACAATCTGTTATTAGTTTTAGCTTTAGCCAAGATTGGCTTGGTTGTGAAATTTGTTGATGATAGATGTACAATTCATGATCTGTCAAATGGTGATGTGATTATTGCTTCTGGCATTTTATCTCGTGGGTTGCATACACTCATAGACTATGAAAAATTTGTGAATGATTCAACATGTGTAGTACATGATTCTCAGGCTATATCATATGCAAAGCTTTGGCATGCATGCTTTGGTCATCTGAATTTTGCCAGTTTGCTACGCTTGCAGAAATCTGAAATGGTGTTCTCTTTGCCCAAACTTGAGGCACCTGTTAAACATGTATGTGAAGGCTGTAATTTGGGAAAAGTGCAATGTTTCTGCTTTCCAACTACTTAGAAATTGCAGCTTGTTCACAGTGATGTCTCTAGTCCTATGCAGATACACTCTTTTGGAAAGTATCTTCAACTCATGAATTTCATCGATGATTTTTCCAAGCATGCATGGGTATATCCATTGAAAGCAAGTGTGAAGTGCTTATGTGCTTCAAACAGTTTTTGGTTTTGGCTGAAAATCTGTTGGCATGTAAAATGGGCACCCTCCATTTTGATCAAGTGGGGAATATGTGTTCTGATTTTAATGCATTTCTAGCTAAATGTGGGATAAAACATCAGTGTTTAGTGACGTATACACCTCAACAAAATGGAGTTGTTGAATGGAAGAACAGGTCACCCATGGAGATGGCGAGATGTATGGTCAAGAGCCAGGCTTTACCACATAGTTTCTAGCTTGAGACTGTTATGTGTGCAGCATATGTACTTAAGAGGTGTCCCACTAAAGCGCTATAGTCTATCACTCCATATGAGGCTTTGCATGGTCGCAAGCCATTTGTTGCTCATCTGCGCAATTTTGGTTGTTTGGCATATGCATTAGTGCCTGAAAAACATCATAGAAAATTGGATAATAAAGTAATAAAATGTATTTTTGTTGGGTACAGTTCTGAAAGTAAAGGCTATCATCTATATCATCCATAGACTAAATGCATTTTGGTTAGTTGTGATGTTTTTTTTGTGGAAGATGCTATTCAATCGTTACTTTCATGTACAAAGGAGACATATGTTAGCTCCCAAGACATGTATGATACTTTGCTACCTCTTTTTACAGGTGGATAGTCTAGTGCTGGTCCTAATGAGGCAACTTCTCAGGCTTTGCAGGTTTCATGTGATGCTGCAGATTATTCCATTTCTAATGCAAATTTACATGATGTTTGTTGATGAGAGAGCTGATATTGAGTAGGCAAAAACTATGCCAAAATGGCTAGTTTACACTTTGCATGACAACAGATTAGATGCATCTCTATCATATCGTACTTGTTCAGGCTCTCATAGTGGCTCTTAGAGGAGGGGAGAGACCCCTCTCCATTCCTTCGACAATCATCATAATCCCTTAACTGCTTTTGCCTATCTTCCCCTTGCATGTGGGGATGAGGCCCACTAGGATGTTAGAGAAGGCCTCCCATCAAATAACAAACATCATCAATTGTACCCAATGCATGGTACTTCAACTCCATGTTGTATAAAATAACATTCACTATATCTCTATGACCACCAATATGGGTACAAGGCTAATATAAACACATCATTATCAAGACCACAAACACATAGTTCATTCCTCAAGCTAATAAGAATAGGCCGAGATACACCACAATGAATGTCATGACTCACATATGAACAACCAAAGATATGAATCCCCAAAAGCCTCTCAGAACTCCCTAAAATCTATACTAGATTGCACATGAGAACCTCATCCACAAACATATCTACATCAAATATGTTAAGCCCCTTCAGAGTCATTTGCATGTAAGATTTGATATCTGCAGTTGAGAGTACAATGTTTTGATCACATATAACTGCTTCTAAATCACTCTCCACAAATTCAAAAACAAGATGTAGGTTGTGTTTGTGTGGATAAACATCTATCATTTCAATGATATTGGGATCCTTCAATTCTCTTAAAGGCTTATTCTCCATTAGTGTTGTAACATGGACGACCTCTTTGTACTTCTCTATGCAGATCTTCTTGATGTAGTGGTAGGTCCCCATCCGACGATCAACCATGTTCTAAAAACTAAAATCTAGGAAGGTTCATCTAGATGGCATGCAAGTGTCCTTCATTGAGAGAGCTCCCATCATCATATGATATCTACTATAACATATTCCCCTCTAGTCATGCTAGAACCTTTATATTCATGGTGTTGGATGCAAGTGCAATTATCTCCTTACTCATTTGATTAGAAAATGCAAAAAACATTGTAGATCCTCCGATAAGGACCCCGTTTCCATACAAGTCCTATCGAATAATAACATGACTCTTCATTATCGAGTTGTAAGTTATTGCATGAATACGTGCAGCTTCCATGTCCTAAAATAGCTAGCAAGACAAGCCACCCAAATTTTAATTATACTTTTCCTTTCATCACATCGATTTCCCATCCTTATTCTTCCATTACGACTTACTGATACACAAACTTCCTTTTGATAGGAACCTCTACAAACGAGAACATGCATTCATGTATTTATGCCACACCACATGCATATAACCACACAATCACCTTATAAATGTCACCATGCTTTATTTTCATACCTTCATTTGAATGCAAGCATATATACAAACACTCTTGCATTTTTAATGATACACATGTGATTACCGATAATAGATGCTACCATATCACGACCAATACATTCATTCATTCATATACTCATAGACACACATGCACCTACATATTCTCATGCTCATACATGCACCTTTCTATTGCAATCATGCACTGAGGAACCTTTCCATGCTAACATATGCACACATATCCATAAATGCAAACACACGAATAGCTTCTTTTGGGATACTTGAAAAAAATCACAATTTTTTTATCAACTACATTTTCCGTAAACATCATATCGATAAAGTTAAAATCAACACAATTTCCCACGTAAGATACTCCCCTCCACTTATATGCTAAGTCATCCACGACACGTGATATGCATCGCTTCCGTGTTCCCACAAAAAGTGTTATGTCATATGGACAACAAAGCCCTAAATTAATCGACCTTACCTTTGTCAACTTCTATTTCCCTCTTTGAGTCACTGGAGGGAATTGTTACTACAAGGAATCTACTCCTCAACAAATAATATTCGTAATATCAGAAAACATCAACCAAAAAGTATGTCAACACAAGACAACAATGATCATACAAATCAAAATATCGGATCAATACACACATGGTCCTACTATGTTTTTCCATTTTATCCTACTATCGGCCTCTCAAATTTTTGTACTCGATTTTCCCATGATTCATATCTTTTCTTTCCTCCCTTTTGTATCTCTCTTATGTTTCCCATTCCTCTCCTCCTAAATTATTTTTCTCATTTTTCTTTTCCTCTCTCTGCACTCTCTTTTTCAACAATGGTCTAACTTTTCATTCTTCGATATTCCATTCAACTTTCTCCAAAGAATTTTTGACCACACATGCACATTGAAAAAAACCTCTCATGTCCAACTTGTTTTTACCTCAACAAAATTGCTCCTCATCAATGTGATTCAAGACTTCACAAGTTACTTTACAAACTAAGAGTCAAAGTGCATAACTTTCAGAAGGCTCGCAAACAAATAAGATAACTAACATGATTAGATATATCAAGTCCAAGTCTTCTATAGACATGCGGCAAGCCAAATTTCAACCGAGCTTGAGCTTTGATTCGACATGCTTCATTCAGAGTCCATATCAGGCCATAACTCCATAACACATATACACATTCCCATCCAGACATCATGCCCTCTCCTTTCTTCTATCCCCCCTTGAGAGAGGAGATCCCCCTTTTTTCTTCTATTATTTATTTATTTATTCACACAAGTTGGCCTATGCCAAAGCTAGATGTGACTCATGGCCTCGACCACCTGGCCAAGTTTTTGCACCCATCTACCAACTGGACATAGTGCATGATGCACAATGCTAGCCCTACGTGAAACCTGATGGAGATGATTACCCTCCAAAAGACAAGCTACACTTGAGTTTAGAACACCGCTATGTCAAATATAGCTAAAAACGTCCACCAATTTTGAAGTCTCTTACCAACATATGAACATTCAGCTTCTTTATGAAAACTAGCTTCACTTAGAAAAGTCTTCCTCACAAAATTCACTCATTGACTATTGAAATGATTAAGGTTTTCTATGAAAATTTGTCACAACACTCTTCTAGTGCTTGCGCAATTACTCCACATTAAAGTTCTTCAAAAGAACTTACAAAACTTTAGATTTACTTCAATAAGTAAACCTATGTCTGAAACAAGCACTTTCTATGGGCGACTTTTACATATGCAACTTTAAAACAATTGGTTCTCACAAAATATAACCCGTTTAATAAAATGCTTTTAAACATAGATGGCTTACCTTCCAACTTATATTTTGACTCCTAACTTGTGTAAAACTTTACACTATGCACTGAGATATGATCAATTCTTTGATCATCAAGATTGCACCTATTTGAAAAGACACTCATCACTTCTTCACATACAAATGTTCCTACACACAATTCTCTTAACCTGATTACAATTAGGCTCTCAAATCTTAACCATAGATGCATTAACTGAATCTACAAAAGGATTTCTAAAATGATCAAACACAGAAAGAGGAATGGAGAGAAGATCGACGTGAAATTCTCAGAAGAACTTCTTTTATTCAACTCATTTTACATATGATGGATAATACTCACATAACTCATAATCTACTCCTCTCTTTTTCATTTATTCTTCATCCCTCCTATATATCATGACTATATACAAGTGTATATATACATATGAGTGTGGATTCCTCATTACTTCAAGTATTTGTGAAGTATTTACAAAGCTAATATACATGTGTATATAGACCATCGCAAATTGAAACTTGTATATATGTTTGGCACAAAGGATGAAACTGCTTGCACAATCATTGTGATAGTGTTTTGAACTCCTAATTTCCTTGACTATGCTCATCAATTTTCATGCAATTTTGAGATTGTGACTGGTGGGGTGTCAATAAGGACCTATGTTGACACTTAAGGTCAAGAAAAAAGCATGCAAGCACATCAAAGAAGTGGACAGACAAGAAGAGGGATCATCAAGGGAGCTCCAAGAAGCACATGTGAAATTTCGAGAAGAAATCCCTATAAAAATAGTGATTTTTATCACTAAAAACCATTGTAAATATCATTTCACATTTTTGCAACTCTGTTTTGTTCAAGCCGAGGAGTCCTCAAGCTTGAGGAGTATTGGAAGTAGCTACCTACCAATTTTCATAATTTTTAGACTCCGTTTGAGCCCTTAAATAAGCCCTGGAACCTAAATTTTAACTAGCCCAGACACTAGGTCTCGACAAGGCCAAAAGCTAGTGAAAAACTATAAAAAGAGCTAGAGAGGTCATTTTTGCGGTTGGCTTGTTAGAGATTTGAGCTTTTATAAGAGAGTTCTTTTGTAATAGAAACTTTCCATTGTTCCTCTCTTTATTCTTGTCATGTGTGCATGTGTGTATGTGTGTGCATGGTTGTGTGCTCCTCACTCAAACACTTGTGCCTTCACTTGCTTACTAGTCCCACACCTCTCTGTAGATTGACATTTATGAGGTGAATCTCCTCACATTGGTACTTGCCATTGTGCTAGAGTGACACCAAATTTGGTGTCGTTGTCAAGGAGAGAGCCTCGAAGACGAGTGTGTGATGGTAAGACGTACAGTAGCGATGTTGGAAGGTAAAAAATAGTCATTTTCAGTTCAGTTTTTGATTTTTTCTCCACCTTCATCACCATCATCATCTCCATCTTCTCCCACCTTCACTTTCTTAGATTTTTTAATTTTTTGACTGCACATTCACCTCATTTTCCACTTGTGGCTATGAGCAAGAAGCCTAGAGGGAGTTCAGAGCTAAAGAACTAAAGAAATACTCTTGAAATACTTTAAATACACTAAAATCTGAGTGAAGTATCGTGCGGGTTGAAACAACCTGTGACAAGTATTGCGAGTGTGATATCATGATATTGCACGCATATTTTGCATTACATGCACATAGGGGTGATAAGGAGGGCACAAGGTGCACATATTTGCAAAAAATTTAGAATTTGGACTTCAAAAAGTCCAAGTGTTATGGTCGGTTGAGTTCAAGTATCTTGATATGTGAATTCCCTTGTATTGTGATACTTGGCAGGTATTGTGTATCACCGATACCTACTCCACGTGTATTGTGATACCTCAGAAGTATCGTGTATCACTAGGTTGAGTATTTTGTATCTTGAATACACAAGTATCGTATCGCAAAATATTTGGTATCGTGTATTGCGATACTTCCCAAGTATCATGTATCGTGAAGGTCAATATCATATCGTCAAGAGTGATATCGTGTATAATGATCATCTAGTATCATATCGTCTTAGTGCAAGTATCGTGTATTGTGTATCGTGTATCGTGTATCATGCTCAAGCTAGGTATTGTATCGTTCCCCTGTGTATCGTGTATCACCAAAATCTAGTATTGTGTATCGCTGGTTCATATCAAGATACTTCACAAGTATCGTGTATTGTGACCATCTGGTATCGTACCCTCCAAAGACAAGTATCGTATCATATTTTTTTTAGCTATCATGTATTGTTTGCTCCCAAGTATCGCCGATACTTCCTAAGTATCGTGTATTGTCTGTTCTGAAGTAATCCCAGAGACATCCTATTTACTTGTTTTAACCCACTGAACCCTCAACTGACATAACTTTCTCATACGAAATCCATTTCTAGTGATCTTGAGTTTGTTCGAAAGCTCCTTTTGAATCCCACATAGAGGTTGACTGGATTTGTAAAACTAATACGTGGAGTTTTAGAGATAGTATTTTGAAGCTGACCTTCAGGTGAGACTAGGAACCCAAGGGGGCTCTAAAGGATTTTGAGCAATACAAAGGGAAAATTGGGTCTAGAAGACAAAGCTTATGAACTTGAGATCCAGTAGACACCTAGGCAAGGATAGACAAAGCATTAGATCATATGATGCTAATGTCAAACATACAGCTAAGTCATGGGCACATTAACTTAGTGGTTACCCCTACACACTAAGTTTAGAAACAAGTGATTTAGAAATGTCCTTTAGCATGGAGAGACCCACAAGTAGCTCAGGCACAACCTATTTACAAACACCAGAAGGTCCCTATAAAACACAATTGGAGTATATCAAGACCAACTGATTAGGTGCACACATCTATGAGGATGGTCTAAGGGGATCAGTTGTCCAACTCAAAATTCCCAATCAACCCTTTGAACTTGAACACCTAGTGGTTAAGTTCAAAGAGGGGCATATATTGATAAGCAAGGAACCCATGTATGTGGTTACCAGCTTGCTAGATAGGATATATGAGTTTGAAAATATCATTCCTGAGAATGAGATAGGAGAATTAGAGCAAGGAGACCTAGGATGAGAACCAAAGACACCCCATGGAAAATCAGTCTTGATTAAGGTGATAACTCTAGAGTGGATTCCCCAAGGCAACAAAAGCATAGAATTATTTTTGAATAGAGAAATGGAGGAAGAATTTTGGAGATTCAAGCTAGATCAACCTACGAGAATAGGGAGAGTCACCATCTACGAGTTCAAAGACCCAAAGGTACTAGAAAAAGTTGTCTACCTAGATAACACATCGGAGACAATGTTCTTGGTAAGAGAGCACAACAAGCATGCATACACTTGGCAGGGTGAATTGATTTTCCCTCCACCACGATCTAATGTTTCCCATGGGCTCTAAGGTGCAGGATCATCCCATGCTCATGAAACCCAACGAGAACAAACAAGAGAGAGACCAGAGGGAAGTTTTGCACACACAATGGGCACAGACAGATCTGGACTTGAAGGTGAAAGACTTGAAAGAGAGAGGCATCGAGCACATAGGCATGAAAGAGATGAACATGATTTTCCATTGCCTAGATCCTGAGAGCACCAAAGAACCCTTAGACCCTCTGAAGTGTTCAAGGCAATGAAGAACTATTTTGATGGGTCAAGAGATCTTTATGATCATGTTGTCGAGTTCAAACAAGTGTTAAGATGTGAACAGGTTGAGGACTTGTTCACACAGTTTGAGGCATTTGGTTTGACTCTCAAGGGTACTGCCTTGGCTTGGTTTCAAACCTTAAATATTCACAATTACCAAAACATAGGTCAACTGCTATAAGAATTCATTGTAGAGTTCTCCAAGAGTGGCATTAGGCATAAAACATCATCTTTGATCCATAGCTTCAAGCAGACACCCCAAGAAACAGTGCAACTTGTAGGAAGATGGTTTAGACAATACTTAGAAAGATGCCCTGTTCTAGATTTACCCACACTAGCCAAACAAGTGGCCTTATTTTTAGATGGCTTACTAAGCACCAAGTTAAGATCATATTTGTACTTGAAAGAGCCTAGATCCATAGACGAGTGTGTGTGGATGTGCATAGACATAGAAGACAATTTGAGTGAGGAGCTAGAATTGTCCAAACTCTATAAGGATTCAAATAGTTCTACTATTCATACTTCTAGAACCTCCACTAAGATAGATGAGATAGCTGAGCAGGTTGCCAAGAAGTTAGGAGTTCAAAATAGACAAACACCAAGAGTCACCTCATTGAAGCAATGTTATACTTGTGGAGGTGATGACATGGCTAACGTATGCCCATTGCAAAACCAAAACATGAGAGAAATGAATGCTCCATGTTGCACCATTGAGAGAAAATACACAAATCATACGGCTCAAGATTTTCCATACAATATGTTGAGAGAGATGGTGGATACTCACAAGAGATGAGATGGTGTAGCTAAATCTTGCTTCACACCTGCTATTGATGACTAGAGAGTGTTGTGGGCCTCCTTAGCTACCTAATAAGCATATATGATCATATATGTTGCTTGGAAGATGATTCATGATTGATAGGATCAAAACAGATAAGTAGGCATATGATCCAATGCACAAAACTTACTATTTTGGTTGAGACACCTGCTCAGTGTTTCACTTAATTCTCTGTGTACAATAGAAATTAGCTGAATTCCTTTTGGGGAAATTTTTTTAGCTCTAATGAGCTACCATTCATGAGTGGAATCATCTAAAATGATGACCACGTGTAGAGAATTAAGTTTAGCAAGTAAAACACTCCCAACTTTTACGGGCTTACATAGTCACAGACCAATGAGCAATCTTCGATTTATATCTGATGATTGAGTGAACCAAAGTAGATGAAACTTTGTAGGAGTAATGTAGACAGTACGATCAAGATGTCATGCTTTGAATAATGCAAAATGATGCACTACACAATGAGAACCAGTTCATACAAGATCACTGTTTTGATAGAGTGTGACAGAGATATGAGAGTAGGAAGTAATGAACATGTATAGATTAAATCATGCACAAATACAAGACCATTGGCAATAATGCATTGCTCAATGAGTGTAGGATGAGAGAGCTATATTATGAGCTTCTCGTCACAATGAAAGTACAAGAGAATGATCTCTGAATCTTGAGATAACAGGTGGGATTTACATCTCATCTTTTATAGCATTTTGGAGGCAAGCACTTGAATTCAAATTCAAATGCTCACCTAAAAGTGATCCTAAAGTGTAGGATAGATTCTCACTTGATTTCAGCTACCAAATGGTACAAGTTTGATGCTTCCTATCTCCTCGTGGGTATGCTTCACTTTTAATAAGAGTAATTATATTCAAAGTTACAAGAGGTTGTACATATGAGACTTTTCAAGTGATATGCCATTACATCAAGCTTGTGTGTGTACATCAAGTATGTAGGCTTGGACTTAATTTGCACCAACAACACCCCCTCAAGCCTAAAATGCTTGATCTTCATTGCTCCTTGATCTCTTGCAGTCCAATCATCAATTTAAACTTGTTCAACTTTGTTCCATCCAATGCTTTAGTGAGTAAATCTGCACATTGCAAATGAGTTGACACATATGCTAACTGAATGTCCTTGCTTAGCAATTTCTCTCTAACATAATGATAATGTACTTCAATGTGCTTAGTCCTGGTATGGTATACAGGATCAGTAGCCAAACGAAGTGAGCTGGTATTATCTCCAAATATAGTTGGAGTGTAAGAATGTATCTCCAAATCTGTATACAATTGCTTAGGCCACATAGCGTTCTGAGTTGCATTGGCCAAACCTCTATTATCTACTTCTATGGAAGATAAGGCCACAGATGGTTGCTTCTTGGATGACCATGATATGAGCTTTGAACCTTCAAAAGATAGGTAGCCTGAAGTGCTCCTCCTACCATCCTTGGAGCCAACCCAATCTACATCAGAATGTAACTTTATATCTATGTCAAAAGTGAAGGGATAGAATAACCCCTCATTCATTGTACCCTTTAGGTGTTTTAGCACCCTCTTTGCAGCTTTCATGTGTGGCTTTCTTGGTACATGCATGAATTGACACAATGTACTCACAACATATGCAATATCCACTCTTGTCAAGGTAGCATAATTAAGACTACCCACAAGTTGTTGATACCCTATAATATCATCAAGTGGTTCACCATCATGTGAACTTAGCTTATGATTGATCTCCATAGGTTTAGTCTTGCCTTGTACCTATTTATAGAACCATCAGAGTTCTTTTTAACCTTATATATCCACCTTGAACCAATTATCTTCATATTTGGTTTCTTGGGAACTAGGTCCCAAGTGTGATTCTCTTGCAATGCTTCCACTTCTTCATGCATAGCATTTATGCACTCTTTCTTCTTCTTAGCCTCTTCAAATGAAGAAGGCTCCTCTACCATTGAATCTTTAGTGATGTATACAGAGTGCTTTGTGACTAAGGATGTATCATATCCATACCTTATGGACTTCTTATTTTCTCTTTGTGACCTTCTTAAAGCTTGATTGGAAGAATCGGGTAGATCCTCAAATTGCTTGTGTTTGCACTTGCCTCTTGACTTCCAAGCTTTCAAAATCAACATGCTCCTCATCATCTGAGTTGATGTCCTCTGCTTGGTGTTGGTCTTCTTGAGTTAGGGTTGGAAAATCATTTTCCGACTCATATGGTAGTTTAACTTTCCTACAATCATCTTCAAACCAAGATTTATTCTCATCAAAGACTACATTCCTACTTACTATGAATGCCTTATTAGTGGGATTAGAAAGTCTATAGCCCTTTTGATTCTGATCATACCCAATCAATATGCACTTCCCAGCCTTAGGGTCAAGTTTCCCTCTGATTTGTGATGGGATGTGTGCATAGCCAATGCACCTAAATATCTTGCAATGATCCAATGAGGGTCTCCTGCCATTCCAAGCTTCATATGGTGTCATACCATCCAATGACTTGGATGGAGGCATGTTAATCAAATAGGTAGCTATAGAAATAGCCTCTACCCATAAATAATTAGGTAATTTCTTCTCATTTAGCATAGACCTAGTTGCCTCAACAATTAACCTGTTTTGTCTCTCTGCCACTCCATTCAATTTAGGAGTATACCTGGTTTTTCCTTCCCTCTTTATGCCTCTGTCATGTAGAAATAAATCAAACTCATGTGAAGAGTACTCACCACCTCCATCAGACCTGATTCTCTTCAAGCTTCTCCCTGTTTGGTTTTCCACTAATGCCAAGTATTTCTCATGTAAACACCTCATCCTTATGCTTCATAAAATAGACAATTGTCCACCTACTGTAATCATCAATAAAAGAGACATAGTACCTTGATTCTGAGATGGATAGATCTTTGCGAGGACCCCATACATCAGTGTGCACAAGCTCCAAATAATCTTCATGGATGTATCCTTTCCTATTAAATGGTTGCCTATAAGCTTTGCCAAATTGGCAAGCTCCACATTTGTAGATCATATGCTACTTGGTCACATTAGGAATCCCAAGCACACTTTGGTCCCCACAAATTTGCTTCAGAGTTCTCTGTCTTATGTGCCCTAGCCTCTTGTGCCATGTTTGCAACTCAATTAGGGTTTGATTTCTATATTCGAAGTGCTATGTTTCTTGTGTCTTCAATTTCAAAAGTAAACAATCTACCTAACTTCTCACCTTCGGCTATTCTTTTGAATCCTTGTTGGGGGTCTTCCACATATGCTCCATGCTTTGTGAACCTCACTTGTAGACCTTTCTCTACTATCTACCTAACTCTAATTTTTTTTGTTATGGTAGGCACAAGCATAACTTTTCTTAGAAGGTTCATACTACCATCTGATGTCTTAACATTTCCAATTTGCTTGACTAAATGTTTGGTGTCATCTAATGTTTGTACCTCATGCTTTCTCTTTGGTTCTTCTAGATCAGATAAGAGTGCTACATTCCCTGCCACATGATTTGAACAACTTGAGTCAATGTAAAAGAGATGCTCATCATATTTACCTTGCTTGGATGTCATGTTCATAATGAACAGAGAATCCTCTTGATCTTTAGTGTAATTATTGAAGTCCCTTCTTCCTCTAAAGCCTCCTTGATAGTTGTTGTTGTAGCTTTGATTGTAGTTGTGGTTGTAGTTGCCTCCACCACTGTTATACTTGCCTCTTGTTTGACCATAGCTTCCTCTATGGAAACCTCTTCCCCTTTGGTTCCTTGTATTTTTGTAACATTCTTCAGTAGTGTGGTTGTTGAGACCACATATGTTGCATGGTGAGTTGTTGTAGGGTCTCCCCCTACCTTGCATACCTCCTCTGCCCCTACCTCTAGTACCTTTTCCTCTTCTTGCATAATTGGCTTGAGAGGTACTAGCCTCTTCATCTTGTTTCTTACTTTTAACTTTATCATTAGCTTTATTCTTATCTGTATAAAGGGCAGAAGATTGGTGACCTCTTTAGTTGTCACTATTTTTGTTGAGCTTTGCTTCATGGGTGAAGAGCTATCCCATCAAAGTGTTGAGATCAGGTATGTGCATATCCATGAAGAGATCCATTGCAATGGTGAAGGATTCCCACTTTTCATCAGCTTTTATCCCATTGATGATCTGCATCACTATGTGCTCTTCCTCTATTTCCTCTCCAATGCTTTCAAGTTGTTCTGCAACATCCTTCATTTTGGTTACATAGTTGGCTAATCCTTGCTTTGATTGCTTCTTGAGCGTTGTGAATTCCATCCACAATCGACTCTTCCTAGCTCTTGTGTTGGAGAAAAAGTATGATGAAAGCACTTCCCAAGTCTCTTGGGAGGTTTTACAGTTTCTAACATGAGGTAACAAGAAATTAGAGATTGAGTTTAGTAAGTATGAACTTGAAAGAGCATACTTTGCACACCATGTGGTTAGCTTCTCTTGCTCTTCCCTTGTTGGTTGATTCTTGCTTTTGAAGATTGGCATGTCTTCATCTCCTAAGATGTATCCATATAAGCTTCTCCCTTGAAGGTATGATTGCATCCTTAGGGACCATGCTGAGTAGTTGTACCTATCCAATTTATCAATGAAGGATGGATAACCATCTCCCATCTTGATTGTGCTTTCTCTGATACTGCTGTTGAGAGAGATGCTGGATAGTCACAAGAGATGAGATGGTGTAGCTAAATCCTGCTTCACACCTGCTATAATTGATGGCTCGAGAGTGTTTTGGGCCTCCTTAGCTATCTAATAAGCATAAATGATCATATATGTTTCTTGGAAGATGATGCACAATTGATAAGATCAAAACAGATAAGTAATCATATGATCCAATGCACAAAACTTACTATTTTGGTTAAGACACCTGCTCAGTGTTTCACTTAATTCTCTGTGTACAGTAGAAATTAGCACAATTACTTTTGGGGAACTTTAATTAGCTTAATGAGCTACCATTAATGAGTGGAATCATCTAAAATGCTGAACCATGTGCAGAGAATTAAGTTTAGCAAGTAGAGCAACACTGTCGACTTTTACAAGCTTACATAGTCACAAACTAATGAGCAATCTTCGATTAATATCTGATGGTTGAGTGAACCAAAGTAGATGAAACTTTGTAGCAGTAAAGTAGGAAGTATGTTGAGGATTTCATGCTTTTAATCATGCAAAATGATCCACTACACAGTGAGAACCAATTCATACAAGATTAGTGTTATGATAGAGTGTGACAGAGATATGAGAGTAGGAAGTAATAAACATGTATAGATTAAATCATGTACAAATACAAGATCATTGGCAATAATGCATTGCTCAATGAGTGTAGGATGAGAGAGCTATAGTATGATCTTCTCTTCACAATGAAAGTACAAGAGAATGATCTCTGAATCTTGAGATAACAAGTGGGATTTACATCTCATCTTTATAGCATTTTGGAGGCAAGCACTTGAATTCATATTCAAATGCTCACCTAAAAGTGATCCTTAAGTGTAGGATAGATTCTCACTTGATTTTAGCTACCAAATGGTATGATTTTGATGCTTCCTAACTCCTCGTGGGTATGCTTCACTTTTACTAAGAGTAATTATACTCAAAGTTACAAGAGGTTGTACATATGATACTTTTCAAGTGATATGCCATTACATCAAGCTTGTGTGTGTACATCAAGTATGTAGGCTTGGGCTTAATTTGCACCAACACAATAGGTAGGCTATGAGACAAAGTTATCAGTAACCTTACCAACATGTTAGAACCAATATCAACAACCATATTATAGGCCACAACAACAATATCAGGCACCATATAGGCCAGAACCAGTCCTAGGAAACCAACCACCACCTCTTGCCAATGTGATTCGAGTTAAGTATGCAGCAATAGAAGAAAAGCCTAATAGAGCATTGGTGTTAATAACCCCATTGGTCTCAAACCATGACTCTCATGCTCATAATTGTGACTATTCCCATGAAGATAGTCCACAAGCTTATTACACAGAGTCACATTTGCATAGTGAGATTTATCCTTATCAATACAAGGCACCACCTATGGAAGCAAATTGGGAGCAAGAATACTCTTATGTCATGTATACAAATCCTAATCCAAGGCCCTAATTGAGACAAATGAGACCACAAGTCTATAGAGGACCATGTTTTAGATGTCAGGGCAACCATTTCATTCGTGAATGTCCCCACACACAAGCTCTAGGACAAGGACATAACATCACAATACAAGGATTTTGTCTTGAGTGTGGCAAAGAACATCTTTCGAGAGAATGTCCTAGGAATCCCTCTAGTGCGCCCCAAGGTTACACCAATTAATGTGGTAGGCTTAGTGGTAGATTCAAGTTCAAGTGGCAGTAATGTGGCTCCTAATAGGCCGTTACTAGGGCACAAGCCTTACAACAAGTGAAAACAGTTGATCAATCAGAGCCAAGTGAATCAGGAGAGCCTAGTAAGAGGAAAAAACATGGAAGGACACTAGGGAGAGAACCAATTGCAAGTGGAACAAAAAATTAACTGAACTAGAAGAAAGTTTGAGAGATGCAAAAACAAAAATAGAAGACATTGCATCTCAAAGCCCCTCGCATGTCAAAACTCCATCCACACCACTTCATCCCACCCCACCACCCATGGTAAATAGACCACAACCAGGGTCTATCCTTGCAGATCAAACCCTAGAAGACTTGGACATGATGTTCAAGGCCTACCAAGATCGACTTCAAGAAGGGCCAACAGTTGCAAACCTAGGCAAGAGTTACCCTAGAGCAGAATTAGAGATTCAATGGACAAAAATCTTCATAAAAATGGTAGAACTAGCTCAAGCTATGCTCTAGACCAATCAATTCTTCAATCAGAAAAATTGTATCAAACTAGATTTTCATTTCTAGGGCTTACTAGAAATATTAGAGTAGTTGGTAAACAAGCCACATGTTTCTTTACCTCCAAAGGCTCAACCAGTTGTTGAAAGAGAAAGCTCACCGCCAATGAAAGTTTATGTTCTTGATTCCATGGATGATGGAACAACTCTTTCTGTTCAACAGTACTCACAGGAGTTCTTGCGGGAAGTACAAGAAGAGAAATGGACCAAGGAGAAGGGTAATCCCCCTCCTATTCCTAAAATTGATGATGTTCATGATTAGTTTCCCAAAGACATTCCATCTATTTATGGAGACCAAGTAAAGCAACAAGAAGATGAATCTAATTCTTTACAAGGGTTTCCTCAATTTAGAGGCCCATGGGAATCTGAATCTCTTTAGATTAGAGATCCCACAATATTGGTAAGAAACAAAAACTCAGTGGTTCAAAGGAATAGTGAAGTCGTGAAGAACACTAAGGTTCAGTGTCATCTCACCTTAGAAGAGCTACTCAAAGTAAAACCTGAGTTATGGAATCATGTGGTGAATCAAGTTCCAAAACTTGATTCCAATGTGTCAAAAGTAGGCTCTAAGCAGAAAGTCCCAGAGATACCTCTAGACAAAATAAGGCACATGAGTGAAGGTGAGGAAGGTAATAATTATCTTCCAATCACCTACCAAGGTTACACAACCAAAGCTATCTTAGATTCAGGTGTTGGTGTTGCAGTTGCAACTATCTCCTTGTGGAAGCAATGGGGCAAACCCGCATTAAGACCAACTAGAATGAAGCTTCAAATGGTTGACGGCCATGCTGAAAGACCTTTGGGATTGCTAGAAGGGATAACTCTAACCACATGTGGGGTAGAGTTTGAACACACGTTTGCTATATGTGACTTTGGCAAAAATAATTTCTATGAGATGATCCTAGGAAGACCCTTTGTACGACAACTGCAAATAGTGCAAGATTGGGGAACTAACTCCTTGTACTTGCAAAAATTAGGGGTCACAATCAAGGTCGATTTGAAGATTACACCTTCAGAGATGTACCACCCCTATAGTGGAATACTATCTGCAAGGTGCCAGAAGATTCAATCTCCGTGCATTCTGAAAGATCATCTGATCCATCTTGGATGCATGAAGACACTCATCTGTGGCTGTGCAAGGTCATACAGGAAGAGGAAAGACATCTAAAAGTGAGAGAAGAGGGAACTCCTCCAGGAGATAGACTAGTCAAAGACCTAGCCTACACACCGATGATCTTTCTAAATGAGGAATTTGAGCCTCATGGCTCGACAGAAATCTTAGCCACCATGGATATTGTTGTCAAAGAAGAACAACGGACACCACATTGTGATGAGGAGGGTTATGATATCTTTGTGTTCATGTGTGAGCCCTTGCTAGAAGAATGTGACCCTAGGGATGTCATAGAAGAAGAAGAGGACGACGATGATCTAGAGTCCATTGTGATGGATAGTTGCTTTACTTCAGAGGAGCACTATCTAGTAGACATAGGAGTATTTACCCAAAAAGAAGAAGAATCTCTCTTAAGCATTAAAACTGTAAATTCAAAGGATGGAAGTGAAGCTAGTCAAAAGAGAAAGAAAAGAAAAGCAATGAAATAAGAAGAGGAGGAATCATTGTTTGAAGTACGAGAGAATTTCAAGAAATATGAAGTTGAAGACCAAAAAATTTTGGTACAAATGCCTAAGAGAGAGGCCATCATAGGAGAAGCATATGATAATAAAGAAAAGACCAAAAAAATAGTAGTAACCATTGAAGAGAATGAAGAGTGATGTACATACATAGGAGAAGACCTAAGTGTAGAAGAAGAAGTAGAGCTTGTAGCTTTATTAAGGGAATATAGGGATGTGTTTGCATGGAGCTATAGAGACCTAAAGGGGGTAATTCCAAAAAAATTCTCTCATAAGATCCCCATGAAGGCTGATGCCAAGCCCACCAAACAGAAGCCCTACACCTATAATGACACTTATGCAACCAAAATAAAAGAAGATATTGATAGATTGATTGAAGTTGGATTTATCTATGAGATTGAGGATGCCAAATGGGTATCCCCCATTGTAGTAGTGCCAAAGAAGAATGGAAATTTGCAAGTGTGTTTTGATCTAGCTTCCTTGATGGATTTTCAGGTTACGACCAAGTAGCCATTGCCCTAGAAGATCAATACAAAATGGCCTTTGCCACAGAATGGTGAATCTTTGCATTTTGTGTGATTCCATTTGGGCTCACCAATGCGCGTGTAACATTCCAAAGGCTTATGTGTCATGTCTTCAAAAGTTCTTGTGAAAGAGCTTAGAAGTACATGTGGATGATTTATGTGCGCATTCCCAAGAAAGAAGATACCACAACTCTAAGCTCAGACATATCGTCAACAAGTGTAGAGAATATCGAGTGTGTGAACCCAGAAAAGTGTGTTTTCATGGTACATCAAGGAAAGATCTTAGGTCATATTGTTTCTAAGAATGGAATATCAATAGATGAGGACAAAGTAAGAGCCATAGTAGAGTTGTTGAGGCCATTATGGATATTATCGCAGTTTTATCCACATGTATGCAATCATAGATAAAACTCTTTCTGCCTTGTTGAAAAATTTTGAGTGGAATGATGAATGCGGAAATTCCTTCGATGAGCTAAAGAGACATTTGTGCACAAGACCAATATTGACCACTCCTGATTGGAATAAACCATTTCATGTCCATGTAGATGCATCCAATCATGCAATAGGATGTGTGCTTGTGAAACCAACAAGTGAAGGAAATCTAGATTTGCCTATAACATATGCTAGCAGATAGTTGAACGCGTCTGAACAAAACTATACAACAACCGAAAGAGAAGGCTTAGGCATGGTATACACCGTGAAGAAGTTTAGACACTATCTATTGGCCAACAAGTTCAAGTTTTTCACTGATGATCAAGCTTTATTATATTTGGTCAATAAACCTTGCAATATAGGATGCTTAGTAAGATGGTTCATCTTACTAATGGAATATGATTTTGAACTGGTTGTTAGGTAAGGTAGGACCCGCCTTAGGGCATATCATCTTTCTCGCATCATGTCAGGAGAGTCACCACAAGGAATGTTTGATGAACTACCTGACACTTATCTGTACAATTTAGAAGTTGTTCCTAAATGGGCAAATAAGTTGGTACCTGTCCTAACCTTCAGACTTGCAAATAAGAATGTGAAAACAAATAGAGAAGAAATTTTAAAATCACAAAACTATCAAATATTGACATGAAGAATTGCTAGGAAATCAATATTCTAAACAAGGAACATTGCAGATTCTAAAATGTTTAAGAGTGTATTGGCCTAGTATGGACAAAGAAATACATAAGTGGATTAAGAATTTTCCACTGTGCAAGAAGAGACCCCGAGTGGGGCATGCTACCCTTTATCATGTATCCTTAATTCCAGATTGGAGCACTCCATTGGTAGAATTTATGAAATTAGGAACATTATGCAACAAGGCTTGTCTAGTAAGAAAATGAAGCATGGAGCAAGAGGCTCAAGACCACGCTCTAGTAGGAGACAACCTATATTGAAGAGGCAAAGATGGTTACTTAAGATTGTGCATTCATGAATCAGACTACTTGAAAATCTTAGAAATTGCACATCATGGTGTTGCACGTGGACACTTCGGTCATGACCAAGTAATTAAGACCAATCTATTCTCAGGACTTTGGTGGCCCACTCTTCATACAGATGTACATACCTATGTGAAGAAATGTGACACATGCCAATGTGCCCAATATCTGATCAGAAAAGATGAGATAACTTTGAGGCCAATTATGGGAGGACGTGCATTCTCAAAGTGGGGTATAGACATTGTAGGAGTCCTATTAACCCCCCAGCTAGAAACTCCCATGCAGAGTACATTATTGTAGCTATAGATTCCCTTACAAAATGGGTAGAAGTAAAAGCCACAACAAACAATGATGCTCAAATGATGGCTAAGTTCTTATTCGAGAACGTGTTCACCAGATACACATTACCAATAGAGTTAGTAAGTGATAAAGGTACGTACTTCTTGAACGAAGTCATTGGAAAACTTCTCCAAGAATTCTTGGTGATACATAAGAAGTGTGCCCCCTATCATCCACAAGCTAACAGACAAGCTGAGAGTACAAATAAAATCCTATGTAGTGCATTAACAAAACAGGTAAATAATAGACGCTCTGATTGAGATAAACAACTTCATCATGTTGTTTGGGCTTATCGAGTTGCCTATAAAACGGTACTCAATGCTACCCCATTTCAGATGTTCTTTGGACCAAATGTTGTGCTACCATTAGACTTTCTGATCTAAAAGTAGAACAAGAGCACGAGTGGAATGGACATGAGTTGTCCTCAAGGATCTTTGATTTTGAATGCGTAGGTGAGACGAGGCTACAGGCAATAGCAGGCATCTATGCTGCAAAGAAAAGACAAAAAGCATACTTCGATGCCCACATCAAGGATAAAGGATTGAAAGAGGGAGACCTAGTGTTCGTCTATACATTAAAGCAACATGCCCATAAATTAGAAAAAGGAGGATATGGACCCATGATCATTAATAGAATTTCCACTAGCGGTGCAATTCAATTGGTCTTACAGAATCTCTTACAGAGGATATGCTAATGAGACTCAACACTGCTAAGAAGAAAAAAGAAGAAGAGTTAAGGGTTAGAAAAGAAGCACAAGCAGAGGATAGAGAGCACATTAGGCAAAATAAGTTAAGGTAATTAGGAGTACATGTCAATCTCGAAGCCCCACAATATCACATGGCCATGTACCAAACATCGGGTGTAATTGCTTCTCAAATAATTGACCAACATCCCTTTGTGACCATAGAGGTACGACAAAGGAAAGCATGTAAGGACTATGAAAGCATTGACTGACTCAAGTGCAACAACTAGTGCAGTTTGATTTTCATACTGCCAAGAGTTGCGATTGAACATCAATCCCATAGAAGCCTATCTCATAGGTTTGGGAGGTGTGGAAACCCCTTGTTTGGGCGAGATGTAGCTTCCCATCTACCTTCAAGATGTCCCAATGACAGTCAAAATGCTAGTGTGTGAAGATGAGGACCTTAAAGAACCACTTGTCTTGGGTCAAGATTGGATCTATGAACATGCAGTCAACTTAAACCTAAGAAGTCAAATTCTTCAAGTTTGGGTACATGAACAGTGCATTACATTGGAATTAGAAAACTACATGCTCACAGATCATAATGTCACATATTCTCCTTGTTCTTCTAATCCTAATCTTAGAGAAGAAGATGTTCTATGTATCAAAAGCTCTATAATGCAAAACGACTCAATCATGGAAGAATCGGCTCAAAGGCACATCAACCTCTCTTCTTTGTCAATGACTAATGTAGCCACAACTATTCAACCAAAGAGGCAATCAAAGCAGTACAAGATAGCTGCTATATCAAATAGACAAAGAGCATTCAAGAAGAAAGTAGTTTTGGGCATGAAGGAGATCTAGGTACCAAAAGAGAGCAACCATCAGCCTTACAACAACAATCTCCATCCAAGAAGGCCAACCATGCCAAAATAAGAACCAAGAAACTAGGACAAGCTCAATCACAAAGTATCTGACAAATTTGGGTACTTAAGAAATTAACTTCAGCTCAACAAGCACAATTACACATGTGGGTACCCAAGGAACTCTTCTATGCACAAAACTCTATGCTCACATTAGAAAAGTCTAAAAAAAGAAGCCAAGGAGAAGAAAGGAACCAAACCAAGCACAGAGATTAAGAGATGATCAACTCACCTCTTCAACAATAGTAAGAAGACACTCATCAAGGACATGGGTTTGGAAGCCAAAAGCACAAGTAGCCCCTACAAAACCAAAGAACCAACCACAAGGGGCACAAAATACACAAAATCATTCGAAGATCAAGAGTCCAAAAGTGGTCTATATGCAGCTGAACACTATTCTCAAATGGATCCCCATAAGGAGGAATGATCAATTTTCATTTCAAGATCCAATGAATACCTCCAAATTATGATTGCATCAACATCTACAAGTAACATAGAAAACCTTGACGAGCAACAACCATGTGCCCATGGCATAACCCAGTCTTTTGCACCATTGAGGTAATGCATTTCCAAAGTATGCATTCATATAGGGCCACACTACAAGGCCATGCATAGACACAATTTATAATCCCAAGCACATGAGACACATTTGACATATGTAAAATATTTTATTGATACTAACCTCTTTCTTCTTGTTTTGTGCCATTGTTCCAAAAAAAAGGGAAAAGAGGAAGAGAAAAAAAGAAGAAGAAGAAGAAGAAGAAGGAAGGACAGGATGGTGTGGTGGAAGATTCTCATGAGTGAACATCAGCAAGGACATCCATCAAAAAGAAAGGCAAGCCACTAATCAATCACCGTGTGGAGTACAACACGAGGAGATGACTATCAACGGACCTTTCACCATGGTAAGAATTGCCTACTTCGGCAACACCATAACCATGATAGATTTTTTTGATCAATCTCCTCACGTTGGTACTTGCCATTGTGCTAGAGTGAAACTCTAGAGTAAGCAACGATGTGTTATGATACTAAGTGTTGGAGTTCAAGGTCTATGAAAGGACATGAACACCACAAGGAAGAAGAGGAAGAAACTTGAAACATAACCCAATGCATAATATATTACCAAGAGAATGTACAAGGATTAGTCACTTGTTATGGTTATATGCATATATACAAGTAGGGGGAAAATACATACTAAAGAGGGAAAAATGTGCCATACTGGTCCTAAGTGTGTTCACACATCACTATCAAAATGTGTCAGCAATAATATGTTTAACATTTTTTCCAAAGAATAACCTAAAATGATACAACTTTTTGTTGTAGCATGAAGAATACGTTTGAAATCATGAGGAACATTTATGTAGCACACCCATCAAAATATGTCCAAGTGTGAGAGGTTTAGTTTCCTCTGAGGAAATTGAAAGAACTTGGAGAAGCTTGTAGGAGGTAGAAAAGTGTGTTTCGAAGCGACAAAGTTTGGTCCAACCAACCGGCACAAGACCAACCTTTGAGCTTATTGAGACAATGAACTTCAAATGCCCATAGCGACTAGCCTGATTACAATTAGAAAAAATCCTTTTTATGGGAGTGATACACATAGGGTTTAGTGTATATAATGCACAAAAGTATAAGGAATATGCAAAATATGCAATAGGAATGAATCAGACACTCAACGGTGGTACCTCCTATTTTTTAGGAATATGCAGAGATTGATCTCGAGATAGAAAAACTGAGATTTCTCCCAATCTACAAAACCAAATTCTATGAAAATTTACAGGCATAAATTAGACACAAATACCTTTGAAATGAGTCATGTTTCCTTAATTTGGAGCTCTGGAGAGAGAGCAACAGCCTCTGCAAGATTACTACTAGCAAAGATGATGCAAAAAATTGAAGGAGCAAGACAATGATGGTCACACGTGTATGTATATTGCTTCCATATATTGTACAAGTGATTTGAAGTCTTTATATATACTCTAGGAGTGTTCCAAGACTTCTAAAAGTGGATTTTGAATTCAAATGAAGGTGGGAATCATTGTTGGAGGGAATCAATTACTTTCCCACAATCTAGGAAAAGTGAAGATCTAGTTTGATCTACTTTTAGGTCATTGACTACTTGATTGATTACAACTCAACCACCAAAAATTCATGGGATTTGGGCTCTCGTTTTCTATGTTTACATGTGTAAAGATCAAGACTTTTAAAACGGTAAATGAATCATCAAAAATCTCTCAAAAAAAATACAATAGATGAGCATAGGTAAAAGAACTCTCCAATATATATTGTTTTGCCGTAATCCAAGCAATAGTTTTTGATGTAGATCAAATCCCCCTCAAGCATACTGTAAGCTTGATGTTCCAACAGCTCCCCCTCAAGCTAAAGTATGTTTGAGTCTTCATTCTCTGATAGGTTGAATACCTTCCATAACTTTGAATCTACAAAGCTTTATTCCATCAAGTGCTTTCATCATCATATCTGCTACTTGCTTTTCAGTTGGAACAAAAGAAATGTCAATCTCATTTTCCATGAGCTTCTCCCTGATGAAGTGGTAATGTAGCTCTATGTGTTTGGTTCTTGCATGGAAAATAGGGTTTGCCACTGATACATGGAACTTACATTATCTCCAAATATGTGAGGTTTGGAACTCACAAGTCCCAAAAATCTATATACAATGCTTTTAACCATATTGCCTCTTGAGTTTCTATGGTCAAACCTTTGTACTCTGCTTCAGTTGAGGATAAAGCAACTATAGGTTGCTTCTTTGAACTCCATGACACTAGCTTTGAACCTACAAATGCTAAGTAACCAGAAGTACTTCTTCTATCATCCTTAGCTCCTACCCAATCTACTCTGAATAGATTTTGATATCCAAATCTGAAGAATAAGGATAGAATATACCTTCATTGATTGTACCTTTGAGATACTTAAGTACTCTCTTAGCTGCATCCATGTGTGGTCTTCTCGGTGAGTGCATGAATTGACTAAGCACTCCAACACTATATGAGATGTCTGCCCTTGTATGAGTAGCATATATCAAGCTACCTACCAATCTTTGATATTATTTTATGTCTTCAATTTTCTCACCTTCATAAACACTAAGTTTATGATTCATCTCCAAAGGTGTACCTGCAGGTTTAGTGTTCTCCATTTTTAACTTGAGAAGAAGATCTTGAATGTATCTTCTCTGAGTCAAATACATTCCTTCATCTGTGTATATCACCTGCATACCTAGGAAATATGTAAGCTCACCTAGGTGGCTGATTTTGAACTCCTCTTGCATGTGTCTTTTGATCCTTTGAATGCCATTTAGACCATCATCTGTCACAATAATATCATCTACATATACACATAGATAGATAACCTCATAGTGATCCCTTTGATGAATAGAGAAGGATCTGAGCTACTAGGTTTGAACCCTTGATCTTGAAGATATGTAGCTAACCTGTATATAGGAGCTTGTTTCAATCCATACAGTGCTTTCTTAAGTCTACAAACATAAGATGGATGATTATGGTTTTCAAAACCTAGTGGTTGTGACATGTATACCTCTTCACTTATCCAACCATTTAAGAATGCATTTTTCACATCAAGTTGGAGGAGTCTCCAATTCCTTGCAGTAGCTACACTTATCAATGTCCTAAATGTAGTCATATTTGCAACTCGTGAGAATGTTCCCTCATAGTCATGAGTTTGTGAGCATCTTTTAACAACTAATCTTGCCTTGTACCTACAAACTGATCCATCTTAATTTCTTTTGACTTTATATACCCATCTGCAACCAATTACCCTTTGATTTGGCGACATTGGAACCAAATCCCAAGTGTCCATCTCCTTCAATGCATCTATTTCTTCTTTCATGGCCTTTTCCCAATTAGGGTTTCCCTTTGCCTCTTCATAGCTTGAGGGTTCCTGTGAAATTGAATCTTTTTCCAAGTAGATTAAATGCTTCGTAACAAATGTGGAATCATATCCATACCTTTCTGGTTGTTTATTCTCTCTTGTTGATCTTCTAGGTACTTGTTTGGAGCATTCTCCAACCTCTTGCATCTTTGCTTTGCCTCTTGACTTCCATAGCTTGTAATCCTTTTCCTTTTCATCTTGGTCATCGTCTATATCACTTCTTGGATCATGGACATGTGTATCATGCTTGCTTCCTAATTGATGAGAATCAGAATCAAGATCATATGGTAGAGTTACCTTTTGTTTGTCTTCATCGTACCAAGGCCTATTTTCTTCAAACACAACATCTCTACTTGTAGTGAATTGCTTGGTTGAAGGTTTATAGAACCTGCAACCCATCCAAGTTGAATCATATCCAATAAACACTGCCTTTGTTGCCCTTTCATCTAGCTTACCTCTTATTTGTGATGGTACATGAACATAAGCTAAACAACCAAAAACCTTGCAATGTCCAAGACAAGGTTTTCTTCCATGCCATGCTTCATAAGGAGTAATACCTTGAAGTAATTTGGTTGGTAGTCTATTGACAAGGTACATAGCAGTTGAATAGCTTCTACCCATAGATAATATGGCAACTTCTTCTCTTCAAGCATTGTTCTAGCTGATCCAACTAATGTCTTGTTTCTCCACTCTGCAATTCCATTTAGTTGAGGAGAGTACCTGGTAGTCACTTCCCTTTTGATACCTTTGTCCTGCAAGAACTCATCAAACTCTTTGGAGAAGTATTCTCCCCCTCCATCATATCTAAGCTTCTTTAGTGATCTACCTGTATGATTCTCCACATGTGCTAGATACTTTTTGAAGCAATCAAACACTTCATTCTTACTCTTGATAAAGTAAAGAATAGTCCATCCACTATGGTGATCAATAAATGAGACGTAATTCCTTGATCCTGCCAATGAACATTCTTGACTTGGTCCCCATGCATATGTATGAACTAAGTCCAATAAGTTGTTGTGGATGTAGCATTTGTGGTTGAATGGTTGTCGTTGTGCCTTCCCAATCTGACATGCATCACACCTGTTGATCATGTGTTGCTTTGATATGTTTGGTAGTCCTAGAACACTTTGATCCCTGCATATATCCTTCAAGGTTTTTTCATTCACATGAGCAAGTCTCTTATGCCACACTTCAAGATCACTTAAGGCTTGAGACCCAAAAGTGAATAGAGCTATGTTCTTGGTTTCTCCTACTTCAAAAGTAAAGAGCCTACCATGCTTCTCACCTATGGCTATCTTCTTGAAGCCTTGACATGGATCTTCCACAAAAGCTCCATGTTGGGTGAACCTAGCTTGCAAGCCTTTTTCAACTATTTGGCCTACATTTATTATGTTTTTAGTGATAGTGGGTGCATAGAGAAGCTTACTTAGAATGTTTATCCTACCATTGGAATCTTTGACATTACCAATCTTCTCCACATTGTGCGTTGTGTCATCCCCTATTTGCACTTCATGTCTATGCTTTGGACTTTCCAAATCAGATAGAAGAGCAATGTTGCCTGTAACATGATTCGAACATCCTGAATCTATGTAGGACAAATGATCATCTTCTTTACCTCTTTGTGGCTTAGATTCATGAGAAGCAACGATTCTTCATGTGGTTGATCTTCTGAATAATTGTTGTAGTCCCTTCTATTATAGCCACTATTGTGATTGTTGAAGTTGTGTCCACCTCTGCCTCTATTGCTTCCATATCCACCTCTTCCACTTCCTTTGTAGATCTTCCCATTGAACCAGCAATTGTGAGTGGTGTGGTTGGTCTTATTGCATATGGCACAAGGTCAAACATTCTGACCTTTGGCTTTGTCTTGCGTTGGTCCTTTCTTCTTCCCTTTCTACTTGCTTTTGCTTGCAAAGTTGTCTTGGGAAGTCTCTTCATCTTCTTCCTTCTTCTTGCCTTTCTGCTTCTTATCCTTCTTACCTACATATAGAACACTAGTTGAATTACCATGATAGGTGTTACCTTCCTTTATGCTATTATTGGCCTCTTGATTGAAGAGTTGTCCAATGTTGAAGTCTGGAGTCTGCATATCCATGATGAGATCATAAGCCATCATGAAAGATTACCATTGCTTATCACTTTGAATGCCATTGAGAATTTTCCTCATGATAGCCACTTCTTCAATCAGCTCTCCAATGACCTTGGTAACCAACTCCATGATGGTTTGCTTAGGCGTCTTCTTCATTTGGTTGAACTCCTTCCAAGGATGATTCTTTCTTGCTTTGGTACTAGTAGAAAAGAAAGTCTCGAGGGCATCCCAAGTCTCTTGAGATGTCTTGCATCCTCTAATATGTGATAATAAAAAGTCAGAGATAGATTTTAGTATGTACGACCTTTCTTGAGCATTCCTTGCGCACCAAAGTGTGAGCTTATTTGTCTCCTCTTGTGTAGGTCCTCGTTTGGATCTTGGAATAGGCATAGCTTCATCACCTACTACAAATCCATAAAGATTTCTACCTTGCAAATAGGCCTTCATTTTGATTTTCCAAGCCATGTAGTTGTGTCGATCAAGCTTCTTGATCATTGAGGGAAATCCGTCACCCATCTTGAACTAGCTTTGATACCACTGAAAGAACTTGGAGAAGCTTGTAGGAGGTAGAAAAGTGTGTTTCGAAGAGACAAAGTTTGGTCCAGCCAACTGGCACAAGACTAGACCTTGAGATTATGGAGACCCAAATAGACCTTATAGGCATGCGATAAGCACAAAAAAATGCACTATGTGCTTTGGAGCATCAAGGAGAAGGAGTCAATACAAAACAGATAGGTTCGCACGTCGACTATCTCAAAAAACTTATTATCTATGGAAGAGCCAATGAACTTCAAATGCCCATAGCAACCAGCGTGATTACAATTAGAAAAAATCCTTTTATGGGAGTGATACACATAGGGTTGAGTGTATATAATGCACAAAAGTATAAGGAATAAGAAAAATGTGCTATAGGAATTAATCAAACACTCAACGGTGGTACCTCCAATTTTTCAGGAATATGTAGAGACTGACAGTGAGACAAAAAACTAAGATTTCTTCCAATCTAGTGGACCAAATGCTATGAAAATCAAGAGGCGTAAATTAGACACTAATAGCTTTCCTATGAGCCATCTCTTATTAAATTTGGAGCTCTAGAGAGGCAGTAACAGGCTCTGCAAGATTACTGTTGGCGAAGAAGATGATGCAAAAAATTGAAAGAGCAAGACAATGATGGTCACAAGTGTATGTATATTGCTTCCATAAATTGTACAAGTGATTTGAAGTCTTTATATATACTCTAGGAGCGTTCCAAGACTTCTACAAGTGGATTTTGAATTCAAATGAAGGTGGGAATGGTTATTGGAGGGAATCAATTCACTTTCCTACAATCTAGGAAAAGTTTGATCTACTTTTAGGTGATTGATTGCTTGATTGATTACAACTCAACCACCAAACATTTGTGGGATTTGGGCTCTCTTTTTCTACTTTTACATGTGTAAATCTCAAGACTTTTGCAATGATAAATGAACCATAAAAAATCTCTCAAAAAAAAAACAATAAATGAGCATAAGTAAAAGAACTCTCGAATGGATATTCTTTTGCTGCAATCCAAGCGATAGTTTTTTATGAAGATCAAATCCACCTCAAGCATAGTGTAAGCTTGATGTTCCAACAGCAATGATCCCTTTGGTCTAAGAGCATGTATTCCGAAGGTAGGACACCTCTTCCTGATGCACACATGAGTAAAAAATGACATATCCACATTCATTTCATTCACCATAATCCTAACAATATCCACAATATACATATTTTTTCATTTTTAGCACATTATTTTGTTGATGTGTCTATATAAAAGTGGATTTTCTCCTTATCCCTTTGGATTCTAGGTACTTAAAAACTCATATAAGAATTGCTATCCCCCTTAAAGTGAACTTAGATTCTTTATCCATCTTCCTCAGTCCTTCTCCACGTGCTTTGAACCTCTTGAAGGTTGAAAACACTTATGATTTCTATTTGATACAAAAGAGCAACACTTTGATTGAACTATTATTAATAAAATTGACAATGTAGCTATTACCTACTGTTGGAATTTGAGGTCTGTGAAAGCATGCAAACAACACAAGGAAGAAGAAGAAGTTTACACAATACTGAATGTATTTCCATGAGAATGTACAAAGATTAATGACCCGTTAGCATTATAGGCATATATACAAGTCGAGGGAAAAAACCTCCTAAAGAGGGAAAAAAGTGCCCCAGTGGTCCTAGTGTGTTCAAGCACATCACTACTAAAATATATCAAAAAACGCCCCTTGATAGTGATGTAGTGAACAAGGAGTTGGCACTCATTTATAAGGAAGTGCCAAGCTATGTGGAATCAATCCACAAAAGGAAGTAAGTCCAAAGCTTTGTGGAAATCTTCAAATTTCTCCCCAGGCAAAGCCTTTGTGAAAAGGTATGCAATCTTCTCCTATGTGGGCACATATGCCAAACTGATCTCTCCAGTAGAGAACCTCTCCATGACATAATGATAGTGCATCTCAATGTGCTTAGTGTGAGCATGGAATGCAAGGTTCCTCACAACTATCAATGTGCTCTGACAGTGAGTGAAGATGGAGGTGGTAGAAGACTGACCAACACCCAAATCAGCCATAAGGCATCTAAGCCACACACACTCAATAGTCATTGTGAAAGATGCCCTATAATCTACTTAGCCTCACAACTAGAAGTGGCCATAAGAGGCTGCTTCTTGCTCAACCAAGATGTGCATGACCTACCAAGCATGAAGCAAAAACCATTGGTGGATCTAGCCTTATACCTATCAAATCTTCCATGAAGTTTATGCTTTAGCTTGTATACCCACTTAGTACCAATGGCCTTCTTGCTAGGAGGAAATTCACATAAAGACCACGTACCATTCTTCATAATAGCATCATGTTCTGCTTGCATAGCAACCATCCAATTTTTTGAATTTTGTGCTTCATCAAATGAAATAGGCTTGTTGTCATCACAAATACTAGAGGCAACCATAGCATAGCAATCTGATACAAAAGAAGCACACTGAGGGCCACAAAGAGTATGATACAATAGAGGTGCATCTAATTTGCTATCTTGCAAAGTCTACACTAGCCATTTTGGCATGGTTTTTTCCTCCTCAATATCCGCTCTCTCATCGACAAGTGCATCATGTAAATCTACTTCATAATTGGAATGATCTACATCATCACGTGAAACTTGTAAAGGCTGAGAAGTTGCCTCATTTGGACCACCACTAGACTATCCACCTGTAAAAAGAAGCAGCAAGGTGTCATACATACCTTTGGAGCTAACTGATGTCTCCTTAGTACATGAAAGTAATGGCTGAATTACATCTTCCACAAAAACATCATAGCTAACCTAAATGTGTTTATTCAGTGGGTGATGCAAAAGAAAGCCTTTGCTTTCAGAACTTTACCCAACAAAAATACACTTCACTGCTTTATCATCCAATTCTCCGCATTGTTGTGCAAACACTAATGCATATGCCACAAAACCAAAGACACGCACGTGAGGAACTAATGGCTTGCAACCATGCCAAGCCTCATATAGAGTGATAAACTGCAATGATTTAGTGGGACACCTGTTAAGTACATATGTTGCACACATAATAGGCTCAAGGCAGAAACTATGTGGTAAAGCCTAACTCTTGACCATACACCTCACCATCTCCATTAATGACATGTTCCTCTTTTTAGCAACTCCATTCTATTGAGGTGTATATGGCACTTTACACTTATGTTTTATCCCATGTTTAAACAGAAATGCATTAAAGTCAAAAGACATATATTCCCCTCCTCGATCAGAATGGAGGGTTTCCATTTTACATTCTGACATATTTTCAACCAAAACTAGAAACTATTTGAAGCACTTAAACACTTTAGACTTTTCTTTCAAAGGATATATCCATGCATGCCTAGAAAAATCATCAATGAAAGTCACGAAGTAAAGGTAGTTCCAAAAAGAAGTCGTCTGCATAGGACCACAAACATCACTATGAAAAAGCTGCAATTTTCGAGTAGCTCAAACTCAACCATCTTTTGGGAACTTGAGGAACACTGCATTTTGCCCAAAATACAGCCTTCATAGACATGTTTACTAGGTGCCTTAAGTTTGGGTAGAGAGGACACCATTTCAAATTTATGCATGCATAGAAAACTAGCAAAATTCAAATGACCAAAGCGTGCATGCTAAAGCTTTGCATCTGATATAGCTTAAGAATCTTGAATTGCACATGTTGAATCATTCACAAAATTTGCATAATTTATGAGCTTATATAGCCCATGAGATAAAATGCTAGAAGCAATAATGATGTCGCCATTTGATAGATCATGAATTATACATCTATCATCAACATCTGATAATGTAAAAGAACTACCATTAGCAGTAGTTAGAATGATCTTAGCAACTCCCATGATAGGATAAGAGGAGTTGTTGTCACATGTGAGAGTAATCCCTGTAGGGGAAGACTCAAGTAAAGTGAAGAAACTGCACTGCGAGGTAATATTTTTGGTTGCCCCACTATCAAAGTACTAAGGAACTGAGTCTACTATAGACATACAATGCTCATGAGAAGATGAGTTAAAATTGAAAATAGTAGTAAATGCCCATTCTTCATTATGCACAAGATTAGCACAATCTATTTAGGTGTAGAGGCCTCACCAACAACCATTCCAACCTCTTTCTTCTTTGCCTCTTTTGTCGCCAGTTTTGGACAACTCTTTATGACATGATCATTTCCTTTACAATATTTGCAAAATAGTTTTTGCTTTTTTGTTTTCTTCTCATCTCTCTGGTCCTTCTTTGATTGTGAAAAATTAGCATATTTCTCCGTACTAGTAGATGAGCTCCATTTACCTTTGCCCTTCTAACTAGCTAGGAAAGCCTGATCTGCAACATGCATAATGAACATGTTCTGCCTAGACTAATATTCACGCAATAAAATAGAGACTAAATCTTAAAATATTAAGGCATTTGATTTCCTTTCATCATCAAACAAAAATTATAAGCAAAACTCTAATATGAATCTCAAAGACCATTCAGAATAGTTTATATAAGTGAACTGTCAGGCAAGACCATTAGCAGAAATCAACTGCTCCTTCAAATATTGATCTTTATCAAGAAGCTGTCCATGGAATCTCCTTCATTCATGTGCTCACTCTCCAATTGTTTTCAGAGGTAAGCAACACGAGCCTCATTCCTTTCCTAGTATAAAGTGGTAAGTGTATCCCAAGCATCCATTGCTATTTTGCAAGAGCGAATGTGAGGAATAATGGCATGTTTGACAAGCAAGGCTATCAATGCATGTGCGTGATCATCTCAACCATCACAATGAAGTTGCTCTATAGTAGGTGCAGTAAGAACTACAACACGAATAGGAACCTCAAGAATATCTCCATCTTCAATGCCATTTGCATTAGCTTCAATAACTGTATTTGCAGGTATAATAGGACGTTTTTCAACACCCTGCATAATATTCAACAGTCCTTTTGCAACTAATACATGATGCATCATATAAGCCCATAATGGGTGATTGGTACCATCCAATGTATCCTCAACAACCAACACATGGAATACATCACTGCTTTTAGCCATGGCCACCGACTAAAATACCTTGCTGTAGAAAAATGATTGTATCTTAAAAAGTTGAACACAACTACCCTATTGAGTTTTGCTAAACATGTAGCAGACTTTGAGATGCTTATACTAGTAAATCAAAACCTATATATATTGTTGGCAGAAAAGACAAAACTGCCTACATAAGCATTGTGATAGTGTGTTCATAGGCCGAAGCGAGCTTAGATCATGATTTTGACACCACATAGCTAAGCTGTTTTGAACTAATTGCTGTAAATATGCTCACTAATTTTCATATGATTCTGAGACTATGACCGGAGGGGTGTCGACGATGCCCTAGATGAAGCAGCGACCTGCTCTAATACCAATTGTTGGAGTTTGAGGTCTACGAAAGCATGCAAACAACACAAAGAAGAAGAAAAAGCTTAGAGCATAACACACAATATTCAATGTATACCACAAGAATGTACAAAGATTAATGATCCGTTAGGGTTATATGCATACAAGCCGGGGGAAAAAAACCTCCTAAAGAGGGAAAAAAGTGCCCCAATGGTGTCATCATGAAGGGCTCGGTTGGTGGATTAGGTCAACCACTGCTGATATGCCGCACATGGGATGCTTTCATGAAAACTCAAGGTGCATAGTAAAGAGACTTAAAGGAAATAGGAAATCAAGAAGAGATTAGCTCATAAGTGGCAAAAAACTTATCATCTCATGAAGAGCCATTCATCATAATCAAACACATTATGCAGAATCTACTTAATCATTCAAACGCATATTTGGTCAAGGAAATTGTTTGTGCCAGGAATTCAAGTCCATGTTGAAACAATCTAAACCTCATTCCATATTCTTCCCAAACATTGAGCTTCAATGTAGATTTAGAAATACAAAAGTCAACATTAATTTATAGAGCACGATCTCACTTTCTTCATAAAACTTATTTGAAGGAAAATCGAAATTCAAAATGTCTCACTATATGATGTAAGGGGCATCACTTTGATTTACTTTAACCCAATCGCAACCATTTCAAGAAAAAGGGATCACTTTAGACTTCAAATCATCAAGGAAAATCCATATGCATATGCATCTTTTCTTGGAAGTTTCCAATCAAACCTAAGTGTAAGAAATAAAATCATTAAAAAAAAAAGTGCAAACTAGAGGCATAGAATTAAAGAATTAAAGGTCTCTCTCTCTCTCTCCGATTCTCTCTGTAGTAGCATGATCAACACCCTTATCATCTTTTGTACCTACAAATCTGTCTTTCTCTCACTCTCTCTCTTCGTTGCCTACAGAAGCACTTTCTGTGCATATACTTGGGAGAAGAGGAGGAAGACCAATCTCTCTCTCTCTCTCTATCTCTCTCTCTCTGATTTGAATCCTTCTCTATTGCCATCACCAATATCTATACAACATGCAAGAGCTCCATTTCTGAGTGTAGGTATCCATCTCTCTCTCTCTCTCTCTCTCTCTCTCTCTCTCTCTCTCTCTCTCTACCGATGCACACTTTTACTTTGAGCTATGTCACATCAAGAGGTAAGCTTCTCTTCTGCACCTATGCGAGCTCCATCCCACTCTGGAAATGCAAAAATCCTGCACACTATTGTGTGCCTTCGTGAGCAGCGAGCTTCCTCTTCTTCGATGCAAGTAAAGCCATCACTTCCATCCCCTAATCACCAATATATCTCTTAGTCATACTAGCTTGGAAGCTAAAGGCTAAGGACCATTAGTAAGTAAAGCAGTAGAAGAAGAGGTCTCTTGGGATCGTCTCTCTCTCAGCATCACAACAACCAGAAGCCAAGGTGGAGGAGGTAGAAGTAGAAGAATATTCTCTCTCTCTCTCTCTCAACATACCTGCATAAAAACATTAGGAAGAAAAACACACAACAACCAACATATATATACACAAACTCACATACATGCACCTCTTTAGAAATCATACACCTGTCAACACTTAGACACATACTATATTTACATAAACACACATGTACTTACTATTCATACACTTAATAAATTCACACATACATACATACATAAGTCACATCTCACATTACATATATTAACATAAATATTAAGTTAAATTTATTAACATAAATTAACATATATTAAATCAAATATATTGTTTATTAGTTATATTTATTAAATTAAATATAAACCATTCATATATTAACATAATTTCTAACATAAATTAACATACATTAAATCAAATACTTATAAACACACACACATCACACATTTACAATTATATTTCTCATTAGGGTTAGAACAAATAAATATACACACACAAATACACAGATAGCAAAAATACATTAAGACACACTCATACCCATACACATAAGTGCATCTATATACTTAAATCATATTCAGAAAACATAAAACAACCCTAAAACACATCAAACAATCAAGCATACATTCATACACACAAATATCCATTCATATGAACCATCACAATCACCCATAATCCTTAAGGATGCAAAACAGACATAATGCACACACATTTTTCTATAACAGTTTTCTTTCACTACAAATGATACCGATATAGCTCTTTAGATTGGAATCATCAACAAATTGTAGCAACGAGCACACTATCTCAATGCCAAAGTCATAAATGAGAAATAGCTTAAGGGTAATGGTATTTAGGAGTCACGATCGTGAAGGAGTAGACTCTGGTATGGGTGACACTAAAAACACATAGGATAATACTCACAAGCACAAATATTTAGGACTCTCACACATCTCCGAACACACAAGCTTATATATTTACACACAAAAAACCAACATATACCCAAATACATAAATCATACACTTAGGGAACTTAAGGGTACCCTCACAACCCTAGATATGTGCACAAACACCTACTCATTCACATCAATGCACATGCATACACATGGGCACATGCATATTCGTACCCAGAAGCTCATATATATAAGGTTAAATACACATATTCATATGGTAGTCCTTGCAATGCTAATTATATTTTTTTTTTGGGGTTTATAAAGAGGGTTCAAATGGTCATAAACATAAAGGGTTCATATGGTGAGGTCCTTGAGCAATGTACATCTTCATTGTTTTTGCTGCCTGCAGGTACTAAAGAGAGGTTAATCAAATCAACACATCATATAAAACATACTTTTAAGGGATTAGAGATCACCAATTTTAAACGAAAATTTTAATTTTTTTGGATGTCAGTCGGAGTGATGAAATGCTTCTAACAACAATCCTAGTGTGTTCACACACATCACTACCGAAATATATCAACACCTACAAGGTATGGTTCCTTGGCTATACCCCATACACTTGTACATATGAGATCAATCACGTTTTGTGAGATGTAATTGCTTTCCTTGAAGGGGATAAGTCGTCTTACCTACTTGGCAAGCTACAACTCATGCATCATAATATTTGAGAATGTGGGTTTTTACCACTTGATTCCCCTCCATGTCCTTTATTCTTTTGAGGTTGATGTTTCCAACCATCTCGTGTTAAAGATCCAATTCATATATCCTATTGCTTCCATGAGATATAGATATAGACTTGGATGAACTGATTTTCCCTACATGAAGTCTAAGCATCCTATCTTCCTTCTTATGTTTGCCAATTGCTCTTTCAAGTCCTTGATTATATGTGTCACATGCACATCCACATACTCATTTTCAGCCATACATACACCCTCAAGTTGCTTCCTCAAGTATGCAACTCGTGCTTCATTACACATGGCATACAAAGAAGAAAGAGTGTCCCATGCTTGTCTTTATGTAAAACATGGCTGCATGTGTGGAACTATCTGATGCTTAACAAAAGGTGCAATCAATGCATGAGCTTTTCCATCCCATCTAAATTGCTCTTGTGTAGGTGGAGAAGGAGTAACCACTCTACTTGAACAAGAAGCTGCATATGTGATAGTAGACTGTGAAATAGAAGAACCTGTGGGCCTTTGATCTACATCTGCCATTATCTTCCATAGTTGTTTTGCAACAAGAACATGTTTCATCATGTAAGATCACATTGGATAAGTTGGTCCCATCAAGATTATCTTCAGCTTGAAGGATGCCAAGCAAGTGATTGTTGTCCCCCATTTCACTAAAGAAAAAGAACATGAGCCATGGGTCTTGGGTCACTTCTCCTTGTATCATTTGCATGTGCCTTTCTTACTCCTAGAGTCTTCACAGAGGGCAATCCAAGTTCCTCATCAAGGCTCTTTTTTGAACGTCTTGAATCTCCATTAAGGTCTTGAAAACATGTAGGTGTTTTACTACAAGCAGAAAGCTTTTCTTTACCTTTCTTGGATGTATTTGATGAATTTGGTGGACTGAAATTTTCACGCAATCTTCCACTCCAAGGATTTGAGTTGGAACTATTGCTTGGTGATGCATCCGGTCCACTCAAAACTTGAGATTCTTTACTTGAATTTTCAACATTTTCTTTGTCATTTGGTTCAAGATTCAGTCCTTCTTTGGCATCCACATAGAAGCTTGACATTTCATCAAACACCACATCTTTGCTTACCTTCACCTGTCGTGTGAGTGGGTTATAACATATATATCCCTTTTGCTCAAGGGAGTATCCAATGAAGATACATTTTTTTGCTTTTGGGTCAAGCTTCATCCTCAACTCATCTGGAACATGTACATATGCAATACAACCAAAAACTTTCATATGTGATAAGTTTGGCTTTTTACCTATAAACTTCTCTTCAGGTGTAGCTTGATGTACAACAACAGTCGTAGTTTTGTTCATGATGTATACAACAATATGCACAACTTCTACCCAATAACAATGAGGCATATTCTTCTCAGCCATCAAGGCTCTTGCTATTTCTACAATATGTCTATTTTTGCATTCAACAATGCCATTCTCTTGTGGTGTGTACCTGCATGAAAACTAATGTCGAATTCCATGACTTTTAAGAAAGTTACTGAACTCATTTGACATGTATTCACCTCCTCCATCAGACCTTAATATCTGAATATACTTTCTTGTCTGCTTTTCCACCATAGCCTTAAAATTCTGGAAGTGAGTGAACACCTCACTCTTCTCTTCCATGAAATATACCCATAGTCTTTGTGTATGTTCATTATTGCCAACTTTGCTTCCTTTTGCAATAACCGTATTGCCCTTTGATATGCAAAATGAATGAGCATTGAAGACCACCTTGTAACCAAGGTCATTAAGTTGACCAACTAACATCAAACTATGTGATAACTGAGGTGCATGTCTACATTAAGCATAGTAAATTTTGAACCATCAATGAACTGCACAACCACATCTCGGATCCCCACAATGCCACACTAGTAAGAGTCACCAAGTCTCACGGTACCAAGGGACTTTGCTGCATAATTAGAGAACCATTCTCTGTGTGGTGTCACATGGAAAGAAGCACCAGAATCTAGCAACCATAAGAGCCTCAATTGGCACATTGCTATCGAGTGTCAACACATCAGGATCATCAAAAATAGCATTAATTTCTTCAATCTTCACAGTCGAAGTAGATGGTGTAAGTAGCTATTTAACATGCCCATCAACATTATGTCCTTTATCTTTAGCATTCTTTAATGCATAATTGTCTTTCTTAATGTGTCCTTTCTTATGACAATAATGGCATTTGATATCCCTCTTCCTTGATTTACTTCTACTCTTATTCCGCTCACTATTCCTTTCCTTGTTCTTGCTCTTGCACATTGTTGATTCTTTGCTTGGTAAGAATCATGATCATTTTATGCATCTCCACTTTGAGTGCCAACCATAGATTTTCTACAAATCTCCTTACTCAAGAGTGCTCCACATATGTCATCATAGACCAGTTTACCACTAGGTGCACTATTGCTAATAGCTATGCAAAACGTATCCCAGGATGATGGAAAGGTGCATAACTGCAAGACATCTTTCTTTTCATTATCCATATCCATTTTTTGAGCAAAGGATCCAGTGTTCCAAACCCCCCGGCAAGAAGAAAAGAGATACCCTTCCTCTAGGAATAATGGATCCAGAAAAACCATAAACTTTTTTAAAGAGGAAGTTCGGCTGAAAACTTTTGTTGTTGTCCAAGCCCCCGTACTCAAGTGTTTTGATGTCTTGAGTCTCTGAGAGGAAATCCTGAATTCAAATCTTGACTGGACATGTATGTATGAGTTTGTAAGAGATGGGTGCCTCTACCTTACAAGGTTGGATGTGTGAATGTGTTTTCAATTCATTGTACTCAAAAAAAAACCTTTGTTGTTGATATTCGTATTTATTTTAGTATTATTTATTTAAAATGGATAACCGTCTACCCTTCCTTTCTCTGTATCTTTGCAGAACATGTTGACTTCAGAGAGAGGGGCAATGCATTACCTTCTCCAAGATGACTGCATCGGCATCAGGACTGAGGAATGGAACTGATGCGCTCGATACAACAATTTACTCAGCTCCTTGCAGCTACGAGCCAAGCGTTAACCCGCTATCGACTTATGATCTCTGATCGCCGATCTACGCAGACTTTATCCTCGCACCTACAATAGCTCGGATCATCCACCATCACGCGCATATTCAGAACTATCTTTTGGAAGTTCTCCATCGCCAATAAGTTATTCATGGTAAAAATTCCTGTACATACAAAAATCTGTGCAATTCTGTGCATTTGTAAGCCCAGACTTATAAACAGGTTCCGTTTACGTTTTGTAAGGCTTCATCTTCTTGCGCTGATTTATAATAAACAGATTCCTTTGTATTCTGACCTCTAAAACATCGAAGCACGAGTGAATGCTTCTGCAACATCGCGTAGAAGTTTCTTTGATAAATCTGCCGATACGTAAGGAGCAAACTCTGCACGTTAGAACCTCCATTTCTTTGTGCAGTTGACCTGATCTTTATCAGAAGAGCATCAGCACCATTTCTCCTAATTCTATCCGAGTGATTCGACAGATAGGGAGGTTCAGGATGCACACATCTCCCCAGGGGTCACCCCGAATTTCGACGGCTGCTACGGCCGCTGCAAACTGTAATGACAACAGATCAGTTGACCACTTTAACAACGTTCCTATTCTCAATGCTCGAGCTTCCTTTAAAAACAACAACCTTCCTGTAGCACACCAGCAGCATGAAGTTCAAATCAATGATGAAAAGTGGATGGAATATGCAGAATTGCAGATCGAAAAGGCGCGCAGACTCAAGTTTGCTAAGCAACAGACTATTTTCCCTGTCCCGGATACTCTCCTTGAGGTGAGGTCAAGATCGTACATCCCACGCCTTGTCAATATTGGCCTTCTGTATAGCAAGCTTGAACCATCGCCTGTAGAAGACTTCAAATTCCTCTGCGTCAAGGAGTTTATGAGGAGGCACACCATATCGCTTGATGATCTCATGAGGCACACAGTACCAGACCAAGAGGACCTCCAGTACCTTTATTTCAATGCTCCTAAATACAGCGGAAGGACCCTAAAGTTTCTGCTCACTCGGGACACTGTCTTCATATATGAGTTCTTGTTTCTCAATCTTAGAAATTACGATCCAGATGACGAGTCATGTGGATACATGCATTCATTCTTCAGCGACCGCACAAGGAATGCGGAGGTGGTTCGTGATCTGTTTTTGGTAGGGAACCAGGTGCCTATGTCCTTCTTAAAGAGGCTATCAGAGCTTCCACTCAGTAAGTCCACGGAGTTTCAAAATGATGACATGAAATTATGTCTTGATTATCTTGTATGGCGGTGCAACCCCTTCTTTGGTATTTACAAGGACAGCGCTAGCAAAAGGCAATGCTTCGAGCGTATGAAGGATGGAGTTTCTGTGCTTGATTGCGAGCATCTTCTCGACTGCTTGTACAAAACCTGTGTGAAAGAGCCAGACGAAAACTGTAGTCCAGAGTTTGATAGCTCATCATGTCGCCTGCCTACTGCATCTGCTCTAAGCAAGGTAGGTATAAAGTTTTCCGCCTGTGTGGGAGAGACTTCCGTTATCAAATACCGAAAGGAATCGATGAAACTGGAGCTTCCACGAATGCAAGTGTTTGATGCGACAGAGGATATTCTGAGGAACATGATAGCATATGAGATCACGTCGATGGAAGGCGGCGACCTATGCCGATATGCCATTCTCATGGACTCCTTGATCGATACTGCAGATGACTTGGCTATTCTCGAGAAGGCAGGCGTACTGGAGAATCACCTTGGAAGCAATGAAAAGATGCTCCAGATGTGGAACGAGCTTTGCATTGGCATATCGCTTCCTCAAACTCAGAGCTGGAAAGACATGAACGCCGCAATCATGCGTCATTACAAGAGCAACTGGCGGGCCATGTCGATCGAGTTTCATAAAATGTTCTGCTCTCGTCCATGGCTATGGCTTTCCACCATAGCTGCTGTAGTGCTACTTCTTTTGTCTGCCCTCCAAACATTTTACACAGTTTTATCATATTACAATAGTGGGTAAGTACGCTTGAATTTACGCTTTTGGCTGTAATTTATTCCAGATTTATGTGTCAGCTAGTTTTGCTTGTACATGCTGAACTAAGATGATTGTCTGCATTGAAGTTCATTCTCCATTGACATACTTAGCTGAAGTTGATTCTCCATTGACATACTTAGTTGAAGTTGATTCTCAATTGACAAATATGTATTGAAGTTCATTGTCTGCATTGAAGTTGATTCTCCATTGACATACTTAGTTGAAGTTGATTCTCCATTGACAAATCTGTATTGAAGACGTTTATTGTCTGCATTGAAGTTGATTCTCCATTGACATACTTAGTTGAAGTTGATTCTCCATTGACAAATCTGTATTGAAGTTCATTGTCTGCATTGAAGTTGATTCTCCATTGACATACTTCTCTTGTGTTGCAAACAGCTGAGAAGATCTCGACCAGCAACTCTTGTAAAGTCCAAAGCCTCTACAGCTGAGAAGATCTCGACCAGCAATTCTCGTAAAGACCATAGCCTATCTTCCCCTTTTTTGTTTGAATGCGGCAGGAAGTCGAAGCTATGTCAATGGATAAATTCCCATGAATGTGAAGCGTATATTCAATCATCCGAAAGCTGACCCTATCAAAAGATGGACGGCCAAAAGTCATACAAATATCTCATCTGGTTGATTTTAAATTGTTTTTGTATCCACCCTACTGAACTCTCCTCTATAGACTCCACATGTTTTTGTATCCACTCTATTGAGCTCTGTATAGACCAAAAGTCATACGAATATCTGAATGAGGCCCCACTTGTTTTCTCTCTCTCTCTCTCTCTCTCTCTCTCTCTCTCTCTCATATGGAGGGCGCCTGGATCTTTTGTTCGTTTTCTTGGAAGTTCCGCAAATGATTATTCTTCCATTTAGGCTTGAATTTGGGTCAACTTCATCTTCAAATGAAGTAGAGAGTTAATTGTAGATGGTTAGAGATGATATTTGTGAACCCTGCAAATTTTGTTAAGTAGGCATGAATTAGAGCATTGTGAGCCTATAAAATGGAAATCTACGAGTTCACTTGATAGATATTGTTTGAACTCTTTGTTTGTGCATAATAATCCAATTGTCGTATTGTTCCTGTACTTCTTGTCGAGAGTCATTTTAGATTTCCATCTAAGCTCTAGTTATGAGGCTACATAGGTGGGTGGTTCTATCTTTGTATGATACTTGCATATATTTTTATTTTTTGCATTATATTTGATTTGCTTTAATGTTGGTCAGATTTAATTATGTTGCACTACAACATATGACCCTTATATCAGCTCTTATACCAGTGCAAATACATGGGGGAAATTTAGCCGTGGTGTTGGTATAAGTGTCTGTATAAGCATCGGTACAATAACATCGATATAAGCATTGCTATGGACATCGATATAAGCATTGCTATGGACATCGGTACAAGCATCGGTTCATGTCCAGTATGGTTGGTACAAGTGTCAGTATAAATGCAGACATATTTTCGCCGCTATACATGCAAGTATTTACTTGCAAACCGATAATATAAGTGATGATATATGCATCAGCATGAGAATTGTCGATATAAGTATCGGTATGTGCTTCGGCAAAATCGTTGGTACATCCTTAGGCATAGCGACACTCATACTAGCACCTATATCAATGACCATATCTATAAAATTTCTTTTTGGGTAGAGTGTGTTGTCTCTTGCTATAGCAACACGACAGTGTTGTTGTGTTGCAAATGACAATACACTCTGCCCAAAAAAAACTAGTGATTGTCGACTTAGGGTTTAGATGACCAACAATCAAAACATGTTTCGATAAAGCAAAACACATTGTCAAACATAAAAGAGATATGTAGGAGTAGATTGAACCATGAACCATGTACAAAAGAGATATTCCATAAATGAACCATGTATAAAAGAGATATTCCATAAATGAACCATGTACAAAAGTGTGATAAACCACTGACATATATGAGCCAAATACAAAATGTGGCAAACCATTGCCATATATGAACCAAATATAGAATTGTGGTGCACCATTGTCATATATGAGCCAAATACAAAATTGCGGCACACCATGGCTATACACATGCCTAGAGGGATCAAAACATCTATCCCTGTAGTCTTGCAACAAAGCACATTCATAAAATGAGAAAAATTGATACGATATTTATAAACAACAACTAAAAAAATACCAAACGAAGTTTAGAAGCTCACCTCATCATAGATGCTCCCATGAAATGACCGCTATGTATCCCTCCAAGTCCTCGAATAGTGCAACCAATCAATGGCAATATCCATTAGCCTCCTTTGCTCGTGTCAGAAGATGACCTACCACTACAACATATGAGGGGCATACCGATGCTGCCTATACCGATGGTCACTCTCGGCGTCAGTATAAACGTTGGAAAAGTCCACTTAAAGGTACCGACAGTCAAGTGACTGTCGGAATGACCGTTTAAAACAGATTGTCGGTGTGTTACGACTATCTGTATGAGCGCCGCTATAAGCATCGGTATGAGCGTCAGTATGAGCGTCGGTATAAGCGTCGGTAAATTACTAGAAGTTACCAACGCCCATAGCGATGCCCATACCGCGGCCGAGTTTTAAACATACTGGGAACCTGAGAGCAAAACTGAACATTTTTGCGCGTGTTTGAGTACTGGTTGTCGCACGAACCGAATTGCGACCTGCATTGTCTTGTGCACACACACACCCACAGAGATCTTTCTCTCTCCATACACACACACACACTCTCTCTCTCTCTCTGTTTAGATCTCACATCTTGGTAAGTGGTGCGCGTACTCTTAGCCTTTGTCTTTCTCTATGCTTTAAGTATTATAATTTCTCTTCTCTTTGATTTTGCAAAAGTTCTTTGGCATCGATTCTTTGGAATTCGACGATAGACAACATACATTACGCTTTGATGACAAGATCCAAAAGAGGAACATACTTGTAAGTGATTGTTTTATTCTCTATTGATAGAGAGAGAGAGATAGAGATATAGAGAGATAAAGAGAGAGAGTGAAAGATAAAGAGAGATGAAAGAGTGGAAGATAGAGATAGGAAGATAGAGCATACATACACACACATACACACACACATCTACACATGCATACATGTACACATACATGTACACACATGCATGCTTACATATACACACATGCATGCATACACACACATATAAATATACACACATGCATACATACACACACACATGCATACACACATACATACACACACATATATACACATATGCATACATACACATACACACACATGCATACACACATACATACACACACATATACACACATACATACACACACATATATACACACATGCATGCATACATACACACACATATACACACATGCATGCATACACACATATACACATGCATACATACACACACACACACACATGCATACACACATACATACAGACATACATACATACACACACACATATATACATATACACACATGCATACATACACACACACATGCATACACACATACATACACACACATATACACATATGCATACACACATATACACATGCATGCATACAGACACACACATACAAATATACACACATGCATGCATACATACACACACATATGTACACACATGCATACATACACACACATACAATTATACACACATGCATGCATACATACACACACATACACATATACACACATGCATACATACACACACATATGTACACATATGCATACATACACACACATACAAATATACACACATGCATGCATACATACACACACATACACATATACACACATGCATACATAGACACACACATGAACACACATGCATACATACACACATGCATACATACACACACACATGTACACACATGCATACATACACACACACATGTACACCCATGCATACATACACACACATATGTACACACATGCATACATACACACACATATATACACACATGCATACACACACACACACATGCATACATACACACATATACACACATGCATGCATACATACACACAAATATACACACATGCATGCATACCTCACACGCACACACACACATACATACACACATGCATGCACACACACACATGAATGCATATACACACATGCATACATACACACACATATGCATATACTCACACATGCATACATAGACACACATACACATATACACACATGCATACATTCACACACACACATACATACACACATGCACATACACATATACACACATGCATACATTTACACACACACATACATACACACATGCACATACACACATGCACATACACATACATACACACATGCACATGCACATACACATATTAACTCTTTTTAATTAGGGTTTTAGGGTTTTAACACCTACATAACATATATACACACATACACATAGACATATAATACATATATACATGTACATACACATGCATACAGAAATATACATATTTTAGGTCTAGATATTTAAGATTAGGGTTTTCGGGTTTAGGCATACATATAATTCAATTACATTTATATTAAGAAAAATATAGAAAAAAAATAGGAAAAAAATCTGAATATATAAATAAACATATATATAAAATAGGATTAGGGTTTTAGGTTTTATTAGGTGTTTAAGTATTTAGGTTTTAATATTTCAGGTTTAAGTCTTTAGGTTTTAGTATTTCAGGTTTAACTCTTTCTAATTAGGGTTTTAGGGTTTTAACACCTACATAACATATATACACACATACACATACACATACACATATAATACATATATACATGTACCTACACATGCATACAAAAATATACATATTTTAGGTCTAGATATTTAAGATTAGGGTTTTAGGGTTTAGGCATACATATAATTCAATTACATTTATATTAAGAAAAAATATAGAAAAAAATAAGAAAAAAATCTGAATATATAAATAAACATATATATAAAATAGGATTAGGGTTTTAGGATTAGGGGTTTAGGTTTTTTTAGGTGTTTAAGTATTTAGGTTTTAGTATTTGATGTTTAAGTCTTTAGGTTTTAGTATTTGAGGTTTAACTCTTTCTAATTAGGGTTTTGGGGTTTTAACACCTACATAACATATATACATACATACACATACACATATAATACATATATACATGTATATACACATGCATACAAAAATATACATATTTTAGGTCTAGATCTTTAAGATTACGGTTTTAGGGTTTAGACATATAAAGAGAAAATATAGAAAAAAATTAAGGAAAAAATCTGAATATATAAATAAATATACATATAAAATAGGATAATTATATAGATAAATAAATATAAAAAGAACTAGTTTTCTAAATAATCTAATTAAATATATATAATTAAATATATAAAAATAGGATTAATTAAGAAAAAAATCTGAATATATAAATAAATATATATATATAATAATTATATAGATAAATAAATATGATAAGAACTAGTGATTTAAATAAATAAATTAAATATATATGTCTTTTTGAGGTCTAGGTCTTTTTTATTAGGGTTCTAAGGTTTTGACACCTACATAACATATATACACACATACACATACACATATAATACATATATATATGTATATACACATGCATACAGAAATATACATATTTTAGGTCTAGATCTTTAAGATTAGGGTTTTAGGGTTTAGGCATATAAAGAGAAAATATAGAAAAAAATTAAGGAAAAAAATATGAATATATAAATAAATATACATATAAAATAAGATAATTATATAGATAAATAAATGTAAAAAGAACTAGTGTTTTAAATAATTTAATTAAATATATATAATTAAATATATAAAAATAGGATTAATTAAGAAAAAAATCTGAATATATAAATAAATATATATATAAAATTGGTTTTAAGATTTTAACACCTACATAACATATATACACACATACACATACACATATAGAAAAAAATTAAGGAAAAAATATGAATATATAAATAAATATATATGTATAAAATAGGATAACGATATATATAAATAAATATAAAAAGAACTAGTGCTTTAAATAATTTAATTATTTATATATAATTAAATATATAAAAATAGGATTAATAAAGAATAGGATTAAATATATATAAAATAGGATTAGGGTATGATTTTAAGGTTTAATAAAAAACAAATATTCTAAAGTATCCATATTCTATCAGATGGCTAGTTTGGATCCGGAGGAGAGAATCATGTCCTTGCACTCAGTGCAAATATCAAATTTATCGAACATGACGGATTTGTACTGCACATGTTAGAGAGTATGGATCCTTTGACAAAAGTCGACTAGAAAATCTACGCTACCATTCGCATGGTCCCCCAGGTGAGCAGATAGATTTAAACAACATTGCATCAGTAACCTCTTGTGGACAAAAGAGAATGAAAAAGGACTTAGACGTACAAGCAAGTACTAATAGCATTAAACGGAATGAACATATGGAAGAGATGCTTGAAGCATTTTATGAGATGGACGAAGATCATGATGGTGGAGAAGATGTCGAGAGTTTCATGGACACAACATAATTTCCACGATTAGAAGTCAATGAAGAATATGAAAGCATGCAAAGACTAGCTCGTTTACCACTTTACAATGGAGCAAAGATATTTGTACTATGTGCGTCACTCGCGATGCTCAATCTGCAATCCATTTATGGGATGGTCAGATAGTAGTGTCACTGAATTGTTCAAGTAAGTGGATTTGAAATAAACTTTCATTGTTGTATCAAAATAACTTTAGTTACTAATATCATTTTAATTGCTTATTGCAGGCTTCTTAAAGATCAATTTTTGCCAGAGGGCAATGACATGCCTCCAACACGTGGAGATGCAAAGAAACTTTTACAGCCCATTGGAATGGATTATACTAAGATTCATGCTTGTCCGAATGATTGCATCCTCTTTCGGAATGAGTATGAGCATCTCCACGTATTTCCAAAGTGTGGAGCAAATAGATTACTTTGTTTTTGATGTGAAATGGTTCAAAGTAGTCACTCTGGAAGAAACGCAATAGTGAGGCAGGATAAAAGCGGTTTGCTTCAAGTCGACTCCACAGAATTATGGATGGATGAAAGGGATACATTTGTACTTCCTGAGCACTGTGAGCAAGTTGTTTTTATACAAGATTTAAAAGAACCACAGTGGCTATTTGTTTTACAAGTCGCTCCACATAGTAGACAAATATGTGAGAACATAGATGTAGAAGAAAGTCCATCTATAGTGGACTCAGAGATTCATTCGATCATCGAAGAGGAAGATATCATTGTTCGAGAAGAAGAGGTCATTGAAGAAGAGGAGACCAAGCAATGGATGATGATCAAGAAGAAACCAGCATAGCAAGCAATTTAGATGTCATCAATATAGAGATAGATATTCTCGGTGCATCAGATCTCCAAGAGGATGCTAGACTAGAGGATTTTTGAATCAAACACTTGTACGTACTAATTTTTGTTTTTTTTTTGCTAGGTTTTTTTGTACACTATCATTTCTCTATATTACCTTAATAATCACATGCTAATTATTTGAGTTCTTTTGTTATAGAGCACGATGGGAGACAGTCCTCTAGTCACTCCACATTCCATGACAGAGGAGTAGTTTTTAGAGTTCATCTCTCAGGTACCTCCCACGTATATGGCTGTTGCATCACAGTATTGGATCGCTCGTGGTAGCACTCCTCCTGGCCTCACTCCTGGTGGCCGCACTCCTGTCGGCCTCACTCCTGCCAGTCTCACTCCTGCCCGCCTCACTCCCGCCGGTGTCACTCCTGCTGGTGTCACTCCTACCAGTGTCACTCCTACCGGTGTCACTCTTGCCGGTGTCACTCCTACGTGTGGTGCTACTCCTGCAGGAGGTATATCTCCTAGCTTTATGACTCCACCACGACCATCTTTTCAGCCATCCCCTACTGGCCCTAGTAGTAGAGATATGCGTTCGACACCTCAATGCGATACAGGTTCTGGCCCATCTCGTAGGTCGAGTTCATGCTCTGGAGCAGGAGGTTCTAGGAGTGGATCTATAGGTAGGTATGGAGGAGGCACCTGTTGTGGAGGCAATGCGACGGACCTTGTGTCGCCTGCTTCTACTCCTAGGATGAGTACCTCAGATGTAGGTACGCCACGCGGTACACCACGTGGAACACCACGTACACCTTGGGGTGCTCATGAACATGATGACTCCAAGGTGTAGAGTATCCGAGATGGAGCTTCAGTGATGGATGCAGCTGGCAAAGCAATGCATGCACGTATACGACAGCTTTGCTCCATACAATTTGGACACTCTATCATGTTGAAATGGAGTGAACAAGATAAAGATCTGAAGAATTATATCACAGAGATGATTTATCAGGAGTTTCGACTAGCCGATGGACAGCCTCTTATCAGTTCAGAGTGGATTCTGCACACCGCACATGAAGTTATGTCCCATCGAGGATCCGAGGCTCGTGATGCTTTCAAAGCAGGCTTACCAAAGCCTATATGGTTAGATGCTGAGGAGTGGGATATGATTCGTGACGAGCAGCAGCACACTCCTGATCAATATCGTCAGCAATGAGATGCCGCAGTCACACGTTTAGATATGGTTGGACCATCACATTTGGGCAGCGGCGGATATGACACGATGCATCATGAGTTTGTAAGTACCATTTGATTTATTGAATTTGTTTGTGTTAAGTTTCTCATGTATGTTCCTCTAATGTTTTGTATATTTGTTGCAGGAGCTGGCAATGGGTCGTCCTCCAACACGAACGGAGGAGGCTTATGGATATCTGCATGGATTGACTGCACTATTGGAGGACTTGGAGGGATGCGGTGCGGTCGTTTCATGGAAGCGTTTGTGATGAGGTGATTAATTTATAAACTTAGTTTTTACTTGTTGTTTGTAAATTTCATGTGAATTTATCTAATTTCATTAATGTTCTTTGTTGCAGTACTATTGATATGGAACGCTCTTTGCATGTGTATGGCAGTGGCACACCCAAATTTTGTATTTGATTTTTATATGGCAATGCAATGCTTTGCCACATTTTGTAAAAGCATCATATATGACAGTGGTTTGCCACACTCTTGTACATGCTCCATTTATGAAATATATAACTCTTTTTGTATATGGTTCATGATTTATTCTGATTATCTCTTTTGTGTCCAGTAATATTTTGTTTTATGAAATCATATTTCGGTTGACATTAGAGTACACATCATATGTAGTCAGTTTTTTTTTGGCAGAGTGTATTGTCTTTTGCTAAGCAACATCATGGTAATGTTGCTGTAGCAAAAGACAACACACTCTACCCAAAAACAATTTTGCAGATATGGTCATCGGTATAAGCATCGGTGTACCCAGTAATGTCATCGGAATAAGCATCGGTACACCCAGCGGGCGCCGGTATATGCGACGATGCACCCAGTAGAGGCGCCGGTATGGGCGTCGGAAATACCGATGCATATACCGATGCATATACCGATGCTCATACCGATGCCTATACCGATGCCCATACCGACGCTTTAATATTGAGGTGCATACCGAGACCTACACCGACGTTGGGCCAAAAAAATGCACGTTCATTTCCCTCAGTAAAAACCTCGGTATACGTCCAATCTGTTGTAGTGTACTACCAACTCCTACAAGAAATATGCAGAACGTGAGATCAACAAACATGACATGGTTAACACAAAAAGATTCAATCATCAAAATGATACTTATAAACTCGTGATGCATAGTGTCATACCCATCACTACCCAAATGTGACGCTCCGACCATATCTAGATGTATGGCCATTGCATCTCATTCCTGATGATAACGGTTGAAAGTTTGTTGTTGGTCATCGTGAATCATCTCCCACTCCTCATGCTCTAGCCATATTGGCTTTGGTAAGCCTCCTATGAAAGCGTTGCGAGCCTCTGATCATCTACATCATCTCACATGCCATGTGTTGAATCCACACTGAGCTGAAAACTAGGTGCCCAAGTGCTAGCCCATACTCACGATAGATCATCTATGTGATGTAATTTTTGTGATCCTTGTCATGTTCACTCCATTTGACCATGATAGGTGTCCAAACTACATGGAGCACAATTCTCATATGCATTGATGGATGGCCTTCTTGGCTGCATCCATCACTAGAGCTCCATCACGTATACGGTACACCTTGGAGTCATCATGTTCATGAACACCCCAAGGTGTACGTGATGTTCTATGTGGCATACCTACATTAGAGGCAGTCACTCTAGGAGTAGTTGTGGGTGAGAGAGCATCCGTCTTACTATCTCCACAACATCCACCTCCTCTAGAGCCACCCGTAGATCCACCTCTAGAACCTGATCCTCTAGAATGTGAGCTAGATCGATGAGATGGATGAGATAAGCTAGCACCTATATCATGTTGTGGTGTTGAATGCATATGTAGATAGCTGGAGCCACTAGGGGATGGCTAAGAAGACATTTGTGGTAGATTCATAAAGACAAGAGTGACGCTGGCGAGAGTAGCCTCACCAAAGGGAGTATCGCCGATGAGAGTAGTCCTACCAAAGGGAGCACCGCTAGTGGGAGTACCGCTAGTGGGAGTACCGCTAGTGGGAGTGCCACCAATGGGAGTGATATCACTGGGAGTGCTGCCCCTAGTGATCCATTACTATGATGCAATGAGCTAATAAGCAAGAGGTGCCTGAGATATAAACTCTAAGAACTGCTCCTCTATCATGTAATGTGCAGTGAATGGTGGACTGTCTCCCTTCATGCTCTGCAATAGAAAATTCAAATTGTTAGCATATGATAATAATGGTAATATACAAAAATAGTAGTCTACAAAAAAAGGGTAGTAGGAGATCGTGTACCTTGTCTTCTTCAGAGACCTCTTGTTCCAAGACAATGATGTCTTCCTCCTGTTGAAATTTATGGTACTTTTGCAAACTCAAATTGTGAGGCTTGACACATAATCACCTCTTATTAATTACCACTTCATCATTTATGTATCTTTTGTAAGCTCGTGATTTGCATACATGCTTATGTGCATTTGTTACCATCATATTGAAGCATTAAAGGTTGGTCATGTTTAGCCATATATGAGCTGAAAGTACATGTGTTTGGATGTCATGAAGATTTCTAAGATGCAAGGCTACTATGTATGAAATTTGCGGAGGTAAAGTTGCAAAAGAAAATATATATGCTCATGTTATGATAACTAAAAGCATTTGATTCTTCAGTTTAGATACATCACATGAACTCAAATGCTCTTTTTTTATAAGTCAAAGTAAGGTGGGAAAAGCTTGGACAAAGCAAGGATACAAAGCTTGGAGCCGAAGTGAACGAAGGAGCCCAAGCTAAAAGGTTGTCAAATACTTAAAGTTTTGAAGACATTGAAGAAGGGTGAAGCCTAGGATTGAGCTTCCCAAAAAAGGAGGAGTAGAAAACTCCAAAGAAGGGCTACCATAAAGTGTTGAAGACTCAACAAGGACTTGAAGACACTTCCCAAGGTTCAAGTGTTGGAGATTCACTCACTAATTAGACATAAAGACCTAAAGATGTATGAAGGTTAAAGAAAGACAAAGAGAAGCAGAAACAAAGCATTCAGAAAATCAAGCCTTAGTGAAGGGACAAATTCACGACTGTAATATAGTTCATAGAAACTTCCAGAAATACGAGTTTTGAATCTCGGATCAAAATTGTATATAAGAGAGAGAAAAAGAGAATAAAGAATAGAGCAGTGTGAGCATATAGAAACGGAATAGAATAGCGCATATAGAAACTCAGAATAGTGATATAGTAGATGCCAGAGATTGCGTATGTAGAGATGAATAACAGAACCTGAACTGTCAAGTATTCATATGAGAGAGATGGTAAGGAATAACTACTCTGAGTAGGAGAGTTTTCCATAGCTATGAGCAAAGTGAGGCCAAGCTATTTTGTACACATCTTCTCTAATAGAAAACACATGTTCATGTGGAAGTTTGAGCGCATTCTTCGTATGTGAAGAAATCTGAGTGATTTCATGTTACTGTGAAAGTTAGTTAATAGTTACAGTTTTCTCAGTAAAGTTTTCCAGTACATCTACAAGTTAGATCTCGCAACATAGTGTAAAGTTTTTCATGAGAGATAGTTCATCTTGAAGCCAGTAGTCTCAACTATAAGTTGATCAAAAGACTTTTGTGAAACGGGACAAGTATGCATAGTACTGTGTCTGAAAGTAAAGACATCCAGAACTGGTGAAGTTTTTTCTTAAACTTCAGATAGTGTTCATTCACTGAAGGAAGCTCAGGTATAACTTCCTTACTTCATCTACAATCATTTGAAATAACTACAAACAGAAGTGCAGTTGATTTCGGTAACATTCCGTTATATTACAGTGACATTTCGGTGACAGTCCGGTGAAGTTCCGATGATATTCCGGTGAATTCAAAACACAATTTTGATATATTTGAGTGACAAAAAGTTTATCTAACAATAAGAAAACAAAGGATTGTAAAATAATTAAAGTAAACCAAATCAGAATTGAAGCCCGAAGGAAAAGAAAAGTTTCTGTAAAGTGAACTTCTGAATTTCACTAAACACAGTTGTGAAGTTTTCAGTTTCAAAAAACTTGCTAAGCTACTGATGATTATAGAGGTGTTCTAATATCACTCTAGCTTAGTTCTTGTCGTGACGTGGCGAAATTCCGCAGCTTAATTTGTCAAGCTTTTGTCGCGTCGACATCAACAAGTGGTATCAGAGCAGAAAGATTCTGAAGAGTAGAAAAGGTTCTCAAGAGTAAACGAAAGTGAAGATACAAGAGAATTCGCAGAACTTTCACAAGAAAGGTGAAATCTGAGATGATGAACAACAAACGGCATCAAGAAATGTTCCGAAGTAATTCTCAAGGGTAAAGGTTTGTAAAAGGTCAAACCTTTTAACGTTACACTCACCGAAAGTAACAAAAACAAGAAGATTATGGCAGATCATATCTCTATTGACAAATTGGACAGAGATAATTATCCCGCATGGGTAATGCGCATGGAAGCCTTACTTATGAGTAAGGACTTAATGATATATGTAACAGGAGAAGAAAAGAAGCCGACTTTCGAAGACGATAGTCAACCAAAGAAAGAAGAGTTAGATGCCTTGAAGCTGTGGGAGAAGAAAGATGCAACGGCAAGAGCGTATATCTACAATACCATTACAGATCATCTATTACCGCACATTAGAGGTCTGGAGAAAGCGGAAGACATATGGAGTGCATTGGAAGATCATTTCCAAAATACGACGAAAGCTAGGAAGGCTAGCTTATGGTCAGAGTTAACAACATTCAAGAAAAAGCAAAGTCAAAGCATTAATGATTATGTCACTAAGATGAAAGACTTTGCGGACAGTCTTGGATCTATTGATGAAGATATTGAAGATCAAAGGTTGATAGCACAAGTGCTTGCAGGACTGAGAGGAGATGAAAGGTGGAAACCTTTTGTACTCTCAACTGAACTTTCTTTAAATCATTTTGTACCAGATTCAAATCAGTTGCTTGAGCTAATGTTAACATTTGAGCAAGATTTGAAGACTGATGGAGATAAAGGACATAGTTCGGCTATGTATGCAAAGAATAAGAAGAAAGGTGATAAAGGTAAAGAAAAAGATGAAGAAGAGATGTCTACTCAAGCAAATTGTGCAAGAGGAAGAGGTAATGCCAGAAGTAAAAGAAGAAGTAATACAAAAGGAAGAGGTAATCAAAATAACAACAAGAAGACTTGTTGGATCTGTGGATTAACATTTGGCTCATGATTGCTGGCATAATTCTCAAGGATCAAGTCAGAATTAGAACAATAACAATAGAGGTAGAAGCGGAAGATATCAAAGAGGAAGACAAAGCCAAATAGGCGGATATGGTAGAGGTGGAGCAAGAAGTTGGGGACAGAATCAGTCTCACAACACAACCTACTACAACTATGCGAATGATACGCAGAATGATAGTCATACAACGTTGATGATGAACTCAATAAGTATGTCAGGGAATGAAGACCTCAAGGTATTCTATATTGACTCTGGTTGTTCAAATCATTTGTCAGGAAATATAGAATTGTTATCAGAACTTGAAGGAGGAATTTCAAATCATACAGTATAAACAGGTGATAACACAAAACATAATGTAAGGTCAATTGGAAAAGTAAAGTGTAAGAATGGAGCTGACCTACTAACAAATGTTTTGTATGTTCCAACAATTCCGAAGAATCTGATCAGTGTGGGACAAATAGTAGAAAGAGGTTTTCAAGTCAGGTTTACAAATAAAGGAGTATTTGTTGAAGATCTAGAGAATGGATATAGTAAAACTGTCCATGGTAAAAAGGAAGGTAGATTTTTTACTCTTAAAGTACAAGGGAATGGTCGTCAAGCCTTGATCACACATGGTGATGAGGTATTTACAGAGTTAGACCTCTGGCATAAGAGGTTAGGACATTTTAATGAAACAGGAATCAAAACTATGGTGGAGAAACAATCCGTGAGAGGATTACCAAATATGAAGAATCAACATATGATTCACAAGTGCAAAGCCTGTCAGATGAGAAAAGCCCACATGTTACCATTTCAGAAGAAAGGGTACAAACACGATGATGTGTTAGAGCTTATACATACAAATGTATGGGGACCAACAAAAGAAGGGTCTATCAGTGGCTCAAGGTATTATGTTCTTTTTATTGATGATGCAACAAGATGGATAACTCTTTATGTTTTGAAAGAAAAGTCAGAAGTATTTGAAGCTTTCAGGCATTTTCATGCATATGCTGAAAGACTTACAGGACAGAAACTCAAAAGACTAAGGTCTGATGGAGGAGGAGAATATTTTTCTCGAGAGTTCAATGATTATCTGTGGAATGTAGGTATCAAAAGAGAAATAACTTGCAGGTATACACCGCAACAAAATGGAGTAGCAGAAAGAAGAAACCAAACTCTAGTTGAGTTTGCAAGAGCAATGCTAAAGGAGAAGAATTGTCCAAATTATCTTTGGGCTGAGGCTGTAAATACAGCTACATATCTGGTAAATAGATTACCATGTATAGCTTTAAATGGGATGACCCCTTATGAAGCTTGGTGGGGCAAGAAACCAACACTTGATCATTGTAAAGTGTTTGGATCAGTTGCTTATGCTTATGTACCATCACAACTAAGACATAAGCTTGAACCAAAAGCTGAAAAATACGTGTTCATCGGATATGATGAAAAACAAATGGGTTATAGGTTATGGAGTCCTCTAACCAAACAGTTTATTGTTTCCAGAGATGTAACATTTGATGAAGGAAAGAGCTGGTATACAGATAAAGAATATAATGATGAAACATTTGATGAAGAGATAAGAAGAATTAAAAAAGGTAAATCACATATGCAGGTGAATGGAGATGAAGATCATATGCAGGCAAGTACGTCCAGGATTGGATCAGGTATGAGAAATGAAGATGGACCAAGATTTGATGAAGATGTGTATTCAGATACACATGAAGAATATGAGCTAAGAAGGTCAAACAGAGTAAGGAAACAACCTACAAGGTATTCCTATGACACTTCTTATTTGACTCAGAAAAACTATGCTTACTTAGTAAAGGAAGATGAAGAACCTCAGAATTATAGTGAAGCAAAAGGTAAGGAACAATGGGAAGAAGCAATGAAGGAAGAGTTTAATGCGCTTGAGGAGAACAAGACTTGGGATCTTGTTCCAAAACCAAATGGTAAGAAAGTGATTGGAAATAAATGGTTTTACAAAGTTAAGAAACTTGCAGATGGAAGGATAGCCAAATACAAAGCTAGACTGGTGCTTTATAGCAGCATCAAAAGGATGGAAGCTAAGTCAACTGGATATAAAGAATGCATTTTTAAATGGATATATATCATATGAAGTTTACATGGAACAACCTGAAGGGTTTGTGAGTTCTAGTTACCCAAATCATGTTTGCAGATTAACAAGAGCTCTCTATGGATTGAAGCAAGCTCCAAGAGCTTGGAATTACAGACTTGTGAAGTATCTCAATGACCTTGGATACCAAAGCTCAAAAGCAGATGCAAGTCTACTCATTAAGAGAACAGATGAAAGTATGATCTACATTTGTATTTATGTAGATGACATAATAATCACAGGAACCTCAGATGAAGGAATCAAGGAGGTAAAAAGATTACTTGAAAAAGAGTTCAAGATCAATGATCTAGGAAAGTTATCATACTTTCTTGGAATGGAAGTCACATATACAAATCATGGTGTATATGTTTCGCAAGAAAGGTATCTCCTAAACTTACTGAAGAAGTTTAACATGGAGAATTGCAGAGAAGCTTCAACACCGCTTGAAGTAAATCATAAACTCAGCAAATATGGTGGTGCAGAGCTTAAAGATATGAGGAACTATCAGTCATTAGTGGGAAGCTTAATTTATGCTACACTAACAAGACCTGATCTCAGTTATGTAGTGGGAGTTCTCTCACAGTTGATGCATTGTCCGAAGGATCAACATTGCGTTGCAGGACAAAGAGTTCTTAGATATATCAAAAGAACTATAAAGGAAGGATTATATTATCCTTTTACGTCAGATATAAAGCTGACAGCATACAGTGACTCAGATTGGGCAGGAAGTCAAGATGACAGAAGGTCAACACATGGGTATATGATATACCTAGGAGATAAGCTTGTAAGCTAGTGTTCAAAGAAGCAACACACATTGGCTTTATCGTCAACAGAAGCAGAATATAAAGGACTTGTGGAAGCAGCTAAAGAAGTGATATGGATACAGGCCTTGTTCAAAAGTATGGGTATTGATCAAGGTATACATATCATACATGGAGATAATATGAGATCGTTGTATCTTGCAACAAATCCAGTATTTCATGCAAGAACAAAACACATAGAGATTCAATATCATTTCCTGAGGGAAAAGGTAAGGGAAAAAGAGATTGAAATAGTATACACATCTACAAAAGATCAGATAGCAGATATTCTGACAAAGAGCTTAGATGGAGTAAAGACAAGCAGATTCAAAGAAATGGCAGGTATAAAAGAAAAGAGGAATATATGAAAGATTAGAGGATGCTAATTAGTGATTGAGGGGGAGCTGTTGGAGATTCACTCACTAATTAGACATAGAGACCTATAGATGTATGAAGGTTAAAGAAAGACAAAGAGAAGCAGAAACAAAGCATTCAGAAAATCAAGCCTTAATGAAGGGACAAATTCACGACTGTAATATAGTTCATAGAAACTTCCAGAAATACGAGTTTTGAATCTCGGATCAAAAATTGTATATAAGAGAGAGAAAAAGAGAACAAAGAATAGAGCAGTGTGAGCATATAGAACCGGAATAGAATAGCCCATATAGAAACTCAGAATAGTGATATAGTAGACACCAGAGATTGCGTATGTAGAGATGAATAAGAGAACCTGAACTGTCGCGTATTCATCTGAGAGAGATGGTAAGGAATAACTACTCTGAGTAGGAGAGTTTTCCATAGCTATGAGCAAAGTGAGGCCAAGCTATTTTGTACACATCTTCTCTAATAGAAAACACATGTTCATGTGGAAGTTTGAGCGCATTCTTCGTATGTGAAGAAATATGAGTGATTTCATGTTACTGTGAAAGTTAGTTAACAGTTACAGTTTTCTTAGTAAAGTTTTTCGATACATCTACAAGTTAGATCTCGCAAAATAGTGTAAAGTTTTTCATGAGAGATAGCTCATCTTGAAGCTAGTAGTCTCAACTATAAGTTGATCAAAAGACTTTTGTGAAACGGGACAAGTACACACAATACTGTGTCTGAAAGTAAAGACATCCAGAACTGGTGAAGTTTTTTCTTAAACTTCAGATAGTGTTCATTCACTGAAGGAAGCTCAGGTATAACTTCCTTACTTCATCTACAATCATTTGAAGTAACTACAAACAGAAGTGCAATTGATTCCGGTAACATTCGGGTATAATTACGATGACATTTCGGTGACAGTCCGGTGAACTTCCGGTGATATTACGGTGAATTCAAAACACAGTTTTGATATATTTGAGTGATAGAAAGTTTATCTAACATTAAGCAAACAAAGGATTGTAAAGATTAAAGTAAACCAAATCAGAGTTGAAGCCGGAAGGAAAAGCAAAGTTTCTGTAAAGTGAATTTTTGAATTTCACTAAACACAGTTGTGAAGTTTTCAGTTTCAGAAAACTTGCTAAGCTACTGATGATTATAGAGGTGTTCTAATATCACTCTAGCTTAGTTCTTGTTCGTGGCAAAATTCCGCAGCTTAGTTTGTCAAGCTTTTGTCGCGTCGACATCAACATCAAGGAGCACAAGTAAGTGCCAAGATAGAAGGAAGAGTCATTCATGAGAAGTGTGATATGTTGGCTGAAGCAAAGGAAGGTGAAGAAATCCATTTCCAAAACCATGGGCTGATGTAAAGGGTTGAAAAAAATCCACATTGTGTGTGGTGGTAAGTTCCAAGCATAGACCATATGAATGTATAGTCAAGGGATGAGGCTAGTAAGACCACCAAAGAGAGTGGAAAGCCTATGTAAAGGCAAGTAAGACCATCCTACGGGGAGTGGCAAGCCTATGTAAAGCCAAGTAAGTCCATCCCAAGAGGAATGGCAAGCGTATGTGAAGGAAAGTAAGACCATCCCAAGAGGAATCTCAAGGCTTGTTAGGTGCAAGAAGCACCAAAGACCAAGTGAAGGTCTAGTGAAAGGTTGAGGCTAGTAAGACCACCAAAGAGAGTGACAAGCCTACGTAAATGTTGCGGGATTCTTGGACAAGAACGGATTTGAGTGTTTGTAGGAGAAAAGGGAAAGACAAGAAGAGAGATACACATTGGAAGCCTCTGTTGATTGATAATAAGAAGACAAATACAATGGTGATGCACAATACAATCCAATAATACAACCCAATGCTTCTGTGCAAAATCCCACAAAGTGCTCAATCGCAAAATACCAAATACCCAAGGTCTTGTTGCTGTCGGCCTTCTCTGCACCAGATCTCCACCTTCTCCAAGCCTGCACTTGTGCACACCTTGCACCAAGCTTCCAATAAGGGGGAGGGATGGACACCTTCTATCGGCACGCGCACAACTTCAATGGGACCTTGGGATCCTTGGGGTGAGTAACTTATCACTTCTTTGCACATTTCCTTAGTCACTCTTCATGCACATCTTGCACTTCACTTCTCTGCATCACACACTGTGTGTCTCTTCACTTCTCTCTCTTGCCTAGCTTAGACTATGCTCTTCTTGCTTAGTTCTCCAAGAATAGTCCTTGCCTTGATTTCAGTGTCGATTCATGTACGCTCCTAATTGCTAGAGTATCTTGGTGCTCACTTTGATGTCCCAAGATTGTCTCCAAAAGTGGGCAGCCAACGAGTCCCTGTTTTGTCCTATAGTGAATTTAGACTAAAACAAAAATTTTAATTTGGGGCCATACTTTCACTTCCACATACGCTGCCGCTTCACATACCTTCACATTTTGCCTTTTAATTCTTCACTTGTGCACCTAAGAGAGGGTTCACCTAAACCTTCCAAAGCACTTTAAAAACACTTTTGAACCTTAGAGAAATTACAGAAATACCTCCACATCCTGCAACCAACTTTTTGCAATTTTACCCTTTGTGAACAATTAATTGTGCACTACCTATGCACCTTGATACCAGAACTTTAAACACTTTGACTTTGCCCATGTTGACTTTGACCTTGACCTTGTTGACTTTGACTACTTTGACTTTTATCCCTTTTGACTTTGATGATGGTTGACTTTAACTGTGGTTGACTTTGGTCAATATGACTTTTATGGGCTCAACAGTTGCCCACCACCTAATGTGCTCTCAGTCCCGGAGAGCTATAGCCAAAACTCTGAGCAGATAGGACACCATGATACTTGTGCTTCAAAATCTTCAAAAGGACACCTGAGCAGCTACCAAGTCCACGAGAAGCAGGAGAGAACAAACACCTGAGAAGAACCCAAAAGTGGATTTTTTTTTTTTTTGCACGAAAAAGCAAAGGAGGGCAATGGGAGGGTAGAAAGGAGGGGAAAGGGAGGGCTGAGGGGGCGAAGATGGATAAGGCAAGGAGGGGTGAGGATGGGGCTGGCCAGAAGGGTAAAGGGAGGGTGAGGGAGTAGGAGTTGGGTTCTGGAGAGGGCCGAAATGAGAAAACTTGAAAGCTACAGAGGGTGCATATATGAAGTATGAAACATATGGTAAAATAAAGTGAGAATAGACCATGTGGACCATGTGTTGAAATAAAAACATGTGATAAATGTGCTCAAAACATGTGGTTTTTGACCAAAAGGTAGAGAAAAGATGGGATTTTGGAAAAATTAAGGCAAAAAATGAATCCATAGGTGCCAAAATACATGAAAATGATCCCACTTTTGAGAAAAATGGCCATTCGAGGCACGATCCAGAGCCAAAAGGTTTGAACCATGAAAAGTAAAAAAATATATTTTTAATTAGATATAAATAAAAACGAAAAATAGTCTCCCTTCTTTTTTTTTTGGAACGCGCATGGATTTGCAAAGCTAAAAATAAAAAAAATAAAAAATAATATAAAATAAAAGAACATTAAAATAAATAAATAATCTAAAAAATAAAATAAACAAAATACAAAATATATAAAATAAATAAAATAAAATAAAAAATGGGAGGGAGGGAGGGGGGGCGGGGAGAGAGAGAGAGAGAGAGAGAGAGAGAGGGGGAGAGAGAGAGGGGGGGTTTTTTTTGCTCGAAATTTTCCTGCCCCCTTTTTTTTTCCTTGGAAAAAATAAAATCCATGGGGCACTTGTTTTTTTTTGGTGAAAATATCCAAAAAATGGAGAAAAATATAGAAAAAATCCAAAAAAATGCAAAAAAAATCCAAAAAATTCTCAAAAAATTTCCTACAAGTCTAGGCCAATTTCCTCACTCAAAACCACAGAGACCTTCCTTTATTCCTCCAATTTGGCATGAAAATGACATTTGAAAAGGATGAAAAAAATTCTAAAAATGCTAGAAAAATTCCCAAAAAAATTCCAAAAATTGTGCTTATGCCAAGGACTATGAAAGGGTTGCTAAACTTGCTAAAAACGCAAAGAGCAAAGATGAAAATGGATAAAAACTACTAAAACTTAAGCAAAAATGACATGATAAGGCTATGTACAACCTGGACAGATTTTGCAGGTTCCAGGTGATCCATAAGTCTTCATTTGTGTTGACGATAGGCCTTGACCCCTCATATGTTGAATCAGAGAAACTCCTCCATAATCTCCAATTGTACTGTGCTTCATTTGTTTTGTCTTCTTGTTGGGCACACTAATCATGTGATAGGGGTACCCTAAATCCTTCATTAGAATATTATCTCCTTCATACTGCATCCTTTGTATCTTTGTTTTAGCAACTTTATAACTTAATCTACAAAATTCCATTTTTACTACTCTAGCTTCTTCATCCAATGGAATCCTCTGTTTCCAAAGACTTGTAGGTACTCCTTCCACATCCTTGTAAAGCCCTGCACTTACCATCATAAAAATTGACATAACATATGATATCCATACTAGTATCCATAACAAACTAGCCCTTGATTTAAGATTTGAAGTAGCTTTATCACTGTTTCACTTAAGGGCTTTTCTTTTCTTCTCTCTTCTATGGCCTTTGACTGAGACTGTCTCACTCGAGTCAATAACCTGAATGATGTCCTCTTTTTCTTCATATGCTTCCTCTCTACTTGAGTTTGAAAAAATTCCATACCAAGAAGATGGGTCTTCTGCATGGAGCCAAGCCAACATGTTTTCATCTTCATATAAATTTGCTCCTTCAAATAGATCTGCTTCTGGCTTGTCCAACAATTCTTCTTCCATACAAATACCAATTGTCTGCATCATGCTGGTATGTCTTTGATTGTCTGGTCCTTCTTCTAAAAATATCTGTTGCAACTCTTTTCCCTCCTGCTTTACCCACATTGTGACCTTGCCCCAATCATGCAGCACATTGGCATGCCTTAACCAAGGTCTCCCAATTAACAAGGGGGAAACTTCCTTCTACATGTGGTAGCCTTAAAACAACAAAATCCAAGTTAAAGATGGTACCTTGTATCTTGACTGGGACTCCAGGGACCACTCCCATAGGCTTTACTATGCTTTGGTCTGCTAGTGTTACAGTGAAGTTGGCAGGTCTTGAAGGGTGTAGTCCAATCTTTTTCATGGTATGTTCAGGCATCAAGTTAATGCTAGAACCACCATTACTCCTTGAAACTCATGACCTTTGATAGAGACTATTAGCCGAGGGCTCTTATAATCTGTGAGGGGTGCTTCCCCTACAATTTTATCTTTATGCATAATAGTAGCCTTTGCCACTAAACTTGTTGTGGACACCTCATCAATTATCTGCAAGAGTTCTGACTTGAATTTCCCATCCATCTTTATTAAATAAAAAATATTGACCTCCTTTTTCATGGACTTGAGTAGTCTGGAAGCTTCTGATTCCTTAAGAGCATGGACTCCAAATGACTTATCAAACTCCTCATGAGCCCTGTTGAATGCATGTCCAATGGCATCACTGGTACCTATGAGATTTTCTTTTTGCCTTGTGTCTGCACATGTGGTGGCTTTGTCTTCAGATGTCTCTTTTTCTTTGTTCAATCCATTAATCCTTGATTCTTGACCTATTTCCACTTGAGTCTTCCCCTTGCTTCTTGTTTGCACTGTAAAAGATTCAATTTCTTCTAACTGCACCACCTTGGTAGATGGAGACTATACATGGACTTGATCTACCATTTCTTCTTTGCGCACAGAAATCATTTGAATGTGGGGCCCAGATGAAGATGCTTGGTTCTTAGGACAACAATTAGTATAGTGGTCTCTAGCCTCTAGGCAGTTCCTGCAAGGAGGGGCATTTCCTGGTAGAGTGAACCTACTTTGGTAATGCCCACATTCTCCACATATGAAACCATTATATGGCCTTTTTGGCCCATTTCCAAAGTTATCCCTATGTCTAGGGTTGTAATTGTTACCTTGATTAGGTGCATCCACCATCACATTTGCTGGTGGTAGGGCTCCTCCTTGTGTCCAATATGTTGTTGCAGGCATTCCTCTTGATTGACATTCATGGGCCTCATGACCGGCTTTCCTGCATAGCTAGCAAGTTACACTTAACAAGGGACATTCACTTACTATATGACCTTGCTTGCTGCACATTGTACACCATAGTCCACTTTTGATGCTGCCCCCTTTGAGTTCCTGCAACTCCTGTCGAAGCTGAGCCACTTCTTTTGCTTGGGCTTCCTCTTCCTTTTGTAGCTTCAATGCCTCAATCTCCCTCCTCAATTGAGTAACAGCATTCTCCTACTCTTTGTGGGGCTTATTCCTTTTTAAGCCCTCTAGCTCTTTCCTTACTTGGATTACTAGATCCTCCATTTCTGTAGAATAGGGTAGTTGAGAAGAAATTGCTCCATATTGTTGCCTTATTTGCTCCAATCATGTAGTGTTGATGAACTCCTCTATGGAGGCTATTGGCAACACTAATTGCTTGATTTTACTTTGTGTGGTCACTCAAAGTGGATTAGCTAACCATTTGTTAATAAACAAATCATGTGGAGGATCTAGCAACTTAGCCATTAGTGCCTTGGCCCTAGTTACAAACTCTGGAAACTTTTCACTCAGACCCAGTCTCAAGTTTTGTAATTCCTTTATGATGATCTTTGTAGTATTTCCATGCTGGAATTGGGTTTTGAATGCATCTTTCATTAAGTCCCAAGTGGTAAAATGGTTTTCAGCAAACTGGCTGAACCATTTATCTGCCAATCCTTCTAATGTGGCAGGGAGGAGTATCAAAAAGGTATCCTCTCTTCCCATCAAGCCTCTTGTTCTGCATAGTGCTAAAAACCTCCTAATATGTTTGTCCGGATCTTCCTGAGCTAAGCCTTTGAAAGAAGGAAAATTATATTTAATCTTGAAAGTAGGGTTTCCAAGTCTACCTAACTTGCCATGCTCTTTACTGATGAGGTTGAAGACAGTGGAGTGGATGATCTTCTAACAGCCTTCCTTCTTGTTTTCTTGCAAGTGACCCTCAATGTTTGGGACCGAGTTGTGGTCAGGAGCTATTCATAATCCTCTTAGTATGAGATAATTGATAAGAATATTTACCTCTTAGCCCAATGAAGTAGTACTGTCGGCACTTGAATAGTGCTTCTCCACACTGCAATATTTCTTCTCCTATGCTCAAATCTCCTTAGTGTCCCACCGGGCATGCCAAATTTTGTTGGGGGATTCTTGGACAAGAAGGGATTTGAGTGTTTGTAGGAGATAAGGGAAAGACAAGAAGAGAGATACACACTGGAAGCCTCTGTCGATTGATTATAAGAAGACAAATACAATGGTGATGCACAATACAATCCAATGCTTCTGTGCAAAATCCCATAGAGTGCTCAATCTCAAAATACCAAATACCCAAGGTCTTGTTGCTGCCTGCTTTCTCTGCACCAGACCTCCACCTTCTCCAAGCCTGCACTTGTGCAGACCTTGCACCAAGCTTCCCATAAGGGGGAGGGATGGACACCTTCTGTCGACACATGCACAGCTTCAATGGGACCTTGGGATCCTTGGGGTGACTAGCTTATCACTTCTCTGCACACTTCCTTAGTCACTCTTCATGCACACCTTGCTCTTCACTTCTCTGCGTCACACACAGTGTGTCTCTTCACTTCTCTCTCTTGTGTCGCTTAGACTATGCTCACCTTGCGTAGTTCTCCAAGAATAGTCCTTGCCTTGATTTGAGTGTTGATTCACGTACTCTCCTAACTGCTAGAGTATCTTGGTGCTCACCTTCATGTCCCAAGATTGTCTCCAAAAGTGGGCATCCAATGAATCCCTGTTTTGTCATGTAGTGACTTTAGACCAAAACAAAAATTTTAATTGGGGGGCCATACTTTCACTTCTGCGTACGTTGCCGCTTCACATACCTTCATATTTTGCCTTTTAATTCTTCACTTGTGCACCTAAGAGAGGGTTCACCTGAACCTTCCAAAACACTTTAAAAACACTTTGAACCTTAGAGAAATTACAGAAATACCTCTACAACCTGCAACCAACTTTCTCGAATTTTACCCTTTGTGAAGAATTAATTGTGCACTACCTGTGCACCTTGATACCTGAACTTTGAACACTTTGACTTTGCCCATGTTGCCTTTGACCTTGACATTGTTGACTTTGACTTTGACCCCCTTTTGACTTTGACTATAGTTGACTTTAATTATGGTTGACTTTGACCAATATGACTTTTATGGGCTCAAGAGTAAAGGCAAGTAAGACCATCAAAGGGAGTGACAAGCCTACATCAAGCAAATAAGACCATCCTAAGAGTAATGGCAAGCTTTGTTAGGTGCAAGAAGCACCAAAGACCAATCGAAGGTCTAGTGACATATTGAGGCTAGCAAGACCACCAAAGATAGTGGCAAGCCTATGTAAAGGCAAGTACGACCATCCAGAGAGGAGTGGAAAGCCTATTTCTTGTGAAATAGTTATATCTAGCTATTTTCTCATTAGAAAGGTTGGAAGAGGTCAAAGAATTTCCAAAGAGGCAAAAAGCAAGTGGAACGATTCTTTAGAAATTGGGCTCTTTCCTTTGCATTTGCCTCGTTAGCAAGCTTATACCTCTCCAACCACTTTTGCATGGACTACGAGTTAATGATGCAAAAATTCATTGCCTTCTCTCTGAAAACTGCATCCATTTTTCTTTGGCTCCCTTTACCTTGAGGCTCATCGCCTACGAGATGAACATCTTCATCATCGCTCCATAAGCAAGGCATTTCTGGGTCCGACATGCATAGAAACTCTCATATGAATACCAAAGACTCTTGTATCAACCATCCCTCTGCCATGCTGCCCTTTGGATGTGCTCTCTGATGAACAAACCCTTTTAATGTCTTCATGAACTGCTCTAAAAACAACATCCATCGACTGTGGGTAGTTTCTGCTATTGCAACTGCATCAACCACATGAATGAGTAAATGAAGTCAAATTGTGAGAGTACTTGTGGGAACGTACTTCTCAACCATATAGACAGTCTCTATAGCATTGAGTTTGGAACTCTCTATGCTATCTCTCCTTATCTCTTTAGAAGAGATCCACTGTTCCAAGGAACTAATTTTATAAATGGTTGTTCACAGATCTTCTGAAAGACAATCTTTCATAGCTAAAGGGAGCAAAAACTATAAAAACTTGTGCCAATTATGAGACTTTAGCCCTCCGAGATGATCGTTCTATGTGAAGGTAGTCTTTAAACACCTCATGCATCCAATAGATGTCCAAAAATCTGAAATCACCTTCTTCCCTTGTTACTCTTCCATCTTGCGAAGCAACCAAGGATCTCTTGGTATCGACACTATCCTGTTTAGCTTGGTAAATGCCCATAACTCTTAGATACGACCTAGTTCTTCCAATTCCTCTCTTTTTTCTTTGCTTTCATTCTTTCTGATCACTGTCTTCCAAAGCATCTCTCCCACATTCTTAAAGATATGCGTTGGTTCCACCAAATGATTGATCAATAACTCACTCCAATAAGGGAGATTATGAAAGATCGACAACCATTTCATGCCAACAAGTGGTGTTCTTGCATCCCACAGCTGCTTCCAATTGCTTGCTTTCTTTTGTCATTGAGCTTGTGAGCCAATTTGCACTTCACATATGACATGTCCATGAAGCAGATATCTATGATATCCCTCGTAGACAGTTTTTTGAAGTGCTTTGGAGTAGCATGCTTGGAGTCATGGTTTGCATAGGGGACAAGCATTGCAACCCGAAATCGATAAACCTCAACATTCACCATAACTGGGCTAGTCATGCATCTTCCACATAAGTATGCCTTGCACTCGCACGTCCCATCTTGTAAAAGGTTGAGACATGCCACGCACAATAATCCCATCCCATAAAGTGCATAGCTCTTCCAAAAGTGATGCAAGGTATACATCTATGTTTTTTATCTTATACTTACGTGAGAGCTAATAATAAATGACCCTTTTTTGTGGGTAATTTTCATGGGATGTTATAGTTGACTAAACATACAGACCATGTGCTTCATGTGGAGCTACATAAACCAAATGGATTCATGCCATCCATATCTAAGCCTAGATGTATATTCTGAGCCTCTCTAGCAAACTCTAGCAACTTAGTATCTATGTCTTTCCAAGCATCAGAATCAGTAGGTGCTCCCATTACACCATATGTAGATTTGCTCTTTACATTCCATGGTCTTAACTAAGCTATGGATTTGCATATGCACATGCTCTTAATTCTTAGAATGATAGAAAAGTGGTGAAAAACCTTTGGGGGGTCTTCTCTAAACCTTTTCCCTCCATAGTTTGGACATATGTGAAGATGCTCATACTCATTGCGAAAGAGAACACAATCATTTGGACAAGCATGAATCTTGGTGTAGTCCATCCCCACAAACCATAAAAGCTTTTTTGCATCTCCACGTGTTGGAGACATGTCATTTTCATCTAGCAAAATCTGATCTTTCAAAAGCCTTCAAGGGATAAGCAATTACAATGATATTACTAAATAAACATATTTTGATATAGTAATGAAAGTTTCTTTCAAATCCAATTTACCTCAACAATTCAGGGACACTACTATGTGACCATCTATAATTAGATTGAAGATTGAGCATCGCGGGAAATGCATGTAGTATAGATATCTTTTTCCCTATGTAGAGTGGTGAACAGGCTAGTCTTTGCATGTTTTGGTGTTCTTCCTTGACTTTTGATCATGGAAATTCTATCGTGTTCATGGAACCCATATATTAAATTTAAATACTATTTTTATACATTTAATTATATATATTTATTTTAATTAAAAAAACCTAGATCGTTTCATATTTAATTATGTATATGTACGTAAAAGCTAAAAATCCTAATCCTAAACATGTATATGTATGTATGTGTGTATGTATATGTGACATGTGTGTATATGTATGTGCATATATGCATGTGTATATATATATATATATATATATATATATATATATATATATATATATATATATATATATATGTGTGTGTATGTATATGTGTTTAGTGTATGCATATGTATATATATGTGTGTGTATATGTGCATACAAAAAACCTAATTTCTTATATATTTAATTATAGATTATAGGTTTGATTTGATTATATATACTAATGTTTTTCCTAATTTTCATATATATATATATATATATAACTTAAATCCTATTTTTTATATATAGTACATTGGATTACATATCCTAATTTCCTAACTTCTTTATATATTTGATCATATATATTAATATTAAACCTAAGATCCTATTTCTTTATATTTAATTATATATACTTATTTAAATTCAAAATCCCTAATTTGCTATATATATAATTATAAATAGTACATTTGATTATATACTCTATTTTTTTTCCTAATCTCTATTTGATTATATATATTAATATTAAATCTAAAACCCTACTTTTTATACATTTAATTATATACATTTATTTTAATTCAAAATATTGATATATTTAGGCACGAATGTGTGTGAACATACTAGGGCAACCAGGGCACTTTTTTCCCTCTTTAGGAGGTTTCTTTCCCCCGGTTTGTATATATGCCTCTGCACCCAAAACAAAGCCTGCTAATCTTGTGCAGAATGAAGAATGGGCATTTACTCAAATGTTTGGTTCTTTCATAATGGGGCAACCAAACATATTACCTCACAATGCAGTTTCTTCACTTCGCTTGAGCGTACCCCTATAGGGAATACTATCATGCACCAACAACTCCTCTTATCCTGTCATGGGAGTTGGTAAGATCATTCTGACTACTGTTGATGGTAGTTCTTTTACATTGTTGGATGCTTTATTTGTGCCAAGGATTACGAAAAATATATTATCATATTCAACATTAGCCAAGATCGGCTTGGTTGTAAAATTTATTGATGATAGATGTATAGTTCATAATCTATCAAATGGCGATGTCATTATTGCTTCTGACATTTTATGTTGTGGTCTATATAAGCTCATAGACTATGAAAAATCTATGAATGATTCAACATGTGTAGTACATGATTCTCAGGCTATGTCAGATGCAAAACTTTGGCATGGATGCTTTGGTCATCTAAATTTTGCAAGTTTGTTATGACTGCAGAAATCTAAAATGGTGTCCTCTCTACCCAAACTTGAGGCACCTAGTAAACATGTTTGTGAAGGCTGTAATTTGTGGAAAATAGGCATTCCACATTCCCGATAGATGCCTCAGTTTGAGCTACTAGGAAATTGTAACTTGTTCATAGTGATGTTTGTGGTCCTATGCAGATACCTTCTTTTGGGAACTATCTTTACTTTGTGAATTTCATTGATGATTCTTCCAGGCATGCATGGGTATATCCGTTGAAAGAAAAGTCGAAAGTGTTTATGTGCTTCAAACACTTTCTCGTTTCGGTTGAAAATTTTTTAGCATGTAAAATGGGCACCCTTTGTTCTAATCGAGGGGTAGAATATATGTCTTCTAATTTTAAGGCATTTCTAGCTAAACCTGGAATAAAACTTTCAATGTACAGTGCCTTATACACCTCAACAAAATGGACTTGTAGAAAGGAAGAACAAGTCACTCATGGAGATGGTGAGGTGTATGGCCAAGCGTCATGCTTTACCACATAGTTTTTGGCTTGCGGATGTTATGTGTGCAACATATGTACTTAATAGGTTCCCACTAAAGCATTGCAATCTATCACTCCATATGAGGCTTGGCATGATTGCAAGCCATCTATTGCTCACCTGCATGTCCCTGAACAACAATGGAGGAAATTGGATTATAAAGCACTGAAAAGTATTTTTGTTGGGTATAATTTTGGAAGCAAAGGCTATCATCTGTATCATCCATAGACTAAAAAAACTTTGGTTAGCCATGATGTTGTTTTTGTGGAAGATGCTATTCAACCATTACACTCATGCACTAAGGAGACATCAATTAGCTCCACAGATATGTATGACACTTTACTTCCTCTTTTTATAGGTGGATATTCTAGTGCTTGTCCAAATGTGGCTAGTTCTTAGCTTGTATAGGTTTCATGTGATGATGTAGATCATTCCATTTTTTATGCACATTTACATGATGCACTTGTTGATGAGAGAACTGATATTGAGGAGGCAAAAGCTATGCCAAAATGGTTGGTATGGACTTTGCATAATAGAAAATTACATGCATCTTTGTCATATCCTACTCGTTTAGGCTCTCATAGTGCTTCTTTTGCATCAGATTGATATGCTATGGTTGCCTCTAGTCTTTGTGATGAGAATGAGAATATTTCATTCGATGAAGCAAAAAATTGAGAAAATTGGATGGCTGCAATGCAATCAAAATATGATACCATTATGAAGCATTGGTAGCAGCTAGCACAGCCAAGGTCCATCGCGCTCGATAGACATCAACGGACACCCTATCAATCATGACTAATAGCATCCATCACAATGGACACCCCTTGATGGAGAGTGTTAATCCCCAAAAGAAAAAGCTATCCTTGATGTTAGAACACTTCTATATCAAGAATAACTCAAAACCTTTACCAATTTGGAGGATCAATACCAGATTATCAAAATTTTGAACTAATTGTGAAGAGAGTCACTACTCAAAAAGTCTGCTGCACATAATTCATTCATTGAATAATCAAATGTGTAAAGTTTTTGTTGAAAATTTGCACACGGAGTCATCTATAGATTTCACACCTTCTCCGAGTTAAATCATCTCAAAAAATTCAGTAAATCTTGAGAAATGATCCACACAATTCACCTATGTCTAAAACTGTTCTCCAATATAGTCGATTTTGACACTCGCAACTTCTAAAGCATGGTTCTCCCTAAATGCAACCCGTTTAATCAAATGCTTTTAGCAAAGAACTTCTATATCAAGAATAACTCAAAACCTTTACCAATTTGGAGGATCAATACCAGATTATCAAAATTTTGAACTAACTGTGAAGAGAGTCACTACTCAAAAAGTCTGTTGCGCATAATTCATTCATTGAATAATCAAATGTGTAAATTTTTTAATGAAAATTTGCACACGATGTCATCTATAGATTTCACACCTTCTCTGAGTTAAATCATCTCAAAAGATTCAGTAAATCTTGAGAAATGATCCACACAATTCACCTATGTCTAAAACTATTCTCCAGTATAGTCGATTTTGACACTTGCAACTTCTAAAGCATGGTTCTCCCAAAATGCAACCCTTTTAATCAAATCCTTTTAGCCATAGGTAGATTACCTTCCAACTTAAAGAATGAGTGCTTTCTTGCTCAAATCTTTACACTGTGGAAGGAGAATTGAGTAAAACATTAGCATCAAATTTTGCACCTGTTGCAACTTCACTTCTTCACATTTACACATATAAATGTTCCTACTCTCAATTCTCTCATGTTGATCACAATTAGGATCTGAAAAATTGTACAGAGGTCAATTAACTATAAACTTAGACTTTTAAAAAAGCATTTCACAAAAGATTAAACACAGAAGGAGTACTCAGCAAAAGATCGGGTGCAATTTTTCTTTTTCTCTATAAAATTTACATATGAAAGATGAGAGAGATCTTCTACACTTCTCAAGTGTCTAATGACTCTTAAAACTTCTAATTCATCACATCTCATGCTTTCTCATATTTTCGCCAAATTTCTACTTGTATATATAGGCATATATGTACAAGCTCATGACCATAACAAAGGTATAAGTGAGCTAACTACAAATTAATGTACATATGTATACAAGCCTTCATTTCCTGAATATTACTATCTTCAATCCTCAATTGTTGATCTTATCTTCATCCTTTGACTTCATGTCTTTATCCAAAACATCAATTGGTGGTTGACTTGCACTAACAGCTCCCCCTCAATCATCAATTGAGGTTTTCCCTATCTTCTTTATACCTGCCATGTCTTTGACGCTTTGGTCCATCCAAGCTTTTGGTTAGCATATCTGCAATCTGGTCTTTTGTTGAAGTATGTATGACTTCAATCTCCTTATCAATCACCTTCTCTCTTAAGAAGTGATACTGAATCTCACTGTGTTTATTCCTAGCATGAAAAAATAGGGTTAGCAGCTAGATACAATGAACTCATATTATCTCCATGATTAGTGGGTGTACTCTGAATGATGTCAAAACTCTTCATGAGAGTCTTCAACCATATGACTTCTTTTGCAGCTTCAACAATACCTTTGTACTCTGACTTTGTAGATGATAAAGCAACTGTGTGTTGCTTCTTAGAACACCAAGAGATTAACTTATCTCCCACATAACACGAGTATCCATATGTTGATCTACTATCATCAAGATTATTACCTACCCAATATGTATCACTATATATCTTGATGTTTGTATCTGATGTAAAACCATAATATACAAACCTTCCTTGAGTGTACCCTTAATGTATCTCAATACTCTTTTTCCTCCAACCCAATGTTCTTTCCTAGGACAATGCATGAATTGAGACAATATTCCAACTGCATATGACAAATCAAGCCTAGTTAATGTAGCATAGATTAGACTACCAACCAGACTTTGATACAGCTTCATATCCTTGAATTCTTCTCCTCCATATCTGCTCAATTTGTGATTCACCTCCATTGGAGTAGGTGCTACCCTGCAATCTTCCATTTTAAACTTAGTTAACAAGTTCTTCAAATACCTTTCTTGAGTCACATACACTCCATGAGTATATGAGATCTCCATGCCCAAGAAATATGACAAGTCTCCCAATTCACTAATCTTGAACTCTTTCTCCATTTGTTTCTTGAGGCTTTGTATACCCTTCTCATCTCTACCTGTAAGGATTATATCATCAACCTATATGCACATATAAATGAACCCATCATCACTTGCTTTGACAAGCAAGCTACTATCAGCTTTAGATACTTGGAAACCAAGTTCCTTCAAGAACTTCACAAGTCTATAATTCTATGCCCTTGGGGCTTGCTTCAAACCATATAAAGCTCTCTTGAGCTTGCATACATAATCTGAATACCTTTTATCTCTAAACCCTTGTGGTTGCACCATGAAAACATCATCTGAAATATTAGCATTAAGAAAAGCATTCTTCACATCTAATTGACATAATCTCCAACCTTTACATGCAGCAATGGCTATGAGTGCCCTGATGGTTGTCATCTTTGCCACATGACTATAGGTCTCATCATAGTCTATACCATATGTTTGAGCAAACCCTTTCACAACAAGTCTAGCTTTATACCTAGACACACTTCCATCTGCATACCTCTTTGTCTTGTAGACCCACTTACATCCAATGATCTTCTAACTATTTGGTTTAGGAACCAAATCCCATGTCTCATTCTCCATCAGTGCATCATACTCTTCTTGCATAGCTTTCTCCCAATTTTCCTTACCTTTTTCCTCTTCATATGTAGAAGGGTCTTCATTTGCTTTCACCATGTAAGCATAATCTTTACTAGTCAAAAATGAAGTGTCATAGCTATACCTTGTAGGTTGCCATTTGTGTCTTGATGACCTTCTGAGTTCTCCACTTCCTGAAGTTTCTAGTTCATCACATTCTAGATCAAACCTTGGAACTTCTTCAACTTCAATTTGTACTTCATTGCTCTCTTCTTCATCAAATATCTAAACCTTTGATTTACCTTTCTTCTAATTCAAAACTTCTTGATCACCTGCATAATTATTGATTGTACATGCATACCAAGTACCTTGCTCATCAAATGTAACATCCTTTGATACAAGAAATTGCTTTGTGGATGGACTCCACAACCTATATCCCATCTGCTTATCATCATATCCAATGAACACATACTTTTCAGCTTTAGGTTCCAATTTATGCCTCAACTGAGATGACACATATGCATAAGCCAAACATCCAAACACTTTGCAATGATCTAAGGTAGGTCTCTTACCCCACCAGCTTCATATGGTGTCATACCCTTCAAAGCTTTACATGGTAACCTATGAACCAAGTATGTAGCTGTATTTACAGCCTCAGCCCACAAATAATTTGGATAATTTTTCTCCTTCATCATTGATCTTGCAAACTCAACAAGAGTTCTATTTCTCCTTTCTGCTAAACCATTTTGTTGAGGAGAATACCTACAAGTAACCTCCCTTTTTATATGTGCATTCCATAAGTAATCACTAAACTCATTAGAGAAATACTCTCCCCCTCCATCTGACCTAGTCTCTTCAACTTCTCACCTGTGATTCTTTCTGCATACACATGATAATGTTTAAAAGTATTGAATACCTTTGATTTATCTTTGATCACATATATAGTGATCCACCTGGTAGCATCATCAACATAAATCACATAATATCTTGAACCATTAATATTGAAATCCTTTGATGGTCCCCACAGATCTGTGTGTACCAACTCAAGCTTCTTTGAATACATGAAACCATGCTTAGAATATGATTGCTTATGAGCCTTACCTAATTGACATGCCTCACATCTGTATGTCATATGTTGACCTGCAACATTAGGCAATCCAAGCACTGAACCATTGTTAACCATATCCTTAATACCTCTTTCATTGAAATGTCTCTTTTATGCCAAAGATCTAACTCAGAGATCTTATGTCCTCCATAAGTGAACAAGGCATGACCAACATTACCTTGAATCTTCAACGTGAAGAGTCTTCCTTCTTTCTTCCCTGAAACAATTTGTTTATACCCATTGCTAGGGTCTTCCACAAAAACTCCATCATTAGTGAATCTTACTTCATAACCTTTTTCAACAATTTGTCCTACAGTTATTAGATTCTTTGGAATTGTAGGAACATACAAGACCTTACTCAGAAGAGTACTTCCATCCTTGGCCTTTACTGATCCAATTGACTTCACATTGTGCTTTGCATTATCACCTGTTTGAACTACATGATTAGTTACCTTATTCTCCAAATCAGTCATCAAAGCTATATTACCACTTAGGTGATTGCTACACCCTGAGTCAATGTACAAGACTCTTTGGTCTTCATTTTGCCTTTCACAAGTTGCATTCATAATCAAGGTTGAATCCTCCTTCTGATCTAAAGCATAATTATAGTAGGTATTATTGTAGGATTGACTTTGGAATCCTCTACCTGCATTTCTTCCAAAGTAACCTCTACCTCTAAAATTACCTCTTTGGTTTCTACCACCTCTTCCTCTTGAATTCAAATTCTCATTATATCCTCCATTATTCTGATTATTATGCCAACAATCATGAGCTAAATGATTTGTCTTACCACAAATCCAACAAGCTTTGGCTCCATCTTTATTGCTTTTGCCCCTTCCTCTACCTTTGCCACCTCCTCTTCCTCTTAAGAAGTTGGCTTGGCTAGTTGTACCTTCTTCTTCATTTACTTGTTTCTTGCCTTTGATATTCTTCTTCTTATCCTTTGAATACATTGCTTGACCTGCACTCTTATCACCATCACCTTTGACATCCTGCTCAAAAGTTAGCATGTGTCCTAGCAACTGATTTAAATCAGGAGTGAAATGATCTAGTGATAATTGAGTAGACAAAATGAATGGCTTCCATATCTCATCTCCTCTCAAATCTGTGAAGATTCTCCTTAACAATTTATCCTCCTCAATATCTTCATCAATTGCTCCTAATGTATCTGCAATGTCCATCCTTGTTACATAATCAGAAATGGATTGAGAGGCCTTCTTCTTGAATGTGGTAAACTCTGCCCACAAAGATGCTTTCCTTGACTTTGTAGTGTTTTGGAAATGCTCCAACAAAGCATTCCATATATCACTTGCACTTTCAAGACCTCTAATATGAGGTAGCAAGTAGTCATTGACTCCCATGTAGATAATGCTCCTTGCTTGAGCATCTCCCTTCAGCCAAGTCTTCAAGTCTGAGAGTGCATCCCTAGTTGGAACACTAGGATCTCTGAATTGTAGTTTTTCTTCTTCACCTGTGATGTAACCTATCAGATCTTTGCTCATGAGATGAGCTTCCATCCGCATTAACCAAACTGGATAGTTTTCTCTATCCAATTTCTCTATCTGAAGAGAATCTCCCATCCTTTCTTTACCTGTATATTAAATTCTTCAAGATTTATGAGGAATACGTGTACCTTTACTTCAAATGAAGTTCCTTTTGATCTTCTTGATAGCTTCAGGCCTCTTTCTCAAGCTTTCTCTTTAAGCTTTCAGGTTTTGAACCTTCAAATGTTGATTTTTGTATGACTACAGCAGTCGGGGTCCTCCTTTCTTCTATTTTGATGATTATTGCTCTAATATCACTGATGGAGAGTGTTAATCTCCAAAAGAACAAGCTATCCTTGATGTTAGAATACTTCTATATCAAGAATAACTCAAAAACTTTACCAATTTGGAGGATCAATACCAGATTATCAAAATTTTGAACTAATTGTGAAGAGAGTCACTACTCAAAAAGTCTCTTGCACATAATTCATTCATTGACTAATCAAATGTGTAAAGTTTTTTATGAAACTTTTCACACGGTGTTGTCTATAGATTTTGCACCTTCTCCAAGTTAAAGCATCTCAAAAAGTTTAGTAAATCTTGAGAAATGATCCACAAAATTCACCTATGTCTAAAACTGTTCTCCAGTATAGAGGATTTTGACACCTGCAACTTCTAAAGCATGGTTCTCCCAAAGTACAACCCGTTTAATCAAATGCTTTTAGCCATACTTAACTTTCAAATCAAAGAATGAGTGGTTGCTTGCTCAAAACTTTACACTCTGGAAGGAGAACTGACTAAAACATTAGCATCAAATTTTGCACCTGTTGCAACTTCACTTCTTCACATTTACACATATAAATGTTCCTACTCTCAATTCTCTCAGCCTGATCACAATTAGGATCTAAAAACTTGTACAGAGGTCAATTAACTATAGACTTAGACTTGTACAAAAGCATTTCACAAAAGATTAAACACAGAAGGAGTACTCAGCAAAAGATCGGGTGCAATTTTTCTTCTTCTCTGAAAAAATTTACATCCGAAGGATGAGAGAGATCTTCTACACTTCTCAAGTGTCTAATGACTCTTACAACTTCTAATTCATCACATCTCATGCTCTCTCATATTTTCCCTGACTTTCTACTTGTATATATAGGCATATATGTACAAGCTCATGACCATAACAAAGGTATAAGTGAGCTAACTACAAATTAATGTACATATGTATACAAGTCTTCATTTTGTGAATATGCTCTATCTTCAATCCTTCAATTGTTGATCTTATCTTCATCCTTTGACTTCATGTCTTTATCCAAAACATCAATTGGTGGTTGACTTGCACCAACACCCACGTCCATCATGATTGATAGAAAAGTCATGATTGACACTTGATCTCATTGAAAATCCTATCCATTGCAATGCTTTGTCACATGATGTATATATGGGGGTCTTGAAGAGCATGTTACATGGCATGATTTGGATTGACTCCACATTAGGTAGAATTAGAGTAAGAAAGACTCGCATAAGAGAGTTTTGATGCATAGAGATTGAGGCTCGGCGGCTGGGAGGATGAACGTATCAATAACTCTGTGTGTGTATGTTCCGTGGGCTGTTTGCGAGCGTGCGTTGCAGCAAAAGGAAGCATCAACATCAAATTTGGTATCAGAGAAAGGTTGCGGCCGACTTCTGATTGAGTGCGCAAGGCGGGGATTGAACCCACATGACTATATTGGGAGGCAAATATGCTACTCATGGCAGCCATCCACGACTTGGTGTTGGGGAATCTCGCAAAACAATATACTATCTATATTATTAGAGTGGTAAAGCTTGAGAACTCGGCGAAAATAGATAGAAAGTAAGATCTTTTCTTTTTTTTTTTCATCTATAACTCATACATGAAGAGTACAAGAGCATTTCATGGCTGGACTATAGAGGTATGTGAATTTCTTCAAATTATTTGTAAACCTCCGATTTCGGACACATAGAGTAGAGGTTATATGTGATGATTGAGGGATATAAATTAGTAGATATAGATTATGGAGTCTCTACTTCTATAATCAATAAAAAAAAAATCCGTATTATGGAGGAATAGAAGTTTATGGACCTTCTCCAACCATTTTTCTTTAGATGAGAATTCCAAGAGCCAATTTGATAAGCCCTCATGTTGAGAGAACTATAAGGAAGGGTTATGGGCTAAGCTTTTAGAGGAAGATCATCTGTATGGGGAGTATAAGGTATATACTCTCATTTTGAGTCAAGGACTTCCTCCAAATACAAGAAGGCACAAGTTTAGGGCCTTTAAAAAATAGTCCTCTTGCATGATTTTCACATATTTTTCGAAGGCTATTTTGACTAGTAGCCATTTTCGGAAAGGGAAATAAAGAGGAATTTTTCTTAGTTTGGTAGGAAAAATCATGCATACCTAGTCTAGTATATTGACTTCCATATAGGATTAAGAAATCCAAAATATATCTCAGTATGATGGGAGTTTGAAGCTCCACAAAACCCCCTTCCATCACTGTTGAGAAAAAATTTCAGCACCTGAATCTAAGAAATTCCCATTTTGGAAAAGGGGAAAAGAGGTGTATTAGCTATGGATGGATGGGAAAAAGTATATATACTGAGAGTATGATGTATAAACTTCATAGGGGAATCATTAGGTTCATTAAAAGGATAAGTTAAGGAGGAATTTTGTATCCTCAAAAACCCCCTTTCCACACTTTTTGAAAAAAAATTCAGATGCTAATTTTTATCAAACTCCACTTTTGGGAGTAAGAAAAGAGATCATTTTAGAGGCTTCCGATGGATTAGAGCATATATGCATGAAGTATGGTGTATGTATTACCATGGAGAAGAGAAAATCCAAGAAAATTCCACATTAGGAGTGGATTAAAAGCTTGCTAAAATCTCCCATCTCACTTTTTTAAGAAAGTAAAAATCTTGATTTAGGCCTCTTTTGGGGAGCAAATTAGCATGCATGAAGGGAGGATTTGGAAAGGTGAAAAAGGGCCCAAGCATCTTCATATACCACTCTCTGAGGTTATGGAGAGAATTTTAGCATTTGCTTGATGGAAGAACGCTTTGGGGCACCTCAAAAATCACATTTTCACACTTTCTCCAACCCCTCCAACAGTCCACTAGTTTGGCATATCCCGCTTGGAAAGGCCATATCTTGGGCTAGAAAACTCCAAATTGGACGTGCTATGGCTCGTTTCAAAGAGCACAAGGTCTAGTTTAATTTTATTAAAAGAAATTTTGGAAAATAAGGCTTTTTGCAGGTCTGAATAGGTCTGCAAAGTCTAAAAAGTTTTTTGCGACTACCTTCCGGGAGCCATATCTTTCAAACCGGGAAGGCGAATTGTGTAATTTCACTTCGAGCTCTTTGCACATGCTATATATTTCATTTTATTTTTTTTCAAGTCCTAAAAGGGTTTTTGCATGTCTAAATAGGGATTATAAATGCATTTTTGAGTAAATTTTGCATTATTCTAGTAATCTTCTGACCATGCTTTATGTTTTGGGAAGTGATCCGATGTTTTCGGACACTTCAAAGCTTATGTTAGGACCTGAGGAGGAAGGTGCAGAGGTCTCCAAGCTCATCAAGAAGGATTGGATGCATGCAATTCCAAAACCAAAACTATTCAAGGACGTATACTTTATGCTTCAGGCATTTTACTTTATGTTATGGCATGTTTTGTATGTACATGCATAGATTGGATTGCATACATCAAATGTTGATCATTTTTTAAATTCTAAAAGTATGGATCAACAGGCGAGAAATACACTTTTTGATTGTTTACAGGAAAGAGGATGGAAGAAACTACATGGTTGTGCAACACAAAGAATTGTTGCTAGCATTTGCTCTTATGTTTTTGCAGGTTATGGAGTCCATATATAAGTTTATGGCATGCATGCCATGGGCCTGTCAAGCCCTATGTTGTTGGATGGCCTGTGTGCCACTGAGCTTATGGTTTAAAATTTTTTGGGATTCCTTTTGCTGGGGAAATGCTGTCGAAAAATTTCCCACCTCATGGCGTTATATACGCACTTACCTTTAGGTAAGAATGTTTGTTGATATATTTAGGTAGTGATGTGTGTGAACACTCTAGGACTGCCGAGGCACTTTTTCCCTCTTTAGGAGGTTTTTTTCCCCCGGCTTGTATATACGCCTATTGCCCTAATGGGCTACTTATCTTTGTACATTCTCTAGTAATACATTCAGTCTTGTGTGTTGTGCTCCAAGCTTCTTCTTCTTCCTTGTGCTGTTCGCGTGCTTCCACTGACGTCTAACTCCAACAATTGGTATCAGAGCAAGTTGTCGCTTCTTCTAGGGCACCGTCGGCACTCCTCCGTTTGCAGTCTCAGATTCGCACGAAATTTGGTGAGCATACTCAGGGTGTTTTCGAGATCAAAACAGCTTCGATTTGTGGTGCCGAAATCGTGATCTGAGCTCGTTTCGGCCTCCGAACGCACTATCGTAGCGCTTGTGCAGGCTATTTCGTCCTTTTGTGCCAAAGGTATATACCAGTTTCTGTTCGCCAGTTTAAGCGTCTCAAAGTCTGCTACAGGTTTAGTAGAACTCGTCTGGGCAGTTCCGTTCAACTGTTTGAGATACAATCAATTTTCTGCATCAAGGTATTTTAGTCACCGGTCATGGCTGAAAGCAGTGATGTATTCCGTATGTTGGCTGTTGAGGATAAGTTCGATGGTACCAACTACCCATTATGGGCTTATGTTGGCATACAAAGCAACAGAGGAGTCATGCACAATACGGCAACAAGGCCAAATCATTTTTTTCCATGGATTATGTACAACTCAAGTGATTTTGATCACTACACAAACATTGTAAATCCCGTTCTTGGTAGAATAGACTCCATTTTGTGCAAGCCGAGGAGTCCTCGAGCTTGAGGAGTATTAGAAGTACCATCATACCAATTTTCATAATTTTTAGACTTCGTTTGAACCCTCAAATAAGCCCTGGAACCTAATTTTTAACTAGGCCAAACACTAGGTCTGGACAGGGCCAAAACTAGTCAAAAAACTATAAAAAGAGCTAGAGAGCTCATTTTTGAGACTAGATTGTTTATGAATTGAGCTTATGTAAGAGACCTTTTGATGAATGCAAAGAACTCCATTGTTCCTCTCCTTGCTCTTGCTTGTGTGCGCGTGTGTGTGTATGTGTGTGCATGCTTATGTGCTTCTCACTCACGCACTTGTGCCTTCACTTGCTCATAGTCTTCATACTAGTCCTCACGTCTCCACGGATTGACAATTATGAGGTGAATCTTCTCACGTTGGTACTCACCATTGTGCTAGAGTGACACCAAGTTTGGCGCCGTTGCCGGGGAGAGAGCTTCGAGGACGAGCGTGTGATGGTAAGACGTCGAGTTGAGACATTGGAGTTATAGGTAATATCCTTCTTTCTCTTAATTTTTCTTCACCTTTTCCTTACTTTCGCATCACCATCATCATCTCCACCATCTCCCACCTCCATCTCCATCTCCATAAAAAAAAAAAAAAAAAAAAAAAAATCAGTTTTTGGTCATATTACACCCCCCACCTCATTTCCCTCATTTCATGGTGAGAGAGAGCTAGAGAGAGCTTGCATGCTATCTGTTTTTGGTGTGTTTTTGAGCTTTTGTTGCAGGAACTTGCTGTACCACCTCCTCCAGCAGTGTGCGCAGGTACGACAGACTCTGCACAGGTCCCGGGACGACGACCTCTGTCTGTCGCGACAGACAGAAAAACTTAAAATTTTGTGAATGCATGTTTGGCACGGTAACCTACACCATTAGGGCACTCTAAATCACTAGAAGTTTCTCAAAAATTTGCGTTTTTTCAGTCTATCGCGACAGACACCGTCTATCGCGACAGACACCGTCTATCGCGACAGACACCGTCTATCGCGACAGACCGAAATTCCACGACAGACATTGTCTATCGCGACAGACACCGTCTATCGCGACAGACCAAATCATGAAAGACGACAGACAGCGTCTATCGCGACAGACACCGTCTATCGCGACAGACCAGTCTATCGCGACAGACACCGTCTATCGCGACAGACCAAAATTCCACGATACACACCGTCTATCGCGACAGACAGCCCCCACGATAGTTTGTGTCTATCGCGACAGACAGACATTTTCGGCAAAAATTAAGGGGTAAATTTTTGGAAATTTAGGCTAAATTTTGGGCATATTTGCACTCTCAAGTACTCATACACTTACAAAGGCCTTAGAAAAATGCATTAAAACCCCTGAAAGGTTCTGTTTGTCTAGTTAACCCCCCAAACCCTGAATGGTCATAACTTTTTCATACGAAATCCATTTTTTGAGCTCTAGGGCTTGTCGGAAAGCTCTTGGCATATACTACACGCCCTCAACTGTTTTTTATAAGAATAACGCGTTGATTTTCAGATAGGATATTTGGAAGTTGACACCCGGAGGGGTAGAAACACCAAGGGAGCTCTAGAGGAAATTTCTAGCAACACAAAAGGGGGAACAAGGGTCATTAAAAAAGTGTCTGAAATAAATTGTCTGTCAATTGAAAGGTCAACTTGGAGCTAATCTTGAGACTGATGCAGGTCGATTGAGAAGCAATTGAGAGCGTCCAAGCAAGGGTTTTGCGCAAGCTTGAGAATCAACTTCTCGAGCACTAAAGAGCAAGGTTCAACAAGAAAGGTCGGAATACTCTCAACTCCTCTTCGTCAATTCCTAGCTTAGGCTAAGAACGATCAGAAGTAGGAGTAAGTTAGGGGGACGATAGGCAACTACCAAGTTGAAGCATACCTAAACTTTCAAGCTCAAGCTAAGGGCATAATCCTTGTACTATCGAGAATTTTAACGGGAAAGAACTTAACGTGGAACGATCAACTGAAAGTGCGAAACAACATTCAAATATTCCTGACGACGTGATATCAGACAAGACCTTAAACACGATAAAATAACTAAAAAGAACCAAGCGACTGATATAAAGAAACCAGCAACGAGGTTGTACTCTGGGCAAAGAACTGTGCTACTTAGATAGGCATATGAACCTTAGATCAGGACGACATCTAGTAAGGGAGAGACAAAGCCTCAGATCTTCAGAGGCCAGTGTTAACCATACTGCTAGGTCTTGGGCCCAGCAGTTGAGCCACCACTCGTACTACCCTAGCTCTGAGACCAGTGAGTCAGAGATGTCTCAAGGCATGGACAGACCTACAGGAAGTTCAGGAGTGCCTTACTTGCACAGGGTAGAAGGCCCTTACAAAACACAGTTGGAATACCTTAGGACCAACCGATTAGGTGCTAGCATCTATGAGGACGGCCTAGGAAGATCCGTGGTACAGATTAAGAATTCTGATCAATCCATAGGACTAGAGCACCCAGCTGTCAAGTTTGAAAACGGTGCATACCTGGACAAAGAAGGAACCATATACGTAGTCACCAGTCACCCAGATAGGACAGATGAATTTGGGAATGTAATCTCCGAAGCGGACTTAGGTGACTTGGAACAAGGAAACATGGGTGTCGAAACTAGAACCCCTCGAGGCAAATCTGTTCTCACTAGGATTATCACACCTGAGTGGGTTCCCCAAGACAACAAGAGCATAGAGTTGCTCCTCAATCGAGAAACTGACGAAGCCTTTTGGAGGTATAAATCTAATCAGCCAATTGATATAGGAAATATCATGATCTACGAGTTTAAGGATCCTGATAGCCCAGGTAGAGTGACCTACTTAGATCACGCTTCAGAACGGATCTTTGCGGTTACGGAAAATGATAGGCATGCTTACACTTGGAAGGGTGAATTCATTTTCCCCCAACCAAGATCAAATGTATCCTATGGTCACCCTGGGGCTGGAACATCCCAAGCTCATGGAATGCAAAGAGACAGAAGTAGAGATAGACCAGAAGTAAGCTTTGCCAACCCTGTGGGCAGAGAAAGAACGAGGACGGAAACGAATAGGGTAGAACCTGAGATGCTTAGAGCTCACAGGAACCAAAGAAATGTGGATGGATTCCCGCTGCCGAGACCTAGAGAGCACACAAGAACTCTGAGACCGACCCAACTAGTTAAGTCCATGAAGAATTACTTTGATGGCACAGGAGATCCCTATGATCATGTGGCGGAGTTCAAGCAAGTCTTGAGAGCTGAACAAGTGGAGGATCTATTCACCCAGTACAATGCCTTCGGTTTAACCCTTAGGAACACAGCACTTACATGGTTTCAACCATTGGATGAGCGCCAGTTCAGGAGCATAGACCAACTCCTAGAAGCATTTATTATTGAATTCTCCAAGAGTGGCATAAGACACAATACTTCCTCACTGATTCACAGCTTCAAGCAAACCCCTCAAGAGACTGTGAGACTTGCAGGAAGAAGATTTAGGCAATACCTTGAAAGATGTCCTGTTTCGGAGCTACCCACATCTGCCAAACAAGTAGCCTTATTCCTTGATGGATTGCTGAGTACGAAATTGAGATCCTATGTGTATCTGAAAGACCCTAGGACTATAGAAGAGTGTGTACGCATGTGCATTGACATTGAAGATAACCTAGGGGAAGAACTAGAGCTTTCAAAAATCTACAAAGATTCAGATAGTGCATCTAGTCACTCTTCCACGCAATCCACATCAATTGAGGAACTCGCAGAGAAAGTAGCTCAGAAATTAGGGGTAACTAGTAAACAAATCCCAAGGTTTGCCCCTGTGAAAAGGTGCTACACTTGTGGTGGTGACCACATGGCGAATGTCTGCCCCATTATGGCTCAGCCCCAAGTAAATCCTAGTAGCCAGTACTGCACCATAGAACGAAGATACACCAATCACACCGCACAAGATTGCCCATACAACAAGCAGGCAGTTAGGCAACCCCACCCTCAGCCATACCCTCAGCAGGGAAGATACCAGAACCCGTACCCTCCACAACCATATGGCAGGCCACAACAAAATTTCCAACCACAATATCAAAACCAACAAAGGCCTCAGCCTGCGCTAGCACAACAACCCCCAGCCCCAGCTAATGTGATTCCGGTAAAGTATACTGCTGCAGAAGAGAACCTGAATAGAGCTATAGTCCCTGTAACATCCTTGCTTTCTGAAAGTGACCCGAGTGACCATAGCTTTGATTCTACACATGTTGATAGCCCCTAGGCCTACTACATGCAGTCTCCTGAGCATGGTGAGTCCTATTATAGCGAAGAGACAAACGAACCTAGTTGGGAGTCAGATTACACGAACGTCATGTATGCAAACCCCAATCCTAGGCCTCAATCTAGGCAAGTAAGACCTCCATTCCCAAGAGGACCGTGCTACAGATGCCAAGGAGATCACCTCATTCGTGATTGCCCCTTACCTCCACTTACACAAAACCAGTCAGTGACGATCCAAGGCTTCTGCCAAGATTGTGGAAAAGAGCATCTCTTACGAGATTGCCCAAAGAACCCCAATAATATGCCAAAAATCACGCCTATCAATGTTATTGAGTTAGTGGTAGATTCCAGCGGAAGTGTTACTTCCACTGCACCCGTACAGGTAGTCACGAGAGCTCAAGCAGTGCAGCAAAACCAAGGGGTAGGCAAGGAAAAGAGCCCAGACGCTAGCGATACTGAGAGCCAAAATAAAAAGAGAACAAGAGCTTGGAGAGATAGCCGCGAACGCATGAAAAGGCAATGGGCAAAGAAGATGAGTGAACTTGAGGAAAGTCTACGAGAAACCAAGGCTAAAATCATAGAGATCACATCTCAACCGCACTCTCACACATTCCCACCGCTACCATCCCCATCACCCTCCATCCCTCCACCCTCTAAGACACCCCACGTAACCCACCCACCACCCCAAACAGGATCAGTATTAGCTGATCCCACTCCTGAAGACATAGACATGATGCTTAAAGCATATCAGGCCAGAATCCAAGAAGGGCCAAACGTCACGGATCATGACAAGTGCTATCCTAGAGCTGACCTAGAGATAGAAAGAACCAAGCTGTGCGCGAAAATGGTCGCATTGGCTCAGACTATGTTTGAAGCCAGTCGCCTTTTCAATTACTCGGGCTCAGCCAAGACGCAATTACACTTGGATGGATTCCTAGAGAAGTTAGAGGGAATAATTGCAAGATCTGCCAAGGAAGACAAAAATCAAGGAAAAGATAAAGCAAGCAAAGACATGAACCATCCCCCATCGGAAGTTTATGTGACCAATTCCACTAAACCAGACAACCTCCCCTCCTTAGAAAGAATAGAGAGGCTAAATGCACAATCAGAAAAGGAACCTGCCCCTCAAAGAAAGGAAAGGGCAAGAGAACGGATAAGCAAGCCTCTTCAGGAAGCCCATGTGCCTCCTCAAGAAGCTTATCTTCCCCCCCAAAAGGCACATGAGCCTCCCTCGAAAGCTTGCATACCTCCACAGGTCGCCTACATTCCTTCTCAGGGAGTGTATGAGCCTGTTCGGAAAGGTAATAGAATAAGTAACCCTCCCCAGGAAGCTTGTGCTCCAGCCATCTATGAGAACGAGGAGAGAGCCAGCGATAGAATAAGCCCTCCTTCCCAGGTTGCTTATGCGCCTAATTCTACGGAGCCAGACACTTCTTCTTCTATGAATCGGTTTGCACCAGACTTCCTACGAGAGATTCAAGAAGACAAATGGGATAACGAAAGTGAAGTCGCCCCTCCCTTTGAACTTGTGGATGATGCACACGACCAATTCCCACAAGACATCCCATCTATTTACGGGGAACATGAGAGTACTCAATCTCACGAGAGATTGGACTTTGAATCTAATTCCATACAAGAGTTACCCCACTTCACAGGACCATGGGAAGCAAAGTCCACCTGTATGAGAGCACCTACAGTCATGGTAAGAAACGAAGATTCAGTCATACCTAGGAACACAGAGGTAGTGAAGAACACTCACGTGCAGTGTAACCTCAAGTTAGAAGAGCTACTCAAGGTTAGACCTGAATTATGGAAACATGTAGCCAAACAAGTACCAGAGATAGCAAAACCTCGTTCCCAGGTAGGATCCCATAGGACAGTGCCAGAAATTCCCTTGGATAAGATAGGAGATATGTGTGAAGGTGAAGAAGGGAACACCTATCTTCCCATCACCTACCAGGAGTACACCACCAAGGCAATTTTGGACTCAGGTGCAGGAGTTGCAATTGCCACCACTTCCCTATGGAAGCGTTGGGGCAAGCCAGCACTCAGGCCAACGAGAATGAAATTGCAGATGGCCGATGGTCACATAGAGAGACCCCTAGGATTGCTAGAAGGAATAACTCTCACCACTTGTGGTGTCGAGTTTGAGCATACATTTGCCATATGTGACTTCACCAAAAATCATGCCTATGAGATGATTTTGGGAAGACCATTTATGCGACAGTTGCAAGTGGTACAGGATTGGGGAACCAACTCCTTGTATTTGCAACACTTGGGTGTTACGACCAAAGTCAATCTCAAGGATTATTCTCATAGAGATGTCCCTCCTATCCAATGGAATCCCATCCATAGAGCCAAAGATGATACAGAATCGGTGCATTCCATAGGGTCTGGATCCTCATGGATGCATGAAGACACTCACTTATGGATGTGCAAGGTAGCAGTAGAAGAAGAGAAGAGAGAGAAAGCCAGAGAGGTAGGTGCGAAAGAAACCCATAGATCAATCCAAGACCCAGCCTATGCACCTGTAGTTTTTCCAGACGAAGAATTTGAACCTCACGGTTGGGCAGAAATTTTAGCAACAATGGACGTAGCCATCAATGAAGAACAATGGACACCTCACTGTGATGAGGATGGCTATGACATTTCAGTCTTCTCCATAGAGCCAATCATGGAAGAGGCAGTTCTAGAAGAATGCGAACCTAGCCCTGATGCATTTGAGGATGCAAGTGACTCCGATCTAGAGTCAATCATTATGGACCCACCATTTGCATCAGATGAAGAATACTTCCATGAAGTAGGATTTCAGCCCCAGAGGCATGGAGAGGTTACAAATGTTGTAAGATTAGCAACACATGTGACCCCGAAGGAAGAAGGAAAGAAACGAAAGAAGAGAGAAGCCTCACCAGAAGAGGAAGAATCTTTGTTTGAGGTCCTAGAAAATTTTAAGAAGTATGAGATAGATGACAGGAGAGTCATGATAAGAATGCCTAAACGAGAGGCACAATCAGGAGAGGCCTATGATAACAAAGAAACCACCAAGAAAATAGTAGTGGCCCTAGAAGACGGAGAGGAGAGATGCACGTACATAGGCCATGACCTAACAGAGGAAGAAGAGCATGCGTTGATAGCCTTGCTAAGAGAATACAGAGATGTATTCGCTTGGAGTTACAAGGATTTGAAAGGTGTTGACCCCGATATATGCTCACACACTATCCCCATGACCTCAGATGCTAAACCCTCTAAGCAAAAGCCCTATACTTATAACGATAATTACGCTGCTAAGATCAAAGAAGAGATAGATAGATTGGTTGAAGCTGGATTTATCTATGAAATTGAGCACACTGAATGGGTATCCCCCATCGTAGTGGTGCCCAAGAAGAATGGCAAGCTGCGTGTGTGCATTAACTTGAAAAAGGTTAATGCAGCCACAATTCGAGATAACTATCCGCTTCCCATCACAGAACATCTCTTAGAAAGAGTGGCAGGCAAGGAAGTGTACAGCTTCCTTGATGGATTTTCAGGCTACAATCAAGTAGCCATAGCCCCAGAGGATCAGCATAAGACAGCCTTTGCCACAGAATGGGGCATTTTTGCTTTTAGGGTAATGCCATTTGGGCTTACCAATGCACCAGCTACCTTCCAGAGGCTGATGTGCCATGTGTTTAAGGAGTTCCTGAGGAAGAGTTTAGAAGTCTACGTTGATGATCTTTGTGCTCATTCCAACATTAGACAAACCCATATCCCTGAACTCAGACAAATCTTTGACAAATGTAGAGAATATCAAGTTTGCCTGAACCCAGAAAAGTGCGTTTTTATGGTCAGGCAAGGCAAGATTCTAGGACACATAGTGTCAAAGAATGGCATATCTACTGACGAAGAGAAAATGAGAGCTATAGCAGAGCTACCTAGGCCAAAAAATGTCAAGGAAGTACAAGCTTTCATGGGGCATTGTGGTTATTACCGACGATTTATACACATGTATGCTGTCATTGCAAAGCCCATGTACGGGCTTCTGACTAACTTTGAGTGGACGGATGAATGTGAGAATTCCTTCCAGGAGCTTAAACGAAGATTATGTTCAGCACCAATCTTAACCACACCAGATTGGAATAAGCCATTCCATGTTCACGTGGATGCATCCAATTATGCTATTGGATGTGTACTTGCACAACCTACTGGTGAAGGTAATATGGATCTTCCAATTGCCTATGCCAGTAGACAGTTGAATGCGGCTGAACGAAATTACACCACTACGGAGAGAGAAGGTTTAGGCATGATATATGCAGTTAAGAAATTTAGACACTATTTGCTTGCAAACAAGTTTAAATTTTTTATTGACCATCAGGCATTGCTGTACCTCGTAAACAAGCCATGCAATACAGGAAGATTAGTGAGATGGTTTCTCTTGCTAATGGAATATGATTTTGAGGTTGTGGTAAGAAAAGGTAGGACTCATTTAAGAGCAGATCATCTCTCTAGGCTCACATCGGGAGAAGCCCCACAAGGAGTATCGGATGATCTTCCTGATGCTTACTTGTTTAATTTGGAAGTTATACCGCAGTGGGCTAAGCCATTGGTGCCAGTATTGACATACGGACCTAACCATCCAGTGGTAAACACACGGAATAGAGAGGTTGTAAAAGCCCAAAAGTACCACATTATGGCAGGAAGAGATGTTTTCTAAACACCTCTTCTATCTAAAGGAAAATATGCTCTATTCTTCTCCTATGAAGAAATCATATTTTCCTTTCCTTCTTTCTCTCTCAAAGAACAAGAGCTAAAGTGAGACCACTAAGCTAAAGTCAGATCTCTCGTCGATCTCTGAGCTGATTCCCATTTCCTCCTTTCCTTAAAAGAAAAATTAATGAATTAATTTGCTCCTCTCTTCCATGATCGATGCATAATCCCTCATTACAGACATTATTATAAAGATGGACAACAAATCTCCCCTGACCAATGAAGGTGTATGTAGTGCAGAGCGGAGAAAAATAAATTCCTAACAAGGTTCAAAGCCCTCTACTAAAATGGTCAGCAATGATATGACATGATACAATAAACACATGTGTATCCATACCAAAAAGCTATCTCTGCCAACCATCCTCTATGCATGGATCTATACGATCCAATCAAACTCATGGAATTATCCTTCCTAAAAACTTAAAAATGAGTATGTGATACCAATGGTGATAAAATCACTCATCACATTCTCTACTAGAAGAATAGGTCTTCCCTAATCTATGAATGATAACTCCCAATCCTAAGGAGATGTCTACTAAGAGCTCTCCTCTGATCTAGTGAGACATGATGCATGAATGATGAGTCCTTTTCTTCATGTCCATAGAAGAAGAGTCCTCAAAGGGAAGTCGTTTCCACCGTCCCATACCAGTGGAACTTTCTTCCAATTCACAGTGTCATACTTACACTAAACCGAATATATATTCCAAACATATGTAATGGAATATATAGGTGGACTCTAATGAATCCCATATCCTAGAATCATGTGAGTGGACTCAAATGAGTCCCATGTCCTCGAACTAGTTAGTTTGGTTCTAGTCAATATGTGACAATGGATATCCCTTTCTGTTCCAAACCAACTTGTTCCTAGGTACCAGGACTAGGTCTAGGTACCAATCTGTAGATACCAACATACATATATGTATTGGATACCCCAACTATTCATGAATAAGGGATCTATGCTCTATAACATAAAGCTAGTGCCATGCCTATGGCCTTCCTAACCATCACTGGAATCACATAAGCACCCATCGATACTGTCTCATGAAACCCATCTCTGTGATCCCATCTATTTGGTTTCCTTAGTAGTGTAGTAGAAATGCTTCACTACTTGGTCAAGTGATGTGCATGAGTAAAACTAGTCACTCTTTGGGTATTCCTATAATATCCCATAGTCTCCTAATCATCATGTGAGACTCTTGTGAAGATAAGTAAATGTTCACTACTTTGGAGGAGTATCATATATGTATCTCCCGTACCTATATGCAACTCCCTAAAACCTATAGGATTGCTCGTGCACCTTACTAATGGTGAAGGAATCCTGTTACTACTGAAGTTGCCTTATGTATAATACTATGATGGTCCTAAGTCCATCAAATACATGCTTAGAAGCATGCTAACACCTGAGTGATGTTTGTAGAAAAGGCATGTTACCATGCCATAACATTGTTGGAGTTAGACGTATGTGGAAGCACGCGAACAACACAAGGAAGAAGAAGAAGCTTGGAGCACAACACACAAGACTGAATGTATTACTAGAGAATGTACAAAGATAAGTAGCCCATTAGGGAAATAGGCGTATATACAAGCCGGGGGAGAAAAACCTCCTAAAGAGGGAAAAAAGTGCCCCGGCAGTCCTAGAGTGTTCACACACATCACTACCTAAATATATCAACAAATCCCCCCTGGGAGTGATGCGGTGAACAAGGAGCTGGCACTCATGTATAAGGAAGTGCCAAGCTATGTGGAAATCACTCCACAAAAGGAAGTAAGCCCAAAGCTTTGCGAAAAGCTTCAAACATCTCCCTAGGCAGAGCCTTCGTGAAAAGGTCTGCAATGTTCTCCTGCGTGGGCACATATGCCAAGCTGATCTCCCCAGCAAAGAACCTCTCCCTGACATAGTGATAATGCACCTCAATGTGCTTAGTGCGAGCATGGAACACAGGGTTCCTCGCAACTGCCAATGCGCTCTGACTGTCAGTGAAGATGGTGGTGGCAGAAGACTGGCCAACACCCAAATCAGCCATAAGGCGTCTGAGCCACACACACTCAACAGTCGCTGTGAAAGCTGCCCTATACTCAGCCTCACAACTGGAAGTGGCCACAGTAGGCTGCTTCTTGCTCAACCAAGATATACATGAGCTACCAAGCATGAAGAAAAAACCATTGGTGGACACAGGAGTGTCATAGCAACCAGCCCAATCTGAGTCAGAAAAAGCATGCAAATCTGGCGGTAGTGATCCCCCCCTTGGGATAAAACAACCCAAGTAGCCAAGTACCACTCAAGTAGCGAAAGATGCGCTTAACCGCTTTCCAATGCGTGACTCCTGGGCAATGCATAAACCTGCTCATCTGTGAGACAACAAACTGAATATCTGGCCGAGTAATGCATAAGTAAATCAAGCATCCAACAGCCTGCTGATAGAGAACAACATCAAATGCATCTCTAGCATCATGAAGACTCAATCGTAAACCTGTCTCCATAGGAGTGGCAATAGGCTTACAATCTTCAAGGCCAAAACGCTGCAATAATGTGTCAATATATTTCGTTTGACACAAAGCCATTCCACCATCAACATGCATAGACTGAATGCCCAAATAGTGATGCGAATGCCCCAAATCAGACATCTCAAATGAGGCATGCAAATCAGCTTTAAAATCAGCAATGTGTGTCTCAATAGGACCAGTGAGCAGCATGTCATCAACATAGACAACAATGATCAGAAGCACATCATTAGCACGTTTAACATATAAGGTGCTTTCAGTTGGACTGTTCTCAAAACCATGTGCAATAAGATAGGCATGTATCTTCTCATACCAAGCACGTGGTGCTTGCTTTAAACCATATAATGCCTTCTTTAACCTGCAAACCTGGTTTTCATGCCCTTTCTGCACAAAGCCACGGGGCTGAAAAACATACACTTCTTCATGCAAGTCACCATTCAGAAATGCTGTTTTAATGTCCAACTGATGTACATTCCAACCGTGATGGGCTGCAAGTGCACAAATGCTCCGAACAGTAGTCATATGACATGTAGGTGCAAAGGTCTCATCAAAATCAATGCCTCTTTCCTGTGCATAACCCTTTGCAACAAGCCTAGCCTTATACCTGTCAACTGTACCATCAGGTTTACGCTTCAGCTTGTATACCCACTTAGTGCCAATGGCCTTCTTGCTAGGAGGCAAGTCACATAAAGACCATGTACCATTCTTCATTATAGCATCATATTCAGATTGCATAGCAGCCATCCAATTTTCTGAATTCTGTGCTTCATCAAAAGAAACAGGCTCATTCTCATCACAGAGACTAGATGCAGTCATAGCATAGCAATTTGATGCAAAGGAGGCACTATGAGAGTCTGAACGAGTACGATATGACAAAGGTGCATCTAATTTGCTATCACGCAAAGTCTGCACCAGCCATTTTGGCATAGTTTTTGCCTGCTCAATATCAGCTCTCTCATCAGCAAGTGCATCATGTAAATCTGCATAAAAAATGGAATGATCTGCATCATCATATGAAACCTACAAAGGCTGAGAAGTTGCCTCATTAGGACCAGCACTAGACTGTCCACCTATAAAAAGAGGCATCAAAGTATCATACATGTCTTTGGAGCTAACAGATGTCTCCTTAGTACATGAAAGCAATGGCTGAATAGCATCTTCCACAAAGACAACATCACGGCTAACCAGAATGCGTTTAGTCTGTGGATGATACAGACGATAGCCTTTACTTTGAGAACTGTACCCAACAAAAATACATTTTACTGCCTTATCATCCAATTTTTTGCGATGTTGTTCAGGCACTAATGCATATGCCAAACAACCAAAAACACGTAGATGAGCAACAGATGGCTTGCGGTCATGCCAAGCCTCATATGGAGTGATAGACTGCAACGCTTTAGTGGGACACCTGTTCAGTACATATGCTGCACACATGACAGCCTCAAGCCAGAAACTATGAGGTAAAGCCTGACTCTTGACCATACACCTCGCCATCTCCATGAGAGACCTGTTCTTCCGTTTAGCAACTCCATTGTGTTGAGGTGTATACGGCACTGTACACTGGTGTTTTATCCCACGTTCAGCCAGAAATGCATTAAAATCTGAAGACATATATTCCCCCCCTCGATCAAAACGGAGGGTGCCCATTTTACATGCTGACAGATTTTCAGCCAAAACCAAAAACTGTTTGAAGCACATGAATACTTCGGACTTTGCTTTGAGTGGATATACCCATGCATGCCTGGAAAAATCATCAATGAAAGTCACGAAGTAAAGGTAATTTCCAAAAGAGGGTGTCTACATAGGACCACAGACATCACTATGTACAAGCTGCAATTTCTGTGTAGCCCGAACTGAACCATCTTTTGGAAAGGAAGAACGTTGCATTTTGCCCAAAATACAGCCTTCACAAACATGTTTTCCAGGTGCCTCAAGTTTGGGCAAAGAGGACACCATTTCAGATTTCTGCAGGCGTAACAAACTAGCAAAATTCAGATGACCAAAGGGTGCATGCCAAAGCTTTGCATCTGACATAGCCTGAGAATCATGAACTGCACATGCCGAATCATTCACAGATCTTTCATAGTCTATGAGCTCATACATCCCACGATATAAAATGCCAGAAGCAATAATCACATCACCATTTGAGAGATCATGGACTGTACACCTGTCATCAACGAATTTCACAACCAAGCCAATCTTGGCTAATGCAGAAACTGATAACAGATTCTTTTTTATCCCTGGCACAAATAAAGCATCTGACAAAGTGAAAGAACTACCATCAGCAGTAGTCAGAATGATCTTACCAACTCCCATAACAGGATAAGAGGAGTTATTGGCGCATGTGACAGTATTCCCTGTAGGGGCAGGCTCGAGTGAAGAGAAGAAACTGCGCTGCGAGGTAATATGTTTGGTCGCCCCACTGTCAAAGTACCAAACATTTGAGTCTACTCCAGACATGCACTGATCATGAGAAGATGGGTCAAAACTGCAGACAGTAGTAAACACCCATTCTTCTTCCTGCACAAGATTTGCAGACTCTGTTTTTGGTGTAGAGGCCTCTGCAACAACCATTCCAGCCTCTTTCTTCTTTGCCTCTTTAGCAGCCAGTTTTGGATAGTTCTTGTTGGAATTTGGGGCCCCAGGATCGTTCCAATACTAAAACCTCTTGAGCATACACAACTTAATTGACAAGATGATAAGTGAGATAGAGAAAGAAAGAGATCTTGAGACAAGGACAGGGAACGTAAGCTTGATGCTTACTTCACTAATAATAATAGATGTCCAAATTACAACATGGGAGTACTACTCAACCATATAAAGTGGTGCACTCACTAATGGAAGAATAAGAAGATGATGATACAAAATTTAGATTATGTCGAAATAATCTAAGTGTGTGTGAAGAGAATGAAGCAACGAAGCTAACAAAATAGTGTAACAAAATTGTAAATCAACCACAAGGTTAACTCACAAAAGATAGTTACCACCACCTCGTAGAAGACTTCGTGCTGCAATGAGAGTAGCCTCTCCTTCACCAAAACTTCACCTCCTTCAAGAGTGTGAGAACACTCTGTCTTCAAAAAGATCTCCAAGCTCTAGATCTTTGAGTGAGTGAGTTATACAAGGAGCCAAGGGCCTCCTTATATAGTAGTTGTAACTCTTTGAAAAGCTTAATAAAAAAGCTACGACCGTCCATAAAGCTCTTGCGATCTAATCACGATAAAAAACTCATATCGTAATCCATAAAAGCTTTCGTTATACAAAAACGTAAAACTCCTTCCTTCGCTTTTCTATATGCGATCTTAAAAAACGTAAGTGTTTTGCTTTTGATTTTGTTATCTTTTAACTTTGTAAAAGATGGTTTCACACTATAAAGTTTCAGGTTTGCATGGATGAAAGATTATTGGACATTGATTCCAACAATCCCTCCTTCAATGTCACAATGATATAAGCTTGAGTAACCTGCAAATCTTCTCATGACTTACTCTAGTCAATGCTTTGGTAAATATATCTACAACATTCTCACTAGAAGGAATATAAACCAGCTCAATGTGCTTCTTAGCTATCTGCTCTCGAATATAGTGGTAGTGTACCTCTATATGCTTTGTCCTTGCATGATGCACTGGATTTTTAGCTATAGCTATAGGACTCTGGCTATCTGAAAATATCTGAATGGGTTGATGTACTCTTACATCAAGATAACTGAAAATCTTCTGCAACCATATTGACTCTAGAGTAGCTATAAATATTGCATGATATTCAACTTCACATGATGAAGTGGCAATAGTGGGTTGTCTCTTTGAATACCATGAGATAAGACAATCTCCAAGATAAAAACAAAATCCACTAGTACTTCTTCTTGTGTCTCTATCACCTGCCCAATCAGAATCTGAAAATCCTTTTAGTAACAAATGTGTAGATTTCGAAAATACCATAGCATAATTTGAAGTTCCCTTCAAATAACGAAAGATCCGCTTTACTGTTTTCCAATGTAACACTGTCGGATTCTGCATGAACCTTGATACTTGAGAAACTGCAAACTGTATATCAGGACGTGTATTACAAAGATATATCAAGCAACCAACTGCTTGACTATATAGAGTAGCATGGAAAGTTTCTCAATGTACTTCTGCTGTGTCATGTAGATACACTCATCTCGAAATAGAAACTGAATCCCAAGATAATAATGTAGAATGCCTAAATCATTCACATCAAATGTTTGCTTCAATTCTTCTTTGAACATCTGCAAATCTTCATCTCTGGGACCTGTGACTATAATATCATCCACATAAATGATTGCTATAATCATCATACCTGTTTCAGCTTTGACATAAAGAGTTGGAGCTGCATCTGAGTTATGGAAACCAATGGATAAAAGATATGTATGTATCTTTTCATACCATGCTCTAGGTGCCTGTTTTAAACCATACAAAGCTTTTATAAGCTTACACACTAAGTGTTCTTTACCTGTCTCTTCAAAACCTTTTGGCTGCTGAATATACACATCCTCGTGTAAATTACCATTTAGAAAAGTAGTTTTGATGTCAAGTTGATATATATGCCAACCAAAATGTGCTGCTAGAGCAAGTACTGACCTAATAACAGTCATCCTAGACGTAGGAGCAAATGTCTCATCATGATAAATACCTTTTTTTTGTGCATATCCTTTGACAACCAACCTGGCCTTGTATCTATCAATAGTACCATCTGCTTTCCTTTTGATTTTGAGGATCCATTTTACACCTATAGCCTTCTTTCCTTTTACTCACATAGGTGCCAAGTTTGATTCTTATGAATAGAATCAATCTCCTCTTGCATAGCTTTTCTCCAAATAGGAATGTTAAGTGCATCTTTAACACACGTAGGTTCATCTTCAACAGTCGTAAGTGCCAAAATATCATGAATCTCGAAGTCTTCAGCAAAACTTACATGATCTTTTTGCTGTCTAGTTTGACTTCTTGTTCTTACATGATCTTGTTGTTGTTGTCTAGTCTGACTCCTTGTTCTTCCAGTAAAAGTTTTTATACCACTATCTTTCCAAGTTTGATATAACCACGTAAGTGTATCCTTGAATAGTGGTGAAACTCTTTCTGAACTTTCAGCTTCCACAGGTTTTGGAACTTGTCCTGCCAAGGTACTAGGACTTTCTAGAACTTTAACTTCTTCCATTTCTGGAATCAAAGTTTCTTGTGGAATTGACTCTGTAGAAGGTTGTGAAATTCCTCTTTTCTCAACTTTTTCTTGAATACTAGGAATTTGAGTTTTAACTCCCTCCTGATATGGTTGAACATGTACATCCAGAATCTTTCTAAAAATTCCATAGTCATTTTCACTAATGAACTCTGGAATTTCTGCTTCTTTATCATAAACCTTATCTTCAGCAATATAAGCATTACGTGAAAGAATAACTTCACCTGTCTCTGGAACATAAAACCTGTATCCTTTGCTTTCAACAAGATATCCAATAAAAATAGCTTTCTTTGCCTTTACATCTAGTTTGCCTCGGTCCTTTTTCTCAACATGTACATAAGAAAGTGATCGAAACACTCTGAAGTAACTCACATGAGGTTTTCTACCATAATAAGCCTCATATGGTGTGATTACCTTTAAAGCTTTTGTAGATGACCTGTTCAAAATGTGATTAGATGTATGTACTGCATCAAACCAGAATTTTGGTGAAAGCCTCTTGGATGCCATCATGCTCCGCATCATTTCAACAAGCACTCTATTCTGTCTTTCTGCAACACCATTTTGCTGAAGAGTATAAGCAATAGTAAGGTGTCGAGTAATACCTTTCTCATCGAGAAATGTCTGGAACTCATTTGACAAGTATTCTCCACCTCTATCACTTCTGAGAATCTGGACAATTTCCTGACTTTCATTTTCAACCATAGCTACAAACTTCTTGAACATAGGAAAGACTTTTGACTTCGACTTAAGACCATAGATCCATGAGTATCTTGTAAAATCATCCACAAATAGGACAAAATACCTGAAACCCTGAATAGAGTCTGCTCTCATAGGACCATTCACATCTGAATGAATAATCTGCAATTTCCTGGTAGCTGTAATATGACCATGTTTCTTGAAAGGTAGTTTATGCATCTTACCTTCAAGACAACCTTCACATATATCTGAATCATCAGGTAGCTTGAATGAGGGTAAACTCTCAACTATACCTCTATCTTTGATATTCTTGAGAGCTCCAAAACTGATATGTCCAAATCGTTCATGCCATAGCTTCATATCTTCCACCGGTGACGAAGATTTGACTACATATGCCTGACTGATTTTTGACAAAAGAAAGATCCCTCCTTTATGCGTACCTTGCAAAAGACACTTGTCTTCTTTATGTGATAAGATCTTATAAAGATCTTTCTCAAATACAACTTTAAAACCATCACTTAAAAATGCAGATATAGATAGCAGATATATCTTCATTTCAGGTACATAAAGGACATCTAAAATTTGAAAATTACCACCTTCTCTTGACTTTAGGGTTACTGTACCTATTCCCACAACATCCAAATCATTGCCATCTGCAATAGTAACTCTTCTACCTGAAGAATAGGAAAGAGACGAAAATACATCTTTGCAACCTGTCATATGCTTAGTAGCACCTGAGTCGAATATCCAAGGACTTGCTGAAAGAACTTGTAAAGCTGCTTGATCAAAAGCTACTTCCTCAATGGTGATACAGGCATAAGAATCACCTTGAGATTTCCCTTTTTTATCATCTTCTGCAACATTACCTGATGCTTTTTTCTTTTCTGCTACAATCCTTCTATAAAATTCTGACTGAATATGTCCACGTTTCTTGCAAAAAGAACATATTTTTACCTTCTTCTTAGAAGAATTCTCTTTAGATGTCGTAGATACAGAATCTAAAGTAGAAGGTGAGAGGGATCTACTTTCCTTCTTGGATTGTTTTTCCTTCTTCGTATCCTTCTTCTTCTTACCCTTTGATGAAGATGAAAGTGCTTCTTCATTCTCTTCCATTCCCTTCAACTGATCTTCATCTTGAAGTAACAAGAACTCTAACTCTTCAAATGTAACCTCTCTATCTCTTGTGGTAAGGGTAAGAGTGGTTATGAAAGATCGATATGAAATAGGAAGTGAATTAATCAGCGTATTTACCATTTCTTCATCTGATATCTCAACTCCTACATTTAGAAGTTGATCTCTCAAGTCAACGAGTCTTGTAATGTGCGTTTGTATTGACTCACTAGCTTTCATCCTTGTATTTGCTAGTTGTCTCCTCAAGTGAGCTTTTCTAGCAGGATTTCTTCTCTGAAAAAGATTCTCGATCTTTAACCAAGCTTGACTAGAACTTCTGCAAGATCTGATCTGTGGTAGAATATGCTTTTTGACACTCATTGCTATGAATGAAAGTGCTAAAGCATCTCTAGCATCCCATCTTGCCTGATCTTCAGTAGGAGGAACTCGATGTCGAAGTGGTTACCTCTTCTTCAGTTGGTTCTGTAATAGTAATTCCAGTACCTGTTGAAGCTGTTGTAGACCCTTCTTCGCCTTCTCGTCTTGGTCTTGTTAAGGATCCATTGACGATACTCCATAAATCCTTTGTCACTAACAAGTTCATCATCATGAAACTCCACATGGGATAATTAGAAGATCCATCCAACTTGTCTTCAATCTCAATTCTAATCTCACTCATCTTGTCTTAAGTCTGTATGTCAATTATGTAGCTCTAATACCAAAACCCTAAAGCTCTGATACCAAGTGTTGGAATTTGGGGCCCCAGGATCGTTCCAATACTAAAACCTCTTGAGCATACACAACTTAATTGACAAGATGATAAGTGAGATAGAGAAAGAAAGAGATCTTGAGACAAGGATAGGGAACGTAAGCTTGATGCTTACTTCACTAATAATAATAGATGTCCAAATTACAACATGGGAGTACTACTCAACCATATAAAGTGGTGCACTCACTAATGGAAGAATAAGAAGATGATGATACAAAATTTAGATTATGTCAAAATAATCTAAGTGTGTGTAAAGAGAATGAAGCAATGAAGCTAACAAAATAGTGTAACGAAATTGTAAATCAACCACAAGGTTAACTCACAAAAGATAGTTACCACCACCTCGTAGAAAACTTCCTACTGCAATGAGAGTAGCCTCTCCTTCACCAAAACTTCACCTCCTTCAAGAGTGTGAGAACACTCTGTCTTCAAGAAAATCTCCAAGCTCTAGATCTTTGAGTGAGTGAGTTATACAAGGAGCCAAGGGCCTCCTTGTATAGTAGTTGTAACTCTTTGAAAAGCTTAATAAAAAAGCTACGACCGTCCATAAAGCTCTTGCGATCTAATCACGATAAAAAACTCATATCGTAATCCATAAACGCTTTCGTTATACAAAAACGTAAAACTCCTTCCTTTGGTTTTCTATATGCGATCTTAAAAAACGTAAGTGTTTTGCTTTTGATTTTGTTATCTTTTAACTTTGTAAAGATGGTTTCACACTACAAAGTTTCAGGTTCGCATGGACAAAAGATTATTGGACATTGATTCCAACAGTTCTTTATGATATGATCATTGCCTTTACAGTACTTACAAAACAATTTCTGCTTTTCTGATTTTTTCTCATCTTTGTCTTGGTTCTTTGAATGTGCAACATTTGCAGATTTCTACTTACTAGTAGAAGAGCTCCATTTTCCTTTTCCCTTCTGACTAGCCAGGAAAGCTTGATCTGCAACTCGCATAATGGACCTGTTCTGCCTGGACCGATCTTCCTGCAACAGAACAGAGACTAACTCCTCAAATGATAAGGCATTCGGATTGCCTTTCATCATCAACCGAAGAGTAGAAGCAAAACTCTGATATGAGTCAGGAAGACCATTCAAAACGATCTGCACAAGTGAGCTATCTGGTATAACCTCATCAGCAGAAATCAACTGTTCCTTCAAATCTTTGATCTTCGTTAGGAAACTGTCCATAGAATCACCTTCATTCATGTGCTCACTCTCCAACTGTTTTCGGAGATAAGCAACACGAGCCTCATTCCTAGCTTGGTACAATGTGGTAAGTGTATCCCAAGCATCCCTAGCTATTCTACAAGAGCGTATGTGAGGGATAATGGCACGTTTGACAGACAAAGCTATCAATGCATGTGCCTGGGCATCTCTTCCATCCCAACGAATCTGCTCTGTAGTAGGTGCAACAGAAACAGCAGCACGAACAGGAATCTGCACAATATCATCTTCGACACCATCTTCATCAGCGCCAACACCTCCAGCACCTATATTTGTAGTACCTGTAGTCGCAGGTGTAATAGGACGTCTTTCAACACCCTGCACAATGTTCCACAGTCCTTTTGCAACCAATACATGTCGCATCATATAAGCTGTGACTCTAGCACAATGGTGAGTACCAACGTGAGAAGATTCACCTCATAATTGTCAATCCGTGGAGACGTGAGGACTAGTATGAAGACTATGAGCAAGTGAAGGCACAAGTGCGTGAGTGAGAAGCACATAAGCATGCACACACATACACACACACGCGCACACAAGCAAGAGCAAGGAGAGGAACAATGGAGTTCTTTGCATTCATCAAAAGGTCTCTTACATAAGCTCAATTCATAAACAATCTAGCCTCAAAAATGAGCTCTCTAGCTCTTTTTATAGTTTTTTGACTAGTTTTGGCCCTGTCCAGACCTAGTGTCCGGCCTAGTTAAAAATTAGGTTCCAGGGCTTATTTGAGGGTTCAAACGAAGTCTAAAAATTATGAAAATTGGTACGATGGTACTTCTAATACTCCTCAAGCTCGAGGACTCCTCGGCTTGCACAAAATGGAGTCTATTCTACCAAAAACGGGATTTACAATGTTTGTGTAGTGATCAAAATCACTTGAGTTGTACATAATCCATGGAAAAAAATGATTTGGCCTTGTTGCCGTATTGTGCATGACTCCTCTGTTGCTTTGTATGCCAACACGCCCCCCTTCCTAGCATCTGTCGCCCCTGACAGACCTTTGTTCTCTCGGGTGATCGATATAATATTGGATGACATTGGTGGCCAGTTCATGTTCTCCTATCCTTAAGCCTCTTGCTAGATCAGCTTCCAATGCATCCCAATTGATTGCACCAGGGGTCTCTGGTTGCGGGGTGGTGTAGTACTCTGAGTACATTGCTTGTTCACAAGCAAAAAGTTGGAGCAGATGTGTTGGCTTTGGTGCGAAAATCTCTGAGTGATACTCCCAGAAACCTGATCTGAACATTTCTTCGAAGGCCTGTTTGTAGCAGGCAGGGAGGTATTTGATGCGTGCATGCAAGGCGTAAGCCACACGAATACTGGGGGTGGTGCTCATGTCATACACCAAGCCGTAATTTCCATTGCTAAACCCCGGGAGACGTACCTGTGGTGCGGCTGCATTTCTAAAAGTCTTCAGGACTACTTGCATCATATCTAAGATTTTAAGCATCATTTGCGCTGCTACATCTTGCATGGGCTTCAAGCGCGGCATCCAGTGGCGAATGGTTCCGACCATATATGCTACCGACGGTGGTCCCTGTGGTGGCGCAATGTACGGGTAGTTCAGCCATTCCTTGCATTGCGCGTTGTTCTGTACCTTGATATTGAATGCCTTCCAAGACCTGCGGTGTGGGACTGGACCGTAGCATGGATTGTATAGGAGGTGTAGAGGCGCACTGTTCCATGTGCGTAGCATTTCTGGATATGTCTCTAGAAGTTTCTGCCGCCAGGTGGGTTGACGAATTTTGCCCTTTTGCACCTCTGGAGGAAGGTCTTCAGGTTGAAATTGGGTTGCAAAGGTAGGAATCTGACCCGTGACTCTTTGTATTTCTGCATTATAATCAGCCAAGATAATATAATACGGCCTGTATTGGAGTTCAGATGAGAGGATCAGGCGTCTCGATGACAGGTTCTTGAAGTAAGCTGATTGTAACACAGTTTCCTCTATGACCCTCATGGCCTGATTTTGCACTACTGTGCGCTCTTCGTGCGAACTCCCGATTTCCTCCACTTGACGTAGCCATGGGGGCCGTGGTGCCTCGAATGTGTCCTGCACTTCTTCTGTTTGTTGGCCTCGTGGGAATGGTTGCGGATCGTATTCTTCGTCAAACATTTGTTCCACAGGAATTTGCACAACTTCTTCGTCCGTGGGAGCCTCTGGAGGGGAAGATGGTCTCTCATACTGTAGTATGTTGGTGCAAACAAGCCTTAACACTTGGCTTTGTTTTGTGCCTTGAAGAATCAACATAAGGCTTGGACAATTGGAACCTTGGAAAGCTAAAGTTTGGACTCTTGAAGAATGTATTCATATGAACCTTGAACCATAGGAACCATTGTCTAGTTGACTATTACCTTTTATCCAATGTAAAAGTCAATATGACTTAACTCACTTTATGTAATCATACCTACCTTCAAAAGTCGTGGAATTTGAAAGGTATGAATGGAGAGAATATCTCCATGTGATTAGATGAGAGATTTGAGGGAGCCTACATTTTGAATTTGAAATTCAAACTCTCTTCAAACTCTTATAAAAGCCAATGAAAAAGTCGCGGGCAATGTAGCTCACTTCCCGAGGTAACTCCAAGCAATACATTGAGTGTGTGAGAGCTACTATTGAGCCTACACCTCTGAGTACCATTGGGCATCACTCTACATGCCAATGGGAATGTACATTTGATAGATTCAATACATATACTCATAGTCATTATCTCTGTGTTTTCTATGAGTGATCATCTTTAAGTCTGTCAACTTCAACAGGGCATATCTCAAGATCTACTGAACCAAATTGGATGATTCAAAGCTCATTGGAACCAGCTCAAAGCATTCTACAACACTACAAAATTTCAAGTCATTCTATTCAGTCAATTGGGAGAAATCACTGTCGAAGCAATCACTGGTATATTTCTGTGTTGTTCCTAAAAAGTCGGGGGTGTCTCTGATTTTGCTAAAGATCATGCTCAGTGTATAGTTTGTTAATTGGAGTGATTTAACTTGCTAATGGTAGCTTGTTAAGTTAATGTAATACTCCTAGAAGGAATTAAACCAATTGCAAGTGTGCTGGTCACACTGAGCTTAGGACTGAGCAGGTATCATTACAGGAATAGAAAGTTTTTGGAGTTGTGAAGGCTCAAAATCATCTGTTTTGATTTGGTCATTACTCAATCATTTTGTAAAGCACATATATAGTTTCTTGGTGTCATTTGGAAGCTCAAGGAGTCTCCTAACCATATCTGAAGAGAAAAGAGGGCAGGTGTGAAGCAGGTCTAGCAGCACCAACTTGATCTTCTGATTGTACCTAGCCATCACATCCAACAGTGGTATCAGAGCAAATAAGGTAATCATGGGTGATGGTTTCCCTTCCTTCATTGACAAATTGGATAGAAATAACTACCAGGCTTGGTCATTGAGAATGAAGACCTATCTACAAGGGAGAAGCTTGTATGGATACATATCAGGAGATGAGGAATTGCCCTCATTCAAAACCAGAGGCCTACCTACAAAGGATGAACATGAGAGGCTCAACCAATGGTGTGCTAAAGATGCTTTGGCAAGGTCATACCTTCTCAACTCTATCTCTGATTTCCTTCTACCTCATGTAAGGAACTGTAAGACTTCCCAAGAGACTTGGGAAACCTTGTCAACATACTTTTCATCAAGCACAAGGGCCAGAAAGAATCAGCTATGGATTGAGTTTACAACTCTTAGGAAGCAATCAAAACAATGTGTCTCAGATTTTGTCACCAAAGTCAAAGACATTGCAGATCAACTTGCAAGTGTTGGAGAAGAAATTGAAGAAGAGCAAATAGTCAGACAAGTGATCAATGGACTAAAGGCAGATGACAAGTGGGAGAGCTTTACCATTGCAATGGACTTGTACATGGACATCCAAGCACCTGATCTAACAACTCTGATTGGACAACTCTTTACACATGAAGCAAAGATCACAAAGAATGGAGAGCAATCAAAAGGTAACAATCCCTCTGCCCTATATACAGATAAGAAGTCTAAAGATAAGGGTAAAAGTAAGAAGGTTGATGAAGAAGGCTCTACCTCCCAAGCAAACTATGCAGGGAGAGGTAGATCATCTAGAGGTAGGGGCAGAGGAGGTAAGTCAGGTAGGGGGAGACCCTATAACCAATCTCCATGCAATATCTGTGGCTTGTCTAACCATACTACAGATGAATGCTACAAGAACTACAAGAACCAAAGAGGAAGAGGTCACCAAAGAGGAGGATACTCTCAAGGCAGAGGCAGATTCAATCAATCTCAAGGCTACCATGGCTACAACAATAATTACAACAACAATAGCTACAATCACAATGGCAATTATCAAGGAGGATACAGGAACAGGAAGGATTACAACAATTATGCAGAGGATCAAGATGATTCCTTGTTGATTATGAACATGACATCTAAATCAGGTATCAATGATGATCATTTGTTCTATATTGACTTAGGTTGCTCTAATCATGTAGCTGGAAATGTTGCCTTACTCTCTGATTTGGAAGAACCCAAAGGCAAGCACCAAGTGCAGACAGGTGATGACACTAAACATTCAGTGGTTAAAGTAGGCAATGTCAAAACAAGTGATGGTAATCAGAATTTACTAAGCAGAGTATTGTATGTTCCAACAATCACCAAGAATCTGATGAGTGTAGGTCAGATTGTTGAAAAAGGTCTACAGGTCAGGTTCACTCAACATGGTGCATATGTGGAGGATCCAAGACATGGATTCAGAAGGATAGCCAAGGGAGAGAAGTCAGGTAGATTGTTTACCTTTGAACTTGAAGATACTAAGAATATTGCCTTGTACAACTATAAGGACCAAACCCTATCAGAATTGGAGATGTGGCACAAGAGATTGGGTCACATTGGAGAGAGGACCATAAAGCAAATGAGTAGAGATCAATGTGTGCTTGGGATACCTAATGTATCCAAGCAACACATGATATACAAGTGTGGGGCTTGTCAGTTTGGTAAGTCACACAGATTGCCATACACCAAGAAAGGATTTATGCATGAAGACTACTTGGAATTGGTGCATACAGATGTTTGGGGACCAAGCAAGGAGCCATCCATATCTGGATCAAGGTATTATGTATCTTTTATTGATGACTATAGCAGATGGACTGTCTTGTACTTCATGAAACATAAAGATGAAGTATTTAATTGTTTCAAAAGGTATCTTGCATTAGTTGAGAATCAAACAGGTAGACATTTGAAGAGGTTAAGGTCTGATGGTGGTGGAGAATACTTCTCCAATGACTTTGAAGAATTCTTGCAGGAAAGAGGCATCAAGAGGGAGATTACCACAAGGTACTCACCTGAACAAAATGGGGTAGCTGAAAGAAGAAATAGACTTATTGTGGAGACAGCTAGGTCTATGCTTAATGAGAAAAAACTACCAAATTATCTTTGGGCAGAGAGTGTATCTACTGCCATATATTTAATTAACAGGTTGCCATCAAAGACACTTGATGGAATGACACCCTATGAGGCTTGGCATGGTAAGAGACCATCTCTGGATCATTGCAAGATCTTTGGGTGTGTTGCATATGTGCATATTCCCTCACAGGTAAGGGGAAAGCTAGACCCTAAGGCTGAAAAGTGTATCTTTATTGGATATGATTTGAATCAGAAAGGATACAGGTTCTATAACCCCTCAAACAAGGGCTTCAAGGTAAGCAGAGATGTCATCTTTGATGAAAATGATTCATGGTATGAAAATGAATGCAGGAAAGTTAGCCTACCCTATGATATGGAAGAAGACTTTCCAAAGCTTGTCAGGCAAGAACCAACTCAGAAGGAGAACACAAGCTCAGATGATGAAGACACCATCAACATTGAAGAGTTCAAGGCTTGGAAATCCAAAGGGAAGATGAAGATGAAGCAACTTGAAGACAATCCAGAATCCTCAACTCAAGCTATGAGGAGATCTCAAAGAGAAAAGAAGAAACCAATTAGGTATGGGTATGATACTTCACTTGTAACCAAGCACTCTGTATATCTTGCAAAGGATATCTTGAATGAAGAACCAGGTACATTTGAGGAAGCTATTACTAAACCAGAATGGAAGGAAGCAATGGATGAAGAAATGGAGGCTCTCAAGGAGAGTGATACTTGGGACTTGGTACCCAAGAAGGACTCCATGAAAGTGATAGGATCCAGATGGATCTACAAACTCAAGAGGAACTCAGATGGTACAATAAACAGGTATAAAGCTAGGTTGGTAGCCAAAGGTTTTGCACAAACCCAAGGCATTGATTATGAGGAGACATTTTCTCCTGTGGCCAAGATGCCAACTATCAGAATTATGGTGAGTGTAGCTGCATCCAAGAATTGGAACATGTACCAATTGGATGTGAAGAATGCATTCTTAAATGGATGGATATCTGAAGAGGTCTACATGTCACAACCACCTGGCTATGAGGATCCCAATAAGGTAAATCATGTTTGTAAATTGAAGAAGGCTCTGTATGGATTGAAGCAGGCACCTAGAGCATGGAATTACAGATTGACAACCTATCTCTTGGATCAAGGATTTGTGATGAGTAAAGCAGATACTTCATTGTTTATAAAGAAGAACAATTCAGAGGTAATATACTTGTGTGTCTATGTTGATGACATCATTATTACAGGAAATGATGTTCAAGGAATTAGACGCATCAAAGGTCAAATGATGAAGGAATTCAAGATCAATGATCTTGGATTATTGAAGTACTTCCTAGGACTTGAATTGGTATACACAAATTCAGGTATATTCATTACTCAGAAGAAGTACATTCAGGACATGGTTAAGAAGTTTAATTTGCAGGAAGCTAAGATCTCAAACATTCCTATGGAGGTCAACCACAAACTTAGTGCACATGAAGGAGAAGAACTCAAAGATATAACAGGTTACCAAAGTTTGGTAGGTAGTCTTAATTATGCTACCTTAACCAGGATTGACATATCATATGGTGTTAGTGTACTTAGCCAATTTATGCATAAGCCAAGAGTACCACATTTGGAGGCAGCCAAGAAGATAGTAAAGTACCTAAAGGGGACACAAAATCATGGTTTGTACTTTCCATATTCATCAGACATTGACATCAAAGTATACTCAGATGCAGATTGGGCAGGTTGCAAGGATGACAGGAGGAGTACATCTGGCTACATATGCTTTGCAGGTGATAAACCAATTTCTTGGTCATCCAAGAAACAACCTACAGTGGCTCTATCATCTACTGAGGCAGAGTACAGAGGACTAGCCAATGCCACTCAAGAAGCCATATGGTTGAAGCTACTATACTCAGAATTGGGTCTATACACAAGGTCACCTATCATATTTGGTGATAACACAAGTTCACTTCACCTAGCAGCTAATCCTGTGTATCATGCTAGGACAAAACACATAGAGGTTCATTACCACTATGTGAGGGAGAAATTACTTAGTAAGGAAATCCAATTATCATATGTGTCTACTAATATACAATGTGCAGATTTGCTTACAAAAGCTCTGGATGGGAGCAAGCTATGCAGGTTTAAATCCATGATTGGATTACAGGATATCATTGAAGATTAAAGATGAAGACTCAAGCAAGTGTTTGGCTTGAGGGGGAGCTGTTGGTGCAAACAAGCCTTAACACTTGGCTTTGTTTTGTGCCTTGAAGAATCAACATAAGGCTTGGACAATTGGAACCTTGGAAAGCTAAAGTTTGGACTCTTGAAGAATGTATTCATATGAATCTTGAACCATAGGAACCATTGTCTAGTTGATTATTACCTTTTATCCAATGTAAAAGTCAATATGACTTAACTCACTTTATGTAATCATACCTACCTTCAAAAGTCGTGGAATTTGAAAGGTATGAATGGAGAGAATATCTCCATGTGATTAGATGAGAGATTTGAGGGAGCCTACATTTTGAATTTGAAATTCAAACTCTCTTCAAACTCTTATAAAAGCCAATGAAAAAGTCGCGGGCAATGTAGCTCACTTCCCGAGGTAACTCCAAGCAATACATTGAGTGTGTGAGAGCTACTATTGAGCCTACACCTCTGAGTACCATTGGGCATCACTCTACATGCCAATGGGAATGTACATTTGATAGATTCAATACATATACTCATAGTCATTATCTCTGTGTTTTCTCTGAGTGATCATCTTTAAGTCTATCAACTTCAACAGGGCATATCTCAAGATCTACTGAACCAAATTGGATGATTCAAAGTTCATTGGAACCAGCTCAAAGCATTCTACAACACTACAAAATTTCAAGTCATTCTATTCAGTCAATTGGGAGAAATCACTGTCGAAGCAGTCATTGGTATATTTCTGTGTTGTTCCTAAAAAGTCGGGGGTGTCTCTGATTTTGCTAAAGATCATGCTCAGTGTATAGTTTGTTAATTGGAGTGATTTAACTTGCTAATGGTAGCTTGTTAAGTTAATTTAATACTCCTAGAAGGAATTAAACCAATTGCAAGTGTGCTGGTCACACTGAGCTTAGGACTGAGCAGGTATCATTACAGGAATAGAAAGTTTTTGGAGTTGTGAAGGTTCAAAATCATCTGTTTTGATTTGGTCATTACTCAATCATTTTGTAAAGCACATATATAGTTTCTTGGTGTCATTTGGAAGCTCAAGGAGTCTCCTAAACATATCTGAAGAGAAAAGAGGGCAGGTGTGAAGCAGGTCTAGCAGCACCAACTTGATCTTCTGATTGTACCCAGCCATCACATCCAACATAGTAGACGTGTTTGCAATTCAGTGACCTGTTTCTGGAGATCTTTTATGGCCTCTGCGTCTGTGAGAAGTGAAGCCGCGGAGGGGGTGGTTGGAGAGGCTGCTGTTGGTCCTTTTTGGTGTTCCTGCTTCAATTGTCCTAGTTCCTCCGATAGTTTATCATGTGCTTCAAGCAGCATGGCATAGTCTTCCAATATGATCTTGATATTATCGGGGGTCACTGCTTGAAACTTGGATGGGCTGATGGGTGCCCCCGGTGTGCTCTCAATAGCTGCTTCCAAGTTCTCTTGATTTTGTACTTGCAAGCGTCTATTCTCTTCCTGAGCGGCCGCAAGATGGCGTTTGAGTAGAGCCATATTTCGCTGAAGTTTTGAGTTGCGTTCCAGCTGTGTCCGTAGGTGACCTTCTACCGCCTGTATCGCTTCCTGATCTGTGTTCTGTAACTGTACCTCCAATATGCCATGAGCTTCTTGGAGAGTTTGGAACTGTGTGTGGAGGCGAGCATTTTCCTCTTCTAGTGCCGCAAGGCGGTGCTGTAGTGTCTCTGAGTGCTCGTGCAGGCGTTCGTTTTGTTGCTGGAGCTGAATGTAATCTGTCCTTAAATTTGATATACAAGCCAGCATGGTGTCCAATGCATTTCCTATAGATGAGTGGGTGGTGTTTACAGTGGGAGATGCATGGGAAGGGAATTGGGGAAGGGGAACAGTGAATGATGTGTCTATGGAAGTCGTGTGTGTGAGTGAAATTGGTGGAGGGGGAATGGGAGGAGGTGAAATCGTGGGGGGAGGTGCCGTGGGTGGTGAAATGTCCATACCTTCAGGAGTGGGTGTGAGTGTGGGGTCTGCCATATACATTGGGATGGTAGGTGGTGTGTGTGTGGAAGTGGTGAATAGATGCTGTTGGAAGCAGCCAGAGGCACAGACGCCACGGAAGCATGTAAAGAAGGAGTAGGGAGCCAGGCGGCCAGTCGGATCATTTTTTCAAAACAATTATATTTTTATTACTTCTTCAAACATCCAACAGTGATTTTCATCACTCTTGTAACATATGTAATATAGACAAAACCCCATTTTGCAATCCATAGCTCCATTTTGTGCAAGCCGAGGAGTCCTCGAGCTTGAGGAGCTTAGGTAGAATACTCGTACCAAATTTCGTTATTTTTAGACATCGTTTACCCTTCCAAATAGCCCCTAGGACCTAATTTTTAACTAGGCCGGTCACTAGATGTGAAACCGGTCAAAACTAGTCTAGAAACTATAAAAAGAGCTAGAGAGCTCATTTTTGAGGTTGGTTCATTTTGGTTAGTGTGAGCATAGAGCTAGTTTGAGCTTGTAAGAGTATTCTTGAGTAATAGAGCTAATTTCCCACCTTCCATTGTGTCTTGCTTGTCTCTTCATTGTGTGTGTGTGTGTATGTGTGTGTGCATCTTTGTGCTTCTCACCTTCACTCTCACATCACCTCACATTCACGATCTTCATATCACTCCTACCTCTCCCTCGGATTGACATTAAGGAGGTGAAGCTTCTTAACGTGGTTCTCACCATTGTGCTAGAGCAACACCAAATTTGGCGCCATTGCCGGGGAGAGAGCTTGGAGGACGAGCGTGTGACGGTAAGACGTGGAGTAGCGACGTTGGAAGGTGAAAAGTTGCCATTTTTCAGTGCAGTTTCTGAGTTTTTCTCCTTCTTCATCTTCATCATCATCACCATCTCCTTCCCTCTTCATATTCTCTGATTTTTCCCATTTTCGCCACTACATTCACTCGTTTTTTACTTGTGGCTGTGAGAAACAAGCTTAGGAGGAGCTGAGAACCAAAAGCGCTGAAGAAAATCACTTGGAAAACCTCTCAAAACTCCAAAAATTCAATTCAGTATCGCGCGAACTGAAGCGACCTGCGCCTGGTATCGCGAGCATCATATTGTGATTTTGGAGGGTGACTTTGCATCCACAGGCTGATAGGAGGGACAAGGAGGACACAAGGTACACAAACCTGCAAAAATTTTTGAATTTGGGTGTGAAAATCTCCAAGTATCGTGTCCGGTTGAGATTTGGTATCGCGATACCAGAACTCCCGTGTATCGCGATACTTGTCGAGATATCGCATCGTGCATGCCCACTTGAGGTATCGCGATTACCACTCTGGTATCGTATCGTCAAGTGTTGGTATCGCGATCGCGGTCGCCCTGGTGGTATCGTATCGCGACGGTCACAGTATCGTATCGTTGACCAAGTGGTATCGTATCGCCTGAGATTCGGGTATCGTATCGTGCCATCCTTGGTATCGTATCGTTGATTGTGCAGTATCGTATCGTCGGGTACTTATTTTGGTAACGCGATACCATTCTGGTATCGTGTCCTGAAGTTGGTATCGCGATCTTACCTTACCTAGCAGTATCGTATCGCCCACTTTCCCACGGGTATCGCGATACCATTCTGAGGTCGTATCGCCCTGGTCCTCTCGTATCGTATCGTCGAAGTTTTAGTATCGTATCGCCTACTTCCCAAGGTAGTATCGCGACACTTGAAATAGTATCGTATCGCCAAGACTAGTGGTATCGTATCGTTTCCTTACCAGGAAGTGTATCGCGATACCATTTTTGGTGTCGTATCGTGGCAAACCCTGGGTATCGTATCGTGATGTTGGTATCGCGATTTCAGTAATCCCGGTGGTATCGTGTCGTCTAAAGTGGTATCGTGTAAGAAAGAGGTATCGTATCGTGGGGAATCTGGTATCGTCTCGTCTGTTCTGAGCTCCCAGAGTGATCCTGTTTCCCTGTTTTAACCCCCAAAACCCTGAACTGGCATAACTTTCTCATACGAAATCCGTTCGGAGTGATCTTGGGTTTGTTGGAAAGCTCGTGAGGAGTACAACAAAAACATCGACTGGTTATGTTAATATTAATACCAGGATTATTAGATAGGGTATTTTGAAGTTGACCCTCAGGGAAACTAGAAAATCAAGGTGTTCCAAAGGATTTTGAGCAATATAAGAGAACTTTGGGACTAGAAGCCAAGGCTTATGAACCTGAGATCTGGCAGACACTTAGGCAAGGATAGACAAAGCATTAGGTCATCTGAGGCTAGTGTCAACCATACAGCCAAGTCTTGGGCTCAACAGCTTAGTGGTTATCCTTACACACGAAGTTCAGAAACCAGTGACTCTGAAATGTCTTTTAGCATGGAAAGACCCACACGTAGCTCAGGCATTGCCTGTTTGCAGACACCAGAAGGTCCCTATAAGACCCAATTGGAGTACATCAGGACCAACCAATTAGGTGCTCGCATCTATGAGGATGGTCTAAGGCGATCAGTGGTTCAACTCAGAAATCTTGACCAACTCTGTGGACTTGAACACCCAGTGGTCAAGTTTGAAGAGGGTGCTTACATTGATAAGGAAGGAACCATGTATGTGGTTACTAACTTACCAGATAGGACACTGAAATATCATTCCTGAGAATGAGATAGGAGACCTAGAGCAAGGAGACCTAGGAGGAGAACCCAAGACCCCTAGAGGTAAGTCAGTCTTAACCAGAGTGCTCACTCCAGAATGGATTCCTCAAGATAATAAAAGCATAGAACTATTCATGAATAGAGAAACGGAGGAAGCCTTTTGGAGATTTAGGCCGGATCAACCCAGCCCAGTAGTCACCATCTATGAATTCAAGGATCCAGAGACACCAGGGAAAGTTGTCTATCTAGATCACACATCTCAAAAATTATTCTTAGTATCAGATCATGACAGACATGCTTACACCTGGCAAGGTGAATCCATTTTCCCTCCACCAAGATCTAATGTTTCCCAGGGCCTCCAAGGAGCCGGATCATCCAAGGCTCATGAAACCCAAAGAGAAAGAACTAGAGAGAGACCGGAGGTAAGCTTTACAGCCACTATAGGCAGAGACAGATCAGGATATGGAACGGAAAAACTTGAAAGGGAGAGACATAGAGTTCATAGGCATCAAAGAGATGATCATGATTTCCCATTGCCTAGACCACGAGAACACTCAAGAACCCTTAGACCCTCTCAAGTGGTTAAGACAATGAAGAACTACTTTGATGGATTTGGAGATCCTTATGATCATGTGGCGGAGTTCAAACAAGTGCTAAGAGCTGAACAGGTTGAAGACTTATTCACCCAGTTCGAGGCATTTGGTTTGACTCTTAAGGGTACTGCCTTAGCTTGGTTTCAACCTCTAAACAGTCGCAACTATAGAGAGATAGGTCAGCTGCTAGAAGAATTCATTGTAGAATTTTCCAAGAGTGGTATCAGGCATAACACATCATCCTTGATTCACAGCTTCAAGCAGACACCCCAAGAAACAGTGCGACTCGCAGGAAGAAGATTTAGGCAGTACTTGGAAAGATGCCCTGTACCAGAATTACCCACATCAGCCAAACAGGTGGCACTGTTTTTAGATGGCCTATTGAGCACAAAATTAAGGTCATATGTATACTTGAAAGAGCCTAGATCCATAGAAGAGTGTATACGGATGTGCATTGACATAGAAGACAACTTGGGTGAGGAGTTAGGACTATCCACACTCTATAAGGACTCTGATAGTTCTACAAGTCATACCTCTAGAGCCTCCACTGAGATAGATGAGATAGCTGAGCAAGTGGCCAAAAAGCTAGGAGTTCAAAATAGACAAATGCCAAGGGTCACTTCAGTGAAACGATGTTATACATGTGGAGGAGATCACCTGGCTAATGTCTGCCCAATGATGACTCAACCCCAAGGAAACCCTAATGCTCTATATTGCACCATTGAGAGAAAATACACAAATCATACGGCCCAAGATTGTCCCTATAACAGACAGGCTGTTAGACAAAATTATCAGCAACCTTACCAGCAGGTTAGGTATCAGAATCAGTACCAACAGCCATATTATAGGCCACAACAATATCAACCGCAATACCAGCAGCAATATCAGGCACCATATAGGCCACAACCAGTCCTAGGAAATCAACCGCCAACTCCTGCCAATGTGATCCCAGTTAAATATACGATGGCAGAGGAGAACCCTAATAGAGCATTGGTACCACTAACCCCATGGGTCTCAGAAAATGATTCTCACGCTCATGGTTCAAACTACTTCCATGAAGATAGTCCACATGCTTATTATATAGAGTCACCTGAGCAAAGTGAGACTTCTCAGTATCAATATGAGACACCACCTATGGAACAAAATTGGGAGCCGGAATACTCCAATGTCATGTATACGAATCCAAATCCTAGGCCCCAATTGAGACAAGTAAGACCACAAGCTCCTAGAGGACCATGCTTTAGATGTCAGGGCGATCATTTCATTCGTGAATGTCCCCACCAACCAGCTCTGGGATCAGGACAGAACATCACAATACAAGGCTTTTGTCCTGAGTGCGGCAAGGAACATCTTCCTAGAGAGTGTCCTAGGAATCCCTCTAGTGTACCCAAGGTCACACCCATCAACGTGGTAGGCTTAGTGGCAGATTCAAGTTCAAGTAGCAATAATGTGGCTCCTGTACAGGCAGTTACTAGGGCACAGGCTGCACAACAAGCAAAACCATCTGAGCAGTCAGAGTCAAGTGAGGCAGGAGAACCTAGTAAGAGGAAACCAAGAACATGGAAGGATACCAGAGAGAAGGCTAATCGCAAGTGGAACAGAAAGCTATCCGAGCTAGAAGAAAGCCTAAGGGATACCAAAATAAAAATAGAAGACATCGCGTCTCAAAGCCCCTCGCATGCCGAAGCTCCATCCTCTCCACCTCATTCCACTCCAACACCCATTGTAAATAATCCACAACCAGGGTCTGTTCTTGCAGATCCAACCCCAGAAGGTTTGGACATGATGTTCAAGGCCTACCAGGCTCGTCTTCAAGAAGGGCCAACAGCTGCAAACCTAGACAAGAGTTACCCTAGAGCAGATTTAGAGATTGAACGGATGAAAATGTGCATGAAAATGGTAGAACAAGCTCAAGCTATACTTGAGACTAGTCAAAAGTTCAATCAGACAAACTCTGTCAAACCGGATTTGCATTTCCAAGGTTTACTAGAAAGATTAGAGCAGTTGGTAAATAAACCACAAATTTCTTTACCTCCACAGGCTCAACCAGTTATTGAAAGAGGAAGCTCACCACCAATGGGAGCTTATGTTCCTAATTCCACGGATGCTGGAATACCTCCTTCAATTCAACAATACTCTCAAGAGTTCTTGCGGGAAATACAGGAAGAGAAATGGGCCAAGGAGAAGGGTAATTCCCCTCCTATTCCTGAGATTGATGATCTTCATGATCAATTTCCCCAAGACATTCCGTCTATCTATGGAGACCAAGCTGAGCAACAAGAAGATGAAAGATTAGATTTTGAATCTAATTCTTTACAAGAGTTGCCTCATTACACAGGCCCGTGGGAATCTGAATCTCTCCAGATCAGAGCTCCCACAATATTGGTAAGAAATGAAGACTCAGTGATTCCAAGAAACACTGATGTTGTGAAGAACACTAAGGTTCAATGTCATCTCACTGTAGAGGAGCTGCTCAAGGCAAAACTGGAGCTATGGAATCATGTGAAGGATCAGGCTCCAGAACTTGAATCCAATATGCCAAAAGTAGGCTCTAAGCAAAAAGTTCCAGAGATACCTCTCGACAAGATAGGAGATATGAGCGAAGGTGAAGAAGGTAATACCTATCTTCCAATCACCTATCAAGGTTACACAACCAAAGCAATCGTAGATTCAGGTGCTGGTGTTGCTATTGCGACCACCTCCTTGTGGAAGCGATGGGGCAAACCCACATTAAGACCAACTAGAATGAAGCTTCAAATGGCAGATGGTCATTTTGAAAGACCTCTAGGATTGCTTGAAGGGATAACTCTAACCACTTGTGGTGTAGAGTTTGAACATACGTTTGCTATATGTGACTTTGAGAAAAATAATGTCTACGAGATGATCCTAGGAAGACCCTTCCTACGACAATTGCAAATAGTACAGGATTGGGGAACCAACTCCTTGTACTTACAACACTTAGGGGTCACCACCAAGGTCAATCTGAAGGATTACACCTTCAGAGATGTACCACCCCTACAATGGAATCCTATCCACAAAGTGAAAGAAGATTCTATCTCCGTGCATTGCGGAAGTTCACCTGATCCATCCTGGCTGCATGAAGATACTCACTTGTGGATGTGCAAGGTCGCAGAGGAAGAGGAAAAGCGCCTAAAAGCGAGAGAAGAAGGAACTCCCCCAGGAGATAGACCAATAAAAGACCCAGCCTATACACCGATGATATTTCCAGATGAGGAATTTGAGCCTCATGGTTGGGCAGAAATCTTAGCTACCATGGACATAGCAGTTAATGAAGAACAATGGACACCTCATTGTGATGAGGAGGGTTATGATATTTCAGTGTTCATGTGTCAGCCCCTGTTGGAAGAGTGTGATCCTAGTGAGTTCATAGAAGAAGAAGAGAATGACGATGATCTAGAATCCATTGTGATGGATACTTACTTTGACTCAGAGGAACACTATTTAGAAGACATAGGAGTGTTAACCCAAAAAGAAGAAGAACCCCTCACGAGCATTAAAACGATAAATTCAAAGGAAGGAAGTGAAGGAGGTCAAAAGAAAAAGAAAAGAAAAGCAGTAAAACGAGAAGAAGAAGAATCGTTGTTTGAAGTACCCGAGAATTTCAAGAAATATGAAATTGAAGATAGAAGAATCATGGTACGAATGCCTAATAGAAAGGTAAATGACGGACAAGTATATGATAACCGGGAGAAAACCAAGAAAGTCATAGTTGCCATAGAAGGAGAAGAAGAAAAATGCACATACATAGGGCATGATTTGACGACTGAAGAAGAAGAAGAGTTAGTTGCCCTATTGCGCGAATATAGAGATGTTTTTGCTTGGAGTTACAAAGATTTGAAAGGAGTAGATCCAGATATATGTTCTCATAGAATCCCTATGACTCCAGATGCAAAACCGACAAAACAAAAACCTTACACGTATAATGATAACTACGCTGCGAAGATTAAAGAGGAGATAGATCGGTTGATAGAAGCAGGATTCATTTACGAAATTGAGCATACCGAATGGGTATCCCCCATTGTGGTTGTGCCCAAGAAGAATGGAAAATTGCGTGTGTGTATTAACCTTAAAAAAGTTAATGCCGCCACGATTAGAGATAGTTATCCTCTTCCTATCACGGAACACCTATTGGAAAGAGTTGCGGGCAAGGAAGTTTACAGTTTTCTTGATGGATTCTCAGGCTATAACCAAGTAGCCATTGCTCCCGAAGACCAACACAAGACGGCTTTTGCCACAGAATGGGGCATATTTGCATTTCGTGTAATGCCATTTGGCTTGACAAATGCACCCGCTACTTTCCAGCGACTCATGTGTCATGTTTTTAAGGAATTTTTACGCAAGAGCTTGGAAGTTTATGTCGATGACTTATGTGCTCATTCAAATGTAAGACAGACACATATCCCAGAGTTAAGACAAATATTTGACAAATGTCGAGAATATCAGGTTTGTTTGAACCCAGAAAAATGCGTTTTCATGGTCAGACAAGGCAAAATTCTAGGACACATTGTGTCAAAAAATGGAATCTCTACGGATGAAGAAAAGGTGAAGGTAATTGCAGATTTACCTAGACCAACTAATGTGAAAGAGGTACAGGCATTTATGGGCCATTGTGGATATTATCGACGATTCATACACATGTATGCAATCATAGCCAAGCCTCTGTACTCTCTTTTGACCAATTTTGAATGGACAGAGGAATGCGAGAATTCATTCAATGAACTTAAACGACGCTTGTGCTCAGCACCTATATTGACCACCCCAGATTGGAGCAAGCCATTCCATGTACATGTGGATGCATCCAATTACGCCATAGGATGTGTGTTAGCACAACCCACGAATGAAGGTAACATAGATCTCCCCATAGCTTACGCTAGCAGACAACTGAACGCAGCAGAGAGAAATTACACCACGACGGAACGAGAAGGATTAGGGATGATCTATGCGGTAAAGAAGTTTAGACATTACTTATTGGCCAACAAATTCAAGTTCTTTACAGATCATCAAGCCCTATTATATTTAGTCAACAAACCATGTAACACAGGACGATTGATACGTTGGTTTCTATTACTCATGGAGTATGATTTTGAAGTGGTAGTTAGGAAGGGAAAGACGCATCTTAGAGCTGACCACCTCTCAAGATTAACCTCAGGAGAAGCTCCTCAAGGAATAGCCGATGAATTACCAGATGCATACTTGTTTAACCTTGAGATAGCACCAGAATGGGCTAAGCCTATAGTCCCTATTCTGACATACGGACCCAAGAGTCCTAGGATAAAGATCAAAGAAGGAGAGATTACCAAATCTCAGAGGTACCAAATAATGGGAGGAAGCATATATAAACAAGATAATCAAAAGATTCTTGCTTGTTGTGTAGATGAATCAGAACATGCGAATTGGTTGCAATTAGCACACTTAGGTGCACTAAAGCAACATCATTCAAAACATAGAACACTACAGACTCTGCATAGAATAGGAGTATATTGGCCTACGATGGAAGCAGATGTCTACAAGTTGTGTAAGGAATGCAGTGTTTGCTGTGAAAGACCACCGGTAGAGCATGCGACGTTATATCACGTGTCCCTCACACCAGACTGGAGTGAACCTTTAGTGACTTACTTGAGGACGAACACATTCCCTCAAGGAATGGCCTTAGCTCGACAACGCAGTCTAGAGCAGGAAGCTCAAGACTATTCACTTATTGGCGATAATTTATACAAAAGAGGACGAGATGGATATCTAAGACAATGTGTTCATGAAAGCGATTATCTGAGCATACTAGAGACTGCACACCAAGGTGTTGCAGGAGGTCATTTTGGACCAGATAGGATAATCAAAGCCATCCTCTTTTCAGGATTATGGTGGCCCACTCTTCACATGGATGCACATACCTATGTAAAGAGATGTGATGTGTGCCAAAGAACTCAGTTTCCTACTCGCAGAGACGAAATGCCATTGAAACCCATGATGGGCGGACGTGCATTTTCTAAGTGGGGCATAGACTTTGTAGGACCCATTAACCCCCCTGCAAAAGGTACACATGCTGAATACATTATTGTTGCTACAGATTATCTTACGAAATGGGTAGAGGCAAAAGCCACAAAAAAGAATGATGCTCACACGACTGCAAAATTCTTATTTGAAAATGTCTTTACAAGATATGGATTGCCTATAGAGTTAGTGAGCGATCGAGGCACTCACTTTCTAAACCAAGTCATTGAATATTTGTTACAGGATTTTATGGTGATTCACAAGAAATCTGCACCATATCATCCTCAGGCCAATGGTCAGGCTGAAAGCACTAACAAGATACTGTGTAACGTACTGACGAAACTCGTGAACAACAAACGTTCAGATTGGGACAAACAGTTACACCACGCTGTTTGGGCATATCGAGTGGCCTACAAGACCGTACTCAATGCAACTCCCTTTCAGATGGTTTTTGGTCAGAATGCAGTGCTTCCTTTGGACTTCTTGATACCGACCCTTAAGGTTGCACAAGAACATCAATGGACCGGCCATGAATTATCAGCGAGAATAATGGACTTGGAACGATTAGGAGAAACCAGGCTGAAAGCAGCAGCAGGGATATACGCAGCAAAGAAGCGACAGAAAGCATATTTTGATGCACATGTGAAAGATAAAGGCCTAAAAGAAGGAGATTTAGTTCTAGTGTATACGCTGAAACAGCACGCACGGAAGTTAGAAAAGCGAGGTTATGGACCTATGATCATTAACAGACTTTCGACTAGTGGAGCAGTACAGTTAGCCACCTTAGAAGGAGATATAATGCCTAATTACATTAGTGGCTGTAGAGTCAAGCTATATCAGGGACCTCTTACTGAGGATATGCTCAGACGACTCACGTTGGCAAAGAAGCGTAAGGAGGAAGAAAATAGAATACGAGCTGAAGCTCAGGCAGAAGCCATAGAACGCATTAAGCGCATTAAGCTAAGAAGACAAGGACTAGGGAGAGAACATTATAACCATCTGGAAACATCACCCAGATATCCCATGGCCATGTGTCAAGTAAAGTCAACCACGCATCCTAGCATAGTGGACAGGAGACCATTCATTACAGTTAGGCTAGAGCACGGTAAACAGAGCCAAGAACTCAGGGCTTTAATTGACTCAGGTGCTGCGACTAGTGCGATTAGATGGTCCCACTATAAGGATTCAGGAATAGAAATGCGGCCAATTGAGGCATACCTCATAGGCCTAGGAGGCATGGAAACCCCTTGCATGGGTGAGGTGGACCTTGCTATCCTCATTAAGGATGTGACCATGACAGCAAAGCTACTAGTGTGCCATGATGACGACCTGATAGAACCCCTAATCCTTGGCCAAGATTGGCTATACGATCACTCAGTGGACCTAAATCTTAGACAAGGCTCCTTACAGATTGGAACCTTAGAGCAGAAGCGAGTGATACCGCTTGACTTCCCTAACGGCATTCCGCTTGACGGTTGTGACCCTAGACCCAAGGAAACGCATGCGACGGAAGACAGGAAGATCTTTGATCAGCTCAATCACGCTACGTCCACACCAACTCACTCGAGCTTGGCGATGGACGAATGTCAATCAGAAGGATGACAGGAGATCTTCCCTGGGACTTCCTGCAAACTAGAAGCGACAGTTACCCAAACGCAAGGACAGAAGGGCACAATCAGAGGTCAGGTGGGTTGCATCAGCGGCCAAATGAGCACGACACCCTACGGTGCTCATCCTTCCAAGCTTGTTGCGGACTGGCCTAGATTAAAGTTACAAAAGGCATCACTTCCTAATGGGCAGGTCACGCAAGTGTTGGAACTCCCTTCTTTTCCAAAGCAGAGTGTCCATCCGACCTCTCACCCCCAACTACGACAGAGTCAACCACGATGAAGGAACCCAGACCGACGGCAGTATCAGAAGATTCAACAAGGAAGGCAGTTTAGGCCTCCCAAAGGAAGCGGCACCAGACAAATATGGGTGCCGAAAGGACAAAAAGCACCGAAGGACTCCAACCAAGCAGAAATCGACAAAAAAAGGGCAGTACAGAAACAGAATCGATATCCACCACCCCCTCGACCTTCTTCTACAGGTCCGAACATCCGACAAATGTGGATCGCCAAGAAGTACCTTACCCATAGACCCACGTCCACGCAGATTTGGGTACCCAAACCATGTATCATAGCTCAACCCATAAGCCATGTAATATATAACCCCCATAACTCATCTCATCCCTCGATACCACCAAACCCGACACCACCTTTTACCCCTCAGCGGAAATCCACCACCCACTCCAAGATCTTTAGGAAATGGATACCGAAACGTGTCCAACCGTCTTCCCCTAACCCATTGTCTAACTACCCCCCGACTAACATACAACCTTGTACAAAATCACTAACCTTTAAACCTTGTATAAATTCACACACCATCATCACGCACCACTCGTAATCTCATCTCATCAAGAAATGTATGCATGATCTGAAACGTATAGGTGTCTAGAGACCTGCACTAGTGCTGCAAGAACATTGCATCCATCACATCACAGCACTTGGCTACACGGGTTACGCATCAGTTATGGAAAGGGATTGCGGTCTCACTTTAAGGGGATCATGATTAATTTCCATGCTAATGTGTTAATCTTTTGTAGCAGATCTTTCTCACTAGCGCACCAGCCACCATGCAAACTGACGAAGGAACATCAGGAGCAGGCCCCAGTGTAGCAGCAGTACCACTCAACGTGCTACGAGCAGAGTCCCACCCTACTGCTCCACCGCCCGAATTTCAAGGATTTCCAGGGCCCATGCCTATCGACAACCCCCCCATGGGTTACACCGAAAAGATACACAGAAACTCTCATTGGTTTCAGGGCCTTGCAGGACCCCTTGCGGACGCAGACTTTATATTTGAATCCTCTCTGACTTTTGATGACCGCACGTGGGGAAAGTACCAGTTTTTCTCCAGAGAATTCGAAGCCCTACAAAGCACCCAGGATTTAACTCATGTTTGGGCCCGAGCAGGCTTCACAGAATATTTCAGTGATCCTCTGCCCAAACCGGATTTTTATAGGTGCTATTATTTAATCACTACATTGCTGGCATCAGAGAATAAGGACATCCCAGGAACCTTCATATTGCCTACCCTAGTGGATGACCCACCTTACAAGAGATTTTATCTCTCTAAAGACTTAATCAGAGCAGCCATTAAGATTCATGGAACCCACACACCCACAGATCGAGAGAGATTAATTCCAGAACCGATGAAACGTGGGGATGTCACGAAGTGGGAAGAGATTTCAGCCATTACACCTGAGTTGTCAAAGCCACTAAGAATATGCATGCAACATTTTGCATTTCCAGCTCAGGACAGATTTACCATGCCACACAAAAGAATATGGTTCGGATTGTATTTGGCATGTACGGGACCTCAAACAGTTGATCTGGCAAGCTGGATCATAGATCAGATGTACCTGGCACAGCACAGATGGGAGCGCAAGAAGGTGCTTAACGGATGTTGTGCGCTCACTAGAATTGTGTATATGTGTTTGGCTTATGACTTGCCCATCGAGCGTGCATTAACAGGAGAGGAATTGAAGGCATTCAAGAGCACAACGAAGAAAGCTAGGAAGCCCAGTAGGACACGGGCAGGTAAGCGCATGCGAGGCACCATCCCTTGCCTCCAAGTGCCAGAGTCGCCGTCACCACAACCCTCTCCAGAGCGACCACAAACAGAAGCTGCTCCCACTGTACAACCTATTCGCATACGGTTGTCCAGACCAGTGGTCACGGAGGCCACCACTAGTACCGCTGCACCTCAGGCAGCTACCACCTCAGAACCCACCACCACAACAGAAGCTCCCACCACTATTGGTGCGGAAGCGTTTTCTTTCCCGATACCACATATGGAGGCCGACCCCATAAACACGACATTTGATTTTGAGATGCCTGATGCATTCTCAAACGAGTTCCAGTATTCAGAAGCACCACTGTTCTCCCAGGAATATGAACGTCCCAGCTACCCTACTACGCCGCGAGATTTGCCACAAGGACAAGCTGTGTCGGGCTCTGAAGAAGAAAGAACCGAAACAGACGACGATCAAGGCGACGATGAAGCCAGCCAGGGCTCACCTGACGAACAGACAGAGGGCCAAGGCCAACAAACCGACACACACGGCGACACCAGCACATATGAAGATGAAACTTTCGAAGCCGCAGCGTACACACTGGCTATAAAGAAATTATATCGTACCATGGAGAAAGTCTGGGCACGAAAGAAGTTAACGGAAGAGGAGAGCCAGGCATTAATTGAACAGGAACTCATCTCCGGAGGATTCGAAGACGCATATATCAGAGGGTTCAGAGAGTTAGTCAAATCAGTAGGCTCCCATGAAGCACTCAGGTTTTTACAAAGAAAGCAACTACCACAGTTTGATCCCCGCCGAGTGCGACTACTCTCAAAACCTGGGGAGTATATTCGTGTACCAACAGGAGCCCAATCTTCAGCACAAGCCAGGGAGGCACGCCTCGCCCCCGAACGTTCATTAACCGCAGAAACCATCCTTGTAGATTCGCCACCCCGTACCACCATTGTACATACCACTACTATCCTCGAAATAACATCCACCCCTTCGACTCCTCTTTCACCTCATCTTTCACCAACCCATCCAGTATCACCCGCACACCCACCTGCTTTCCCCACATCCACACCTGTACAAAGCAACGTAGCCACAACCTCTTCCTTACCCATTCATACCACCAGGCCCACACCCAACCCTCTGCATCCGTATATTAACCCCTTCACCCCTTCATCCTTCCCAGCGTTTCCCCCACCTCTAAGACCCCCATTCCCCTTCCTAACCCCACTAACCTTCTCACCAGTCTCACCTCCCCAACCTACCATAACCCCTATTTCCCCGTTTCACCAAACTATTCCAACCATCCCCCCTGTAAACTACTCTACGTTTGTAAATCCCGTATTCACACCTACACAACCACCCACAATCACACCACTTTTCACAGTCACAACACTAAACACGTCCAATGGCATGGACATATCACCATCCACCTCACCACCACCCACTCCCCTCACAGCACCCTCATATTTAGGCACTTCACAATTTTCCACAATCACCACTGCATCCACTGTCCCAACCCCATTTCCCATTCCCACTGCATCTACTCCCGCTGCATCCACATTTAGCACTTCACTACTACTATCGCCCACCATAGACACAGCATTTCAACACATGTTCGCATGCATGACGCAAGTCCGCGAGGAGTTTGCATCACTCGGCACCCACTATCAACAGCTGCAGACGACAACGAATGAATTACAAACGCAGCTTAATTTGTTATCAATTGAGAACGCCTCACTGAACAGCCGATACCAGGATTTACGAGAGGCCTATCACAAGTTAGAACTAGAAAGTGAGGAGAAAAGCAAAGAGGCCACCGCGGATTTGGATAACCTACTTAGAGCCCAGACTGTCCGCAATGCAACGCTCACTAGAAATATGGGCTTACTAAGAAGACACTTAGCCGCAGCAAAAGAGGAGAACCAGAGACTCCAAGAGCAGAACAGAGAGAACTTGGAGGCGGCTTTAGATCATCCAGAACAGCCACTAAGTCCGAGCAGATTCAAGGCAATCCCATCTGAGTCGATGCGGATGTTGCTAGACGACCATGTTAGATTGCTCGAGGACTATGATCGTATGAACGAGGAACATCAAAAGTTAAAGGAAGATCACAAACTGCTACAGCTCAGAGAACCAGCAACACAACACGAACAAGTAGCAGCAGAATTACCAGCACCTGTGGACCCTGCCCCTGAAATTTTGGAGGAACTCAACGCACTCCGGGCCCAGGTTATAAATCTTGAATCTAGAATTGCTGTCTATGAAGCACCACCAAGGCCAGACTCCCCACCTGAGCTACCAGCTGAGGAAGAAACCGTCACTATCCCGGTGGAGGAGACATTCGAAGAGGCATATGAACCGATACCCATCCCAGGCGGACGTGTCACGGCCGAAGGCCAGATGACCTACGAATTACCTACCCCCGCGTGGATGAAGACAGTTGAAGAACTCGGAACGACACACTCGGCCAGGGTAGAGGCACAGCTACATGCCATGGCCATAATTGAAGAGAAAATTTTACAGTCACCATTCTTTGCTCAATTGGCCCCGCGACGATACATATCTGGGCATGAGCTCCAATATAAACCGTACTTCATGTTAATGGCCGAATACCAGTTAACCATCGAGAAAGAAACCGGCATGAAACCAACGCATGCAACTCAATTCGAGCCAGAGGACTTGCCACCAAGGGCACAGAGAGGTGAAATCCTTCAACCAGACTGGCGCAAAGATTTATTGCAAAATTATCCAGAGATGATGAGCACGTGGGTAAAAGCGCCGCTTCACTTAAAATTTAATCCGTGCTGGGGACCAGTACCACGACGCCGCTCTTGGACTGCCTTCGCTATAAAGCTACAGAACAATAAGCAGTGCCAAGACTGGTTGAACTATCCCTACTTCAAGCCACCAGTCGCGTTACCCACAGTTGGCTACATGATGGCGACGATCCGCCACTGGCTCCCTCGATTAAAACATATGGATGATATTGCCGCGCACATGACTGTCAAAATCTTTGACATGATGCAGATGGTCTTTAAAGTCTTCCGGCGCATCAAGGCTCCCCATGTTAACACCCCGGGCTTTGAGCATGGAAACTTTGATTTAGTCTATGATATGAGCACAACGCCATCGCTACGGGTGTGTTACGCCTGGCACTGCAGGATCAAATATCTACCGGCATGTTACAAGCAAACATTCGAAGAAATGTTCACCACCGGTTTTTGGGAGTACCATTCCGAAGTATTCATAAGCAGGCCCACACACTTATTGCAATTATTCGCCTGTGAACGAATGGTGTACTCCACACATTATCAGCTCCCACCACCAGACGAGCCGCAACCTATCGACTGGGAGAAACTCGAGGCTGATCTAGCCCGAGGTATTCGTGTATCAGAGCACACCCTCGCTCAAGACCTCCTACAGAATTACATCCGGCAGACCTCACAACAAGGTTCTGTCAGGGACGACAGAAGCGAGAGGGAGGGGGGTGTTGGAAGCAGCCAGAGGCACAGACGCCACGGAAGCATGTAAAGAAGGAGTAGGGAGCCAGGCGGCCAGTCGGATCATTTTTTCAAAACAATTATATTTTTATTACTTCTTCAAACATCCAACAGTGATTTTCATCACTCTTGTAACATATGTAATATAGACAAAACCCCATTTTGCAATCCATAGCTCCATTTTGTGCAAGCCGAGGAGTCCTCGAGCTTGAGGAGCTTAGGTAGAATACTCGTACCAAATTTCGTTATTTTTAGACATCGTTTACCCTTCCAAATAGCCCCTAGGACCTAATTTTTAACTAGGCCAGTCACTAGATGTGAAACCGGTCAAAACTAGTCTAGAAACTATAAAAAGAGCTAGAGAGCTCATTTTTGAGGTTGGTTCATTTTGGTTAGTGTGAGCATAGAGCTAGTTTGAGCTTGTAAGAGTATTCTTGAGTAATAGAGCTAATTTCCCACCTTCCATTGTGTCTTGCTTGTCTCTTCATTGTGTGTGTGTGTATGTGTGTGTGCATCTTTGTGCTTCTCACCTTCACTCTCACATCACCTCACATTCACGATCTTCATATCACTCCTACCTCTCCCTCGGATTGACATTAAGGAGGTGAAGCTTCTTAACCTTTTTCTCACCATTGTGCTAGAGCAACAGATGCGAAGTGGGGTGGGAAGCTGAAAAGACAGGAAATGGTTGAGACCCTGGTTGAAAAGCTCTAGCAAGGAGGTCATGGAGGGATTGTAGAAATGGAGAGAGAGGGGTCGGGGGTTGAGGTCGTAAATTTGAGGAGGGCTGGAAGGGTTGCGTGGTAGCAGGGAAACCCATGAATGTGGATCTAGGGTCAGGATGACCTATGGCTGAGGGCATGGGTGATGGTTGCCCTAGGGCAGGCTCTAGGAGCGGTTCGGTGGATTGTGTAGTGATGGGGGTTGCTTCAAAGATCGGGTTATCAGTGGTAGAGAATAGGGTGGAACTAGAGATGGGAGTACGGAAGATGAAGGTTGGGTCGGTGGGTTGAGTGGTTGAGGTGATTTCCACGAAATCACTTTTTTTATAGGGATTTCTTCTAAAAAAATGACATGTACTTCTTGGAGCTCCCTATTTGCTCGCTCTTCTTTTGTGTCCACTTCTTTGATGCACTCCCATGCCTTGTGCTTGACCTTGAGTGTCAACAGATGGTTATAAAATAGTTTTTAAGAAAGATTCATGTCAGATCCTCTCACTTGATGAGGAGCATTGTCTACTTGAAGGTGAAAATAGAAGCAGCATGCTTGTATTGTCCAAAATTAGTCATGCTAACGTTGGCAGGTCTACTACATCTAAGGAGAACATGAAGTATGCCATGCTAGATTTGGCCATATCAGTTACACAACTCTCAAGCATATCAAAGATCAAGGTATGGTGGAGACTTTGCCTACTTTTGCTTTAGCAGATGATGCAGAGTCGTATGATGTCCCGAAGGAAAGCTTCACAAACTACCTTTTAAGAAGCATGGATATATCACGGCCAAAAGTTGCAAATCATACATTTAAATGTGAATGGTCCAATGATAACAGATTCTATTCAAGGTTTCAAGTACTTTGTTATGTTCATAGATGATTTCTCAAGATATTCATGGATTTACGGTCTTAAAGTGAATATAACTATAAATACCATTTCACATGTTTGCAACTCCATTTTGTTCAAACTGAGGAGTACTCAAGCTTGAGGAGTATTAGAAGTACGATCCTACCAATTTTGTTCACACTTCCATGGATCAACATTTATGAGGTGAATCTATACAACAACAACTACAATAGCAACTACCAAGGAGGATACAAATCCAAAAAGGATTACAACAACTACACAGAGGAGCAAGAAGACTCTCTTCTAATTATGAACATGACTTCAAAACTAGGTATAAATGATGACCATCTCTTCTACATTGACTTAGGACGCTCAAATCATGTGGCAGGCAATGTAGCTCTTCTCTCTGACCTTGAGGAACCAAATCGTAAGCATCAGGTACAAACAAGTGATGACACCAAGCACTCAGTTATTAAAGTTGGAAATGTTAAGACCTCTGATGGGAACAAGAATCTGTTGAGTAGAGTTCTATATGTACCGACTATTACCAAGAATTTGATGAGTGTTGGACAGATGGTGGAAAAAGGTTTGCAGGTTAGATTCAATCAAGATGGAGCATTTGTGGAGGATCCTAAGCATGGGTTCAAGAGAATTTCCAAAGGAGAAAAGATAGATAGACTATTCACCTTTGAACTTGAGGATAAAAGGAATATTGCACTTTATAGTTATAAAGATCAAACACTATCAGAGCTTCAAATTTGGCATAAAAGATTAGGGCATGTAGGTGAAAGAACCTTGAAACAAATATGCAGAGATCAATGTGTGCTTGGGATACCTAATGTATCCAAGCAACACATGATTTATAAATGTGGTACTTGTCAGTTTGGAAAGTCTCATAGGTTACCCTTCTCAAAGAAAGGTTACATGCATGAGGACTACTTAGAGCTTGTATCTTTCAATGTCTGGATCCCTCAATGTTTGGATCAAGGTATTATGTATCTTTCATTGATGATTATAGTAGGTGGACTGTATTATACTTTATGAAACACAAAGATGAAGTATTCAGCTGCTTTAAAAATTATCTTGCACTTGTTGAGAATCAAACAGGGAGAAATCTAAAAAGGCTAAGGTCAGACGGAAGAGGTGAGTACTTCTCAAATGATTTTGATGCATTCTTGCAGGATAGAGGAATCAAGAGAGAAATTACCACAAGGTATACCCCTGAGCAGAATGGTGTAGCAGAAAGAAAAAAAAGATTGATTGTTGAGACAACCAGATCACTGTTAAATGGGAAAAAATTACCTAACTACTCGTGGGCAGAGAGTGTATCTATTGCCACTTATCTTGTAAATAGGTTACCATCCAAATCACTTGATGGGATGACCCCATATGAAGCATGGCATGGTAGAAGACCTTCACTTGATCATTGCAGGATCTTTGGATATGTAGCATATGTGCATATCCCTTCTTAGATAAGAGGTAAGGTAGACCCTAAGGCAGAGAAGTACATCTTCATTGGATATGAATTAAATCAGAAAGGTTACAAGTTCTACAATCCTTCAAACAAGGGATTCATGGTCAGTAGAGATGTTGTCTTTGATGAAAATGACTCTTGGTTTGATAGTGAATGCAAGAAGATAAAACTACCTTATGACTTGGAAGAGGAGTTTCCTAGCCTCACTAAGGAGGAGCCTACTCAGAATGAAGACACCAATTCAGATGATGAGGACATCATCAACCTTGAAGATTTCAAAGCATGGAAGTCCAAAAGCAAACTCAAGATGAAGAAATTGGAAGATATACCTAAATCTTCCAACCAAGCAACCAGGAGATCACAAAGGGAGAGCAAAAAGCCAATCAGATATGGGTATGACACTTCCCTTATTACTAAACACTCTGTCTATCTTGCAAAAGATTTGTCAATCGAAGAACCAACATCATATAAAGAAGCAAAAACCAAGGAAGAATGGAAGGAAGCTATGGATGAAGAGATTGGAGCACTCAAAGAGAATGAGACATGGGAACTAGTACCAAAGAAGGAGTCTATGAAGATAATTGGTTCTAGGTGGATCTATAAGATCAAAAGAAACTCTGATGGGTCAATAAGCAGGTACAAAGCTAAACTTGTGGCTAAGGGTTTTGCACAAACCCAAGGCATTGATTTTGAAGAAACCTTCTCACTTGTGGCCAAATTTCCAACCATTAGGGTATTGGTAAGTGTGGTTGCATCAAAGAATTGGAACATGTATCAGTTGAATGTAAAAAATGCATTTCTAAATGGCTAGATTTCAGAGGAGGTGTACATTTCACAACTTCCTGGCTATGAGGACCCAAACAAGGTAACATATGTATGCAAATTGAATAAAGCTCTATATGGATTGAAGCAGGCACCTAGGGCATGGAACCATAGGTTGACCACATACCTTCAGGATCAAGGTTTTGTCATGATTAAAGCAGATACTTCTCTATTCATCAAGAGAAGTAATTCAGAGGTAATATACTTATGTGTATATGTTGATGATATCATACTTATAGATAATGATGCTAATGGCATCAAACAGATCAAAAATCATATGACGAAGGAGTTCAAAATTAGTGACCTTGGATCACTAAAATATTTTCTTGGACTTGAGTCAGTCTATACTAACTCTAGAATTTACATTACTCAGAGAAAGTATATACAAGATATGTTGAAGAAGTTTCATTTGCAGGATGCCAAAGTTGCAAGTATTCCAATGGAGGTAAACCTAAAATTAAGTGCTCGTTAAGATGATGTACTTGAGGATATTACATGTTATCAAAGCATAGTGGGAAGCTTGAACTATGCTACCTTGACAAGGATAGACATTGCGTATGGAGTAAGTGTGCTAAGTCAGCCTAGGACACCCCACTTGGAGGCTGCGAAAAGAATCTTGAAGTACCTTAAGGGTAGTCAACATCATGGTTTGTATTTCCCTTATACATCAGACTTCGACATTAAAATTTACTCAGATGCAGATTGGGTAGGATGCAAAGATGATAGGAGTACCTCAGGATACCTTTCATTTGCAGGTGATAAGCCAATATCATGGTCTTCAAAGAAGAAACCTACTGTTGCTTTATCTTCTATAGAGGTAGAGTATAGAGGATTGGCCAATGCTACTCAAGAGGCCATATGGATGAGATTGTTGTATACAGAATTGGGCTTGCATAGTACATCTCCAATGATTTTTGGGGATAATACAAGTTCATTACACCTTGCATCTAATCCTATTTAGCATGCTAGGACCAAGCATATAGAGGTCCACTATCATTATGTGAGAGAGAAGCTATTAAGAAAAGATATTCAGCTGGAATATGTATCAACTAATATGAAATGTGCAGATTTGTTGACTAAAGCTTTAGATGGTACAAAACTTTGCAGGTTTAAATCAATGATTGGATTGTAGGATATTCATGAAGATTGAAGATGAAGACCAAGCCTAAATTTTTGGCTTGAGGGGGAGCTGTTGGTGCAAATCACAAGCCTACATATTTGGCTTGTTGTATATACTCATATAAAGCTCCATGGAAACAATTGCTAAGGAAGAATTCATCTTAACCATGTGTAAAAATCATTCTTTTTGACTTGAGAACATTTGTAATCACCTACCAAGAAAACTCGTGGAATTGTTAGTTAGAAAAGTATCTACTTTATGGAGAGAATATTTCCTAAAATGAAGGATCACCTTTAGAGAGAGCCAAAAATGAATTCAAATTCAAATTTGAATGTAACATCTATAAAAGATCACTTGAAAAAGTCACCGGTGTGAGTAGTCATTTTCCTGAGTTCTCCATTGCCATTTTGTATGTGTGTAAGGACTACATTGTAGCCTACACTACTCTCCATCATAAGGTTATGATTATTGTTGGCGTTGTAGCAAGGAACGACCAAAAACCCTCACCACCTTGCATGGAAGCAAGAAGGAAAGCTCAAGAGTGACTCTCCTCTCATCCACCCCTACCTCCAACATGTTCAAGCCATTGGCATCAGCCCCATGCTATGCCACATGCATGAAAACAAGGAGAATAGGGAGTCAAGGATCCTAGTCCATGAGGAAAATACAAGAAATGTAACTACTCTACTCACACAAAGGAGAGACATGCATAGGCACACACACTCCACTCTCACACACTCACAAAAACACAAATACATGTAAATGTAACAAGTGTTGGAGTAAATGAGAGCCTTCTTCCATTGATAAGAGATATAACATGAGAGCACATCGACCAAAAGCTCCCCTCTTTACAAAAATGAGCTTCTATATATATGCTAAGTTCTATTCCCCATGTGCTCCTTTGAAAAGTCAAAAAGTGGATCTCTCTCTAACTAACATATCTTCTAGGATATTCTACAATCTCTTCTTGCAGCAACCAAATCCCAAGAATGTGTATTCATGGGTTTTTTACATGGGAATGGCCTAGAGAGCCAAAAAGGTGAGATGTTTGAGAGACCTCTTCACTATGGTATAAGAAAATATGAAAAAGTGCTCTAGGAGAGTGTTCATATGTGACACTCAAATATGTACAAAAAGGTTATTTCTCATGGTCTAGGGAGGGTTCTTATGCACAATTGAGAATGTGTGCATACCCTACAACCCAACACTCTCCCCCCCTTAGACTTTGTCATCCTCGACAAAGTTAGAAAGGAAGAACATACACAACTCAACTATTCCAAGTGGAAGTCTTCAAGTCTGAAAATCTTCTGGTCTTCAAAATCTGCAATTTCTTTAGTCTGCAAGGCTTCAGGTTGCAAGTCTTTAGTCTTAACTTCAATCTGCAAATCTTCAATCTTCAAAGTTGGGCGACACAATCCCCTTGGGAGGCAGTCAGTCCAGCATGCATCCCGTTGTGTAGTCCTATGTAGGACTGGGGAAGCCTTTGCAGGGAGCGTCTAAACCTAAAATTAAAAAATACATAGAGCAAGTAGACTGCTTTTGAAAAGAGGAAGATATAGCCTTTTGTTCAACATTTATTTTCCACTTCAGGGAACATCGATTACTCAAGACTTGCTCTTCTAGATAGAAGTCCGCTTTGGAAATCTTCTTGTCCCTGCGATACAAAAAATAATAGCCCAAAAAAATCAAGGAGCCCAGTCAGGACTAATAGTGCCTATCTCTTATATCTCTATGATGCCATAATCTGCTACTTCCAAGTGAGTAAGTGACATATTGCACTAAATGTGGTTTCATGTTTAACTTATGGTCTTGCCATCATTTATACTATGCTCATATCAGCAAGCTTGCTAATTAGTATGAGTATTATGGGTTCACAAAATGATTAGACAATAGTGCAACATTATGACTCCTATCATTCTATAAGCATTCATGAAATTCAAACAGCTTATCCAAAGCTATTCCTGCAAAGCACAGTAGCAAATCAACAATGCTGAAGTTTTGAGTGTGTTGGCCTGTAATGCTTTAGGAAAAATGAGCTTCAAATGAGCATTGTGAAACTAGGGAGTTACTTCCCTAGTAAAAAACAAGCATTCGGAACTTTGTGACTGGATCCACACAGTGTTTTCATTTTTATTGGAACAAGATATTCTCCCGACATTCCTCAGATAAAATTGAGCAGGCAGTGTGTAAAGCAAAAGACAGTCAAGTCCTTAACAGAGAACCTAAACTATTCATGAAATGCAAATGATTGTGCAAAATTTAGAATTTCTTCCAGGTGTTGTTTTGGTCAACTTCCCTCCCCAAAGCATATTAAGCATCACTACTTAACCAGAAGCTACAACTGTAGAGGACAGAATTAACTGATAGCTTTAGCAAACATTATCAAACAATAGTACATAGTCATAGCTGTAGAGAGCAAAACTTAGAAACATTCTGGCCTATCGAGACAATGAATTATGGAAGCATGCTCCAAACTAGAACTTATCTAGACCCACAGAATGAAACCAGCATTAGAGAATCTGTCACCAAGCTTTGCAAATTATAAAACTTCCAGTGTCATGAACTTTTCCATCAGAACCCAAGTTGCACTCAAACAAGTGGTGTTTTGATGTGAAACAAGAGAGGCACTGATAGGACATGAACGTGCATCATAGATCAAATCTTGAAGTTGGCATGCAATGGAATGTCAAGAAGTATAGCAATGCTATTATAGAAATGTATCTTTGAAAACACACTGGTTCAGAGCAAGTCAAAAACCAGAGGTCAAAAATATTAGAAGCATCACAGAGTATAGATTAATTTTCTAAGTCAATAAAGATGTATTCCAACTTCAGTTTCCACTCTAAGGAGCATAAGTCCTACAAGCCTCTGCTCCATTAGTAATAGGTCCTCATGAAGATCTGTCCTCCCATGGTGTGTCTACCATCCCTAACATGTACGTTAGATTTTGGACACAATCCCATAACCAACAATCACAAAATCAACATTGTTGAAAATGATGATCATATCCCAGATTGGTTTCCCTATGGAGGTGTGGAGTTTTGAACACCATTCTGCCAAGGGGCAGTAACTGAACCTTGACCAAGACATACTTCCCATGTTGCACATTTGCAAAACTAGACCACAGGAGCAAGCATGATTGCAATTCAACCCTCAATAGATCCAAGCTTGATATATGTTGCACTATGATTGCAAAGATGCTTTAAATTCTTTAAGAGAGAACACCTGTGTGAGTTGTTACATGCAAATTTATGGTGTAACCAATGGAACACCAACAGGTGATCATTTAGATCATCTTCAACCAGTTGCAACACTGATGCTTATCAGAAAACATTGTTCAGGAATTAATGTTATATGAGAATGACCACTGAAGCAAATAAACAGCATAGTGGGTGGTGATATCAAGGACTTCCAATATCGATTTCCCTGTCTCAGCCTCTATAGTCATGAAAAACAAACCACAAAAGACAGATTTCAACATTTTTGATGATAGGAGGGGTTGTACATGTACCAACTTCATAGGTAGTCACTCCTTCAAAGTGTGGCAGACCTGATTAGCCCTCCATATTGTTCAAGTAGAATGCATGAGAAGCCACCTTCAAAGAGCAATACTCAAGAACTGTTAAGCCTCAAATATACAATAGTCCTTAGATCCTTGCAGCCTTATACTTCACTAATGATCACATCGAGGGTGCTAAGTCAAAACACATAAATGTTTGGAAAATACAAGTGTGTTTGCATGTATCAATGTTTTGCTCCTTGAATGCCTGATGTCATATCATTTGTTCTTAAGTTTCTAATATATATGTCGTAATATGTGTATACTTGAGCATGAAAAAGATTGTACATTTCACAAGTATATAGGTGAGAATTTTTTACCCAAGTTCATAAAGAGTTAAATCCAAAGCTTCCTTGGACCATCCTAAAAGGGTAGACAAGGAATTCCAAATTCCCAAGGGCATAGTGACCTATATTCCAAGAAATTTGTTGTTTCAAGTGGCGCTAGCATTTTGAAGCACCTCAAGAGTTCCCACCCTACAGGGAGCAACAAATAGATACCACCATGATATGAAAAATATACAAAAAATACTTATCATGTATAGATGAGCCAAGGTCAGCCATCCTTCCAATCCTATCGGGGAGAGCCAGTTGCCTTCATGTAGAACTTCCTTCAAATTGTGTGGTAAGCCTATCTGTCTTGATGTTGAGTTTTGGATCACTTCATTCACAGCTAGTCCTCCGAGCATCATTAACCTATAAACCATAGCTCCCACAAGGTCCAAAATTGCAAGCATTTCCAACATCCATTCATCTATCAATCATACGTAAGGTCTTTCTTAGTAGGTAGTTCGGACACAATCCCCGAAGTGGGCCATCACACTCCCCATCACTTGTAATGCCTTTAAGACACACTACAGCATTCCTTGGTCAGCCAAAAAGGGATAGAAATTGATAGAAATGTTGAAAATACAATCATACATAACTAGCATGAATCAAAGGACAAGGGTTAATCCACAAATATTCATGATATACACCCTTCGTTACAAGAGATCGAGTACTCATGATAGATACTAAGTGCGTATGCGGATTGTACACAGATAAATTCAAGTTCCAAATTGTAAATACCATACATTTTTATGCGGAGTTGCATATAATACATCATAGTATGGTAGAGCTGTATACATATAGTGGCGGCCAACAATAAGCACATTATTGAAAAGATGGAGCAAAAGCAAATCCTACAAACCCCCCCCCCCAGGTGGTTCTATTCCTTAAATGAACTTCATAGCCCTCAAGCTAGAATATGATAACACTGAATAAAACAAAAAACTCTCACATATTCTTGAAGACCGTTGTGATAAGATAATCCCAAGCACTACAACAATTAAAATGTCAGCAAAAACTCTTATGAATCATATACAAAACAAATAGACTTCAACCCTCCGTGCATATACAAAATTGCTTTGTGCCAATTTTAGAATTGTACACCTTCATTTTCAATTGAACTTATAATCCCTCAAACATGAACCACTAATCATACATGATAATGATAGCAGCCCGAGGGAAGCATTTATGCAGAGTAGACATCAAATATAAGGCTACAACAAACATAGGAGATCTCGAGAATATTCCTCTACAGCAAATAGCACCGCACCAGAATAACATTGAGATTTATAGCACATCTGTCAACATTACACAGTAAGACATCATACATTAAAATAATATCAACAATGGGAATAAGCGCAATTTAGCCCTTGATCAAAAAGCATGGTGAGGAGAGTTTCTTTAACCCTAATGACAACATGAGACTAGGCATAGAGAGAGTGAGTATGTAATACTCATTGACGACCAAGATTCTTTTCCTGTGACAAAGCTTGACATATAGGAGAAGTGATCTTCTGGTTATGGTGACAGTATCCTCTTCAAGTGGATGCACATTCTCACCGCAGCAGTTAGCGATGGCTCAATCATCTCTCTTCACACCAATCTCGGTGCCATTTCTACCTTGTGAACAAGAACCATACATTCTGATAGAGAGTCCTCGAACTGCAGAGCAGGAGAGAAAAGAGTATATAATGGGGAGCAAGGTCAACCCCTCTACTAGCTTGAGGGAGGAAAAAATAGAGATGCATCCCCAACAAAGAGAAAGGGAAGCAAAGTTTCTCAACCCTCATGATGCATCAACATCTAAAACGGTCAGGATTGGTGAGCTCAACCTCAGCACAGGGACGACAAAGGTGAAGCAACAAAGGCATGCCATGCGAAGGAGGTAAACATGTAGGCAGAGCGTGGAGGAGCCTTACATTCTAGAATGAATATTTAGAAAGGGAGCTTGAGATGAATAAAGATTGATGTCGCAGAAGCAATGCTCCATCAAAAACTCTTGCATACAAGGCCATGGTCACAAAGTAGAGAGTCAAGTTGGCAAGCAATATCTCAACTCCCACAAACAGGCACACCACCTTGATAAGTAGTCCATAAGTCTCGAGCTTGAAAGACAACACCACTTCAACTAGATTTCGAGTAGAGAGGCTTTTGTCCCTGTCAGTAGGAGCCGCAAGAGGAGGAGCCCAAGTGCCCAATTTCACGCAATTGAGAGAGATAGGAGGGACCAAAACAGGCTTGCCAACCCATTGTGGACAAGTAGAAAACACGAAGCCTCCTCGATAGCTCCACCTTCGCCAGATTGCTCACAATGGGGAGCTCAAAAAAGGAGCACAATACTAAGGTTCGAAGCCTTACGCAGAGCAGGATAGAGGCTACAAACAGGGAGCCCAAAGGGGAACCACAGAGCAGAACCAAAGAGGCTATGGAACTCCAAAGCACTGAACTTCAACAAGACAAGGGCGAGCAGCGGAAGCACACTTTCTCCACAGCTGTAAAAGGCCTCTTGAATGCTTCGTGGAGCCAAGCTTGACACAATAACGAGGCTAATGCCTTACATCACCGACGGAAGGGGAAGCATAGTTGTGCTCACCCCATAAGCTTCTAGAGGGAGAAAGGGAGGGAGAGGTTACGTTCTCCATCCCCCAAGGGAGAAAGGGAGGGAGAAGTTACGTTCTCCATCCCCCAAAAACTAACATGGCCTCCATTACGACATGGAGCATTAACTCCCCATTAAGTTCACGTATGCCATGTTGGTGTCACAGTCTTCGAGAGAGGGAATGAACCCATGCGAGTAATGCATATGCATGTGATTTCCAACGGATATAAGTGAGAGGAATTCGTGGAACATATGACTTTATTAATCAACTAAAATCTTCAAATTTTTGTTTTTTTCCCTAGAGAATTGAAGAGAGGGAAGGGGTCAGAAAGCAGCGTACTACCCATCCCCCTTTTCAAAACCATCAGTAAAAACAAGAAGTGGTAGAAAATAGAAGGTGATGCATGTGTATGAAAGTATGTGTATGTGAATTAGAGAAAAGGGGGATTAGGAGATGTTTTTGTGCAACAACAAAAATGAACTAAAAACTACACTACTAAAAACAAGAAATTGGGGCAAATGGCCCAATGGAAGGATACTATGGTATAAGAAAATATTAAAAAGTGCTCTAGGAGAGTGTTCATATGTGACACTCAAATATATACAAAAAGGTTATTTCTCATGGTCTAGGGAGGGTTCTTATGCACAATTGAGAATGTGTGCATACCCTACAACCCAACACTCTCCCCCCCCCTTTAGACTTTGTCGTCCTCGAAAAAGTTAGAAAGGAAGAACATACACAACTGAACTGTTCCAAGTGGAAGTCTTCAAGTCTGAAAATCTTCTAGTCTTCAAAATCTGCAATTTCTTTAGTCTGCAAGGTTTCAGGTTGCAAGTCTTTAGTCTTTACTTCAATCCGCAAATCTTCAATCTTCAAAGTTGGGCGACACAATCCCCTTGGGAGGCAGTCAGCCCAGCATGCATCTCGTTGTGTAGTCCTATGTAGGACTGGGGAATCCTTTGCAGGGAGCGTCTAAACCTGAAATTAAAACATACATAGAGCAAGTAGACTGCTTTTGAAAAGAGGAAGATATAGCCTTTAGTTCAACATTTAGTTTCCACTTCAGGGAACATCGATTACTCAAGACTTGCTCTTCTAGAGAGAAGTCCGCTTTGAAAATCTTCTTGTCCCTCTGATCCAAAAAATGATAGCCCAAAAAAATCAAGGAGCCCAGTCATGACTAATAGTGCCTATCTCTTATATCTCTATGATGCCATAATCTGTTACTTCCAAGTGAGTGTGTGACATATTGCACTGAATGTGTTTTCATGTTTAACTTATGGTCCTGCCATCATTTATACTATGCTCATATCAGCAAGCTTGTTAATAAGCATGAGTATTATGGGTTCACAAAATCTTTAGACAATAGTGCAACATTATGACTCGTATCATTCTACAAGCATTCATGAAATTCAAACAACTTATCCAAAGCTATTCTTGCAAAGCACAGTAGCAAATCATCAATGTTGAAGTTTTGAGTGTGTTGGCCTGTAATGCATTATGAAAAATGAGCTTCAAATGAGCATTGTGGAACTAGGGAGTTACTTCCCTAGTAAAAAACAAGCATTCGGACCTTTGTGACTGGATCCACATAGTGTTTCCAGTTTTTGGAACAAGATATTCTCCCGACGTTCTTCAGATAAAATTGAGCAGGCAGTGTGTAAAGCAAAAGACAATCAAGTCCTTAACAGAGAACCTAAACTATTCATGAAATGCAAATGATTCTGCAAAATTTAGAATTTCTTCCAGATGTTTTGGTCAACTTCCCTCCCCAAAGAATATTAAGCATCACTACTTAACCAGAAGCTACAACAAGAGAGGACAAAATTAACTGGTAGCTTCAACAAACATTGTCGAACAATAGTACACAGTCATAGCTGCAGAGAGCAAAACTTAGAAACATTCTGGCCTATCGAGACAATGAATTATAGAAGCATGCCCCAAACTAGAACTAATCTAGAGCCACAAAATGAAACTAGCATTAGAGAATTTGTCACCAAGCTTTGCAAATTATAAAACTTCCAGTGTCATGAACTTTTCCATCAGAACCCAAGTTGCACTCAAATAAGTTTTGTTTTGATGTGAAACAGGAGAGGCACTGATAGGACATGAACCTGCATCATAGATCAAATCTTGAAGTTGGCATGCAATGGAATGTCAAGAAGTATAGCAGTGCTATTATAGAAATGTATCCTTGAAAACACACTAGTTCAGAGCAAGTCAAAAACCTGAGGTCAAAAATATTAGAAGCATCACAGAGTATAGATTAATTTTCTAAGTCAATAAAGATATATTCCAACTTCAGTTTCCACTCCAAGGAGCATAAGTCCTAGAAGACTCTGCTCTATTAGTAATAGGTCCTCATGAAGATCTGTCCTCCCATGGTGTGTCTACCAACCCTAACATGTACGTTAGAGTTTGGACACAATCCCATAACCTGCAATCACAAAATCAACATTGTTGAAAATGATGATCATATCCCAGATTGGTTTCCTATGGAGGTGTGGAGTATTGAACACCATTCTACCAAGGGGCAGTAACTGAACCTTGACCAAGACATACTCCCCATGTTGCACATTTGCAAAACTAGACCATAGGAGCAAGCATGATTGCAATTCAACCCTCAATAGATCCAAGCTTGATATATGTTGCACTATGATTGCAAAGATGCTTTAAATTCTTTAAGAGAGAACACCTGTGTGAGTTGTTACATGCAAGTTTTATGGTATATCCAATGGAACGCCAATAGGTGAGCATTTAGATCATCTTCAACCAGTTGCAGCACTGATGCTTATCAGAAAACATTGTTCAGGAATTACACGGAAGCAAATAAACAGCATAGTGGGTGGTGATATCAAGGACTTCCAATATCGATTTCCCTGTCTCAGCCTCTATAGTCATGAAAAACAAACCAAAAAAGACAGAGTTCAACATTTTTTATGATAGGAGGGGTTGTACATGTACCATCTTCATAGGTAGTCACTCCTTCAAAGTGTGGCAGACCTGATTAGCCCTCCATATTGTTCAAGTAGAATGCATGAAAAGCCACTTTCAAAGAGCAATACTCAAGAACTGTTAAGCCTCAAATACACAATAGTCCTTAGATCCTTGCAGCCTTATACTTCACTAATGATCACATCAAGGGTGCTAAGTCAAAACACATAAATGTTTGGAAAATATAACTGTGTTTGCATGTATCAATGTGTGGTTCCTTGAATGTCTGATGTCATATCATTTATCTTAAGTTTCTAATATATATGTCGTAATATGTGTATACTTGAGCATGAAAAAGATTGTACATTTCACAAGTATATAGGTGAGAATGTTTAACCCAAGTTCATAAAGAGTTAAATCCAAAGCTTCCTTGGCCCATCCTTAAAGGGTAGACAAGGAATTCCAAATTCCCAAGGGCATAGTGACCTATATTCCAAGAAATTTGTTGTTTCAAGTGGCGCTAGCATTTCGAAGCACCTCAAGAGTTCCCACCCTAGAGGGAGCAACAAATGGATACCACCCTGATATGAAAAATATACAAAAAATACTTATCATGTATAGATGAGCCAAGGTCAGCCATCCTTCCAATTCTATCGCGGAGAGCCAGTTCCCTTCATGTAGAACTTCCTTCAAATCGTGTGGTAAGCCGATCTATCTTGATGTTGAGTTTTGGATCACTTCATTCACAACTAGTGCTCCGAGCATCATCAACCTATAAACCATAGCTCCCAGAGGGTCCAAAATCGCAAGCATTTCCAACATCCATTCATCTATCAATCATAGGTAAGGTGTTTCTTAGAAGGTAGTTCGGACACAATCCCCGAAGTGGGCCATCACACTCCCCATCACTTGTAATTCCTTTAAGACACACTACAACATTCCTTGGTCAGCCAAAAAGGGATAGAAATTGACAAAAATGTTGAAAATACAATCATACATAACTAGCATGAATCAAAGGACAAGGGTTAATCCAAAAATATTCACGATATACACCCTTGGTTACAAGAGATCGAGTACTCACGATAGATACTGAGTGTGTATGAGGATTGTACATAGATAAATTCAAGTTCCAAAGAGTAAATACCATACATTTTTCTGCGGAGTTGCATACAATACATCATAGTGTGGTAGATCTGTATACATATAGTGGCGGCCAACAATAAGCACAACATTGAAAAGATGGAGCAAAAGCAAATCCTGCAAAGCCCTCCCCCCCCCCAGGTGGTTCTATTCCTTAAATGAACTTCATAGACCTCAAGCTAGAATATGATAACATTGAATAAAACAAAACACTCTCACATATTCTTGAAGACCGTTGTGATAAGATAATCCCAAGCATTACAACAATTAAAATGTCAGCAAAAACTCTTATGAATCATATACAAAACAAATAGACTTCAACCCTCCGTGCATATACAAAATTGTCTTGTGCCAATTTTAGAGTTGTACACCTTCAAAGGGGAACCACAGAGCAGAACCAAAGAGGCTACAGAACTCCAAAGCACCGAACTTCAACAAGACGAGGGCGAGCAGGGGAAGCACACTTTCTCCACAGCTGTAAAAGGCCTGCTGAATGCTTCGTGGAGCCAAGCTTGAAACAATAACGAGGCTAATGCCTTACATCACCGACGGAAGGGGAAGCACAGTTGTGCTCAACCCCATAAGCTTCTAGAGGGAGAAATGGAGGGAGAGGTTACGTTCTCCATCCCCCAAGGGAGAAAGGGAGGGAGAGGTTACGTTCTCCATCCCCCAATAACTGACATGGCCTCCATCACGACATGGAGCATTAACTCCCCATTAAATTCACGTACGCCATGTTGGTGTCAGAGTCTTCAAGAGAGGGAATGAACCCATGCGAGTAATGCATATGTGTGTGATTTCCAACGGATATAAGTGAGAGGAATTCATGGAACATATGACTTTATTAATCAACTAATATCTTCAAGTTTTTGTATTTTTCCTAGAGAATTGAAGAGAGGGAAGGGGTTAGAAAGCAGTGTACTACCCATCCCCCTTTTCAAAACCATCAGTAAAAATAAGAAGTGGTAGAAAATAGAAGGTGATGCATGTTTATGAAAGTATGTGTATGTGAATGAGAGAGCAGGGTGATTAGGAGATGTTTTTGTGCAACAACAAAAATGAACTAAAAACTACACTACTAAAAACACAAAATTGGGGAAAATGGCCCAATGGAAGGGTGAAAGTGCCAAGCAAGGACTCAAATCCTATGCAATTGAGCAAAAAAGTTGAAACACAATACTTTACCACATGTTGTTGAGCTCTCCAAGTGATGAAAGGCCGACCATCCCTGGCAACGGTGCCAAAAAGTGTTGAGGTTATAGCAAGGAATGACCAAAAACCCTCACCACCTTGCATGGAAGCAAGAAGGAAAGCGCAAGAGTGACTCTCCTCTCATCCACCCCTACCTCCAACATGTTCAAGCCATTGGCATCAGCCCCATGCTATGCCACATGCTTGAAAACAAGGAGAATAGGGAGTCAAGGATCCTAGTCGATAAGGAAAATACAAGAAATCCAACTACCCTACTCACACAAAGGAGAGACATGCATAGGCACAGACACTCCACTCTCACACACTCACAAAGACACAAATACATGTAAATGTAACAAGTCTTGTAGTAAATGAGAGCCTTCTTCCAGTGATAAGAGATATTACATGAGAGCACATCGATCAAAAGCTCCCCTCTTTACAAAAATGAGCTTCTATATATAGGCTAAGCTCTATTCCCCATGTGCTCCTTTGAAAAGTCAAAAAGTAGATCTCTCTCTAACTAACATATTTTCTAGGATATTCTACAACCTCTTCTTGCAACAACCAAATCCCAACAATGTGTAGTCGTGGGTTTTTTACGTGGGAATGTGCTAGAGAGCCAAAAAGGTGAGATGTTTGAGAGACCTCTTCACTATGGTATAAGAAAATATTAAAAAGTGCTCTAGGAGAGTGTTCATATGTGACACTCAAATATATACAAAAAGGTTATTTCTCATGGTCTAGGGAGGGTTCTTATGCAAAATTGAGAATGTGTGCATACCCTACAACCCAAATATTATCAAGCCTATGATCTTGTACAACATTGTTCATTAATACATTATATCTACATTGTTCATCTATGATATCTCTATTATAGTCATTTCTAACTATCAACTTGTGTTGGTCATATCTCACTCATTTCTCCACCAAATTCAATGATCTATAGCTTGTTGGAATCAGCTCCAAGGTATCTACATGCTGACAAAGGTTGAATCAAATCAATTCAGCCAATTTGGAGAAAAGCACATCAAAGCACTCACTGGTCAAAGTCTACAGGGGTCCTAAAAAATCGAGGGTAACGATCTATTTGCTAAATTGATTTCTCTGTGTATAGTGGATCATTTCAAGTGTTTCCACTTGGAATCATTAGCTTACTAAGCTAATTAGATACCTCTAAAAGGCATTTTTCCAATTCCTACTGTACTGGAAGCACTGAGCATTACAAGCAGCAGGTGTATGATAAAAAATAGAAGGTTTTCATTGAGTCTTCTATTTGGAAGTAGTCTGTTTTGATTCAATCTTTTCATACATCGTTTCCAAAGTACATATGCACTTTTATGGTGTCATTGGAAAGCTAAGAGGGCCCACATATCAACTATGAAGTCACAAAGGGTTGGTACTAAGCAAGATTTGGCTGTACCAACTCATCACTTGAAGTGTCCATCCATCTTTCCCAACAGTCCATACACTAGGGAGGCTGTTAGACAGAATTATCAGCAACCTTACCAGTCGGGTAGGTATCAAAACCAATACCAATAGCTGTATTATAGGCCACAATAGCAATATCAACCTCAATACCAACAGCAATATCAAGCACCATATAGGCCACAACCAGTCCTACGAAATCAACCACCAACTCCTGCTAATGTAATTTAGTGAAATATGCACTAGTAGAGGAGAACCTTAATATAGCATTGGTGCCAATGACTCCATTGGTCTCAGGGAATGACCATCATGCTCAAAGTTCTGACTACTCCTATGAAGATAGTCCACAAGCTTATTACACAGAGCCACCTGAGCATAGTGAGTCTTATCCTTATCACTTCGAGACACCACCTATGGAACAAAATTGGGGAGCCCGAATACCCAAATGTTATGTATACAAATCCTAACCCTAGGCCCCAATCGAGACAAATGAGACCACGAGCCCCTAGAGGACCATGTTTAAGATGCCAAGGTGACCATTTCATTCGTGAATGTCCCCACTCACTGACTTTGGGACAAGGACAAAACATCACAATACAAGGCTTTTGTCCTGAGTGTGTCAAAGAACATCTCTCAAGAGAATGTCCTAGGAACCACTCTAGTGTGCACAAGGTTACACCCATTAATGTGGTAGGCTTAGTGGTGGATTCAAGTGCTAGTAGCAATAATGTGGCTCCTATACAAGCAATCACTAGAGCACAAGCCTTAAAATAGGATAAACCAGCTAAACAATCAGAGTCAAGTGAATCAAGAGAGCCCAGTAAGAGAAAAACAAGAACATGGAAGGATAGTAGGGATAAGACCAATTGCAAGTGGAATAAAAAGTTATCAAAACTAGAAGAAAGCCTAAAAGAAGGGAAAACAAAAATAGAAGACATTGCATCTCAAAGTCCCCCGCATGCCAAAACTCCATCGACACCACCTCATCCCACCCTACCACCCACTGTAAATAAACCGCAACTAGGGTCTGTTCTTGCAGATCCAACCCAAGAAGGCTTGGACATGATGTTCAAGAGCTACCAGGCTCGACTTCAAGAAGGGCCAAGAGCTACAAATCTAGACAAGAGTTACCCTAGGCAGATTTAGAGATTGAACGGACAAAAATGTGCATGAAAATGGTAGAACTAGCTCAAGCTATGCTTGAGACTAGTCAAAAGTTCAATCACACAAACTGTGTCAAACCGGATTTGCATTTCTAGGGCTTACTAGAAAGATTAGAGAAGTTGGTAAACAAACCACAAGTTTCTTTACCTCCACAGGCTCAACCAGTTGTTGAGAGAGAAAGCTCTCCACCAATGAAAGCTTATGTTCCTAATTCCACGAATGTTGGAACACCTCTTTCAATTCAAGAGTACTCTCAAGAGTTCTTGCGGGAAATACAAGAGGAGAAATGGGCCAAGGAGAAGGGTAATCCCCCTCCTATTCCTGAGATTGATGACCTTCATGATCAGTTTCCCCAAGACATCTCGTCTATCTATGGAGACCAAGGAGAGCAACAAGAAGAGGAAAGATTAGATTTTGAATCTAATTCTTTACAAGAGTTTCCACAATTCACGGGCCCATGGGAGTTTAAATCTCTCCAGGTAAGCGCTCCCACAATACTGGTAAGAAATGAAGACTGAGTGGTTCCAAGGAACAACGATGTCGTGAAGAACACTAAGGTTCAGTGTCATCTCACCGTGGAAGAGCTGCTCAAAGTAAAACCTGAGTTATGGAATCATGTGAAGGATCAAGTTCCAGAACTTGATTCCAAAATGCCAAAAGAAGTCTCTAAATAGAAAGTTCCAGAGATACCTCTCAATAAAATAGGAGACATGAGTGAAGGTTAAGAAGGTAATACTTATCTTCCGATCACCTACCAGGGTTACACAACCAAAGCGATCGTAGATTCAAGTGCTGGTGTTGCTATTGCAACCACCTCCTTGTGGAAGCAATGGGGTAAACCCACATTAAGACCAACTAGAATGAAGCTTCAAATGGTAGATGGCCATGTTGAAAGACCTCTAGGATTGCTAGAAGGGATAACTCTAACCACTTGTGGTGTAGAGTTTGAACACACATTTGCTATACGTGACTTTGAAAAAAATAATGTCTACGAGATGATCCTACGAAGACCCTTCCTACGACAATTGCAAATAGTACAGGATTGGGGAACCAACTCCTTGTATTTACAACACTTAGGGGTCGCCACCAAGGTCAATTTGAAGGATTACTCCTTTAGAGATGTACCACCCCTATAGTGGAATCCTATCCACAAAGCAAAAGAAGATTCAATCTCTCTGCATTCTCAAAGTTCTCCTGACCCGTCCTGGTTGCATGAAGATACTCATTTGTGGATGTGTAAGGTCGCAGAGGAAGAGGAAAAATTCTTAAAGGCGAGAGAAGAAGGAACTTCGCCAGGAGATAGACCAGTTAGAGACCCAGCCTACACACGGATGATCTTTCCAGATGAGGAATTTGAGCCTCAAGGGTGGCCAGAAATCTTAGCCACCATGGACATTGCTATCAATGAGGATCAGTGGACACCTCATTGTGATGAGGAGGGTTATGATATCTCTGTATTCATGTGTCAACCCTTGCTAGAAGAATGTGATCCTAGTGATGTCATAGAAGAGGAAAAGGACGACGATGATCTAGAGTCCATTGTGATGGATAGTTGCTTTACCTTGGAAAAGCACTATTTAGAAGATGTAGGAGCGTTTAACCAAAAAGAAGAAGAACCTCTCACAAGCATCAAAACTATAAATTCCAAGGAAGGAAGTGAGGGTAGTCAAAAGAAAAAGAAAAGAAAAGCATTGAAACAAGAAGAGGAGGAGTCATTGTTCGAAGTACCAGAAAATTTCAAGAGATACGAAGTTGAAGACTGAAAAATTTTGGTATGAATGCCTAAGGGAGAGGGCACCATAGGAGAAGCATATGAACATAAAGAAAAAACCAAAATTGTTGTAACCATTGAAGGGAACGAAGAACGATGTAGGTACATAGGAGAAGACCTAAGCCCAAAAGAAGAAGTAGAGCTTGTGGCTTTACTAAGGGAATATAGGGACGTGTTTGTGTGGCACTATAGAGACTTGAAGGGGGTAGATCCAAGAATTTGCTCTCATACGATCCCCATGACTGTTGACACCAATCCCACCAAACAGAAGCCCTACACATATAATGATACATATGCAGCCAAAATAAACGAAGAAATTGATAGGCTGATTGAAGCTGGATTCAACTATCAGATTGAGCATACTGAATGGGTGTCCCCCATTGTAGTGGTGCCAAAGAAGAATGGAAAGTTGTGAGTGTGTATTAACCCTAAAAAAGTTCATGCCGCTACCATCAAAGATAGCTATCCACTTCCAATCACTAAACATTTATTGGAGTGTGTTGCAGGCAAGGAAGTTTATAGATTCGTTGATAAATTTTCAGGTTGCAACCAAGTAGCCATTTCCCCTGAAGATCAACACAAAATGGCATTTGTCATAGAATGGGGAGTTTTTGCATTTCGTGTGATGCCAGTAGGGCTCACCAATGCACCTGCAACATTCCAAAGGCTCATGTGTCATGTCTCCAAAGAGTTATTGCGAAAGATCTTAGAAGTATATGTGGATGATTTATGTGCTCATTCCCAGAATGTTAAGGAGGTACAAGCCTTTATGGGCCATTGTGGATATTACCGCATATTTATCCACATGTATGCAATGATAGCTAAACCTCTTTAGCGGCCTTGCTCACAAATTTTGAGTGGAATGATGAAAGTGAACATTCCTTCAATGAACTGAAGAAACGTTTGTGCACAACACCAATACTGGCCACTCCTAATTGGAATAAACCATTCCATGTCCATGTGGATGCATCCAATCATGCCATAGGATGTGTGCTAGCACAACCCACAAGTGAAGGAAATTTAGATTTACCCATAGCATACACTAGTAGATAGCTAACCGCAACTGAACGAAACTCTACCACCACTGAGCGAGAGGGCTTAGGCATCGTATATCTTGTGAAGAAGTTTAGACACTACCTATTGGCCAATAAGTTCAAGTTTTATATTGATCACCAAGCTTTATTTTATTTGGTCAATAAACCATGCAATACAGGCCACTTAGTAAGATGGTTCCTCTTACTAATGGAATATGACTTTGAAGTGGTTGTCAGGAAAGGTAGAACCCACCTTAGGGCAGATCATCTTTCTCGCATCACTTCAGGAGAGTCACCTCAAGGAGTGTCTGATGAGCTACGTGATGCTTATCTGTTCAATTTAGAAGTTGTTTCTAAATGGGAAAATAAGTTGGTACCAATCCTAACCTTTGGACCCGCAAATAAGAATGTGAAAACAAATAAAGAAGAAATTGTAAAATCACAAAATTATCAAATATTGGCAGGCAGTATGTACAAACAAGATACAGAGGGTGTATTAGCTTGTTGTGTCGAGGACGATGAACATACTAGTTGGTTACAAGAAGCTCATGAAGAATTGCTAGGAAATCATTATTCTAAACAACGAACATTGCAAAACCTGAAACGTGTAGGAGTGTATTGGCCTAGCATGAATAGAGAGATAAATGAGTGGATCAAGAATTGTCCAATGTGCCAAGAAAAACCCCGAGTGGAGCATGCTACCCTTTATCAAGTATCGTTAATTCCAGATTGGAGTGCTCCATTGGTAGAATTTATGAGATCCGGAACATTACCTAGTGAGGCTAGTCTAGCAAGAAGATGAAGCATGGAGCAAGAGGCTCAGGACTCTGCGTTAGTTGGAGACAACTTATATTGAAGAGGTAAGGATGGTTATCTAAGATTGTGCATTCACGAATTAGACTATTTCAAAGCCTTAGAAACGGCACATAGTAGTGTTGCAGGTGGACATTTTGGTCTTGACCGAGTACTCAAGATCATTCTATTCTCAGGACTTTGGTGGCCCACCCTTCATATGGATGCACATACCTATGTGAAGAAATGTGACACATGCCAAGGTGCTCAATATCCGGTTAGAAAAGACAAGATGCCTTTGAGGCCAATGATGGGAGGATGTAAGCCCCAAAATATCACATGGACATGTGCCAAAAATCGGGCCTAATTACTTGAACTCGAATAATCGATCGACGGACCTTTGTGACCTTAGATGTAGGACACAGAAAGAGTGTAAGGAATGTGAGAGCATTGGTTGACTCAAGAGCAGCAACTAGTGCAGTTAGACTTTCATACTGCCAAGACTTGTAACTGAACATCAATCCCATAGAAGCCTATCTCATAGGATTGGGAGGTGTGGAAACCCCTTGTTTGGGCAAGGTGGAACTTCCCATCTACCTTCAAGTTGTTCCAATGAAAGTCAAAATGCTAGTGTGTCAAGATGAGGACCTTACAGAACCACTTGTCTTGGGTCAAGATTGGATCTATGACCATGCAGTTAACTTAAACCTAAGAAATCAACTTCTTCAAGTTTGGGTACATGAACAATGCATTACATTAGAATTAGATAATTGCATGATCACAAATTCAAGTCTCACACATGCTCTTAGTTCTTCTAAGACTAATCTTATAGAATAAGAATTTGTATGTGTCTAAAGCTCTATGATGCAGAAGGATGTTACCTCCAACAAAAGAGTCGAAGACCTGTTGAGACTCCCTTCTTGTACGTAATCTCAACCATCTGTAGTAGTTCAACCACACAAACAAAAACATTACATGACAATTGCTATATCAAATCGACAATGGGATTTCAAGAAGAAAACATTGCCGAGCATGAAGCAGATATAGATACGAAAAGGAGAGCAACCACCAGCTTTGCCATAACAATTCCCATCTGGGCAGTCCTACCATGCCAAAAGGAGAACCAAGCAACTAGGACAAGTTCCACCACAAGATATCTGACAAGTTTGGGTGCCTAAGAAATTAGTGGCAGCTCAACAAGGTCAGTCACGCATATGGGTACCCAAGAAGCTCTTACATACACAACAACCTATATTCTCCCACACGTGTAAAGTCTCAACAAAGAAGTCAAGGAAAGGCAAGGGTCAGAACCCGGAACAAAGAGCCAAAAAAGATCACTTTCACCTCTTTGGCAATGGTAAGAAGAAAATTATCAAGGACATGGGTTTGGAAGCCAAAAGCACTCAGGGCTTCTACAAAATCTAAGAGCCAACCACAAGGGATGCAAAAATCAAGAAACCTTCCAAACATGACACGGCCAAAGGTGATCACTTCGCAGCCATACACTCTTCTCAAATGGATCCCCATTAGGAAGAATGATCAATTGTCAATCAACAATCCATCGCTTACATCCTTTCAAGGTCCAATGGATACCTCCACCAAAGACGGCATCAAGATCCATAAGTAACATTGAAAGCCTCGACGAGCAACAACCATGTGCTCCTTGCACAACCCTGTCTTTTGCACCATTCAGGTCATGCATTTCCAAAGTATGCATTAATATAGGGCCACTTTACAAGGTCATGCATAGACACATTTGAGCATCCCAGGCACAAGAGCACATTGACATATGTCAACTATGTTTATTATTTCTAACATCTTTCTTCTTGTTTTATGCCATTGTTCCTCAAAAAAAAAAAAGAGAAGAAAAGAGAGAGAGAGAGAGAGAGAGAGCTTGTTCCCAGATTTGGCTCATGGAACATGAATGATTCATGCTTAGTGAAGGTGGAACCTTGGATGAGTGAACATTTATCAGTTTTGATAGAAGTGTGTCTTGGCTAGCAGATGATATTATTGCTGCCTTATCTGGTAGACGTCAAGGACGTGGCATGAACATGGAATCCACAACTATTTTTCCCCCTTACCATGGTAGGAGGGAAGAGCTTGAAGGTCCATAACTTGAGCGATGCTTAACTACTGTATGTATGAGAGCATCCAAAAGATATCTGCAAGGGGTAGTTTTGGTACCCTACAAATCCTTGTATGTATACTAGATGAGAAGACTCTTGCTTAGGGTGAGCTAAAGAGAATCTCTTAAACTAAGCTTGGTGTAGTTACCCAATGCTGTTTGCCAAGGAATATAAAGAAATTTAATCTTCTATAATTGGCAAATGTTGCTTTGAGGAGAAGGGACAATAGGCACAAAATGAAACTCATTAGTGAACCATCAATACAGACATTCATTGGCAATGATCGACCCGCCAATGATCCATCACAATGATGGGTGTACCACACCAAGCGATCCGGATCGACTGACCATTCATCATGGTAAGAATCCTTTACTTGGATATCACGATAACGCTGATAGATTAGGAAACCTCTTCATCAGCATACCCTTGAGCAATTCGCTCAAGACCTCCCATTTTGCACCATGTTCCTTTTTAATGCATCCCCAAGTAAGCATGCATAGGGCTACATTACAAGGCCGTGCACAAGGCACATACTTTCTTCAACCCATGCACTAGCACACTTACCCATCATTCACCATGGGTTATGAGTACTTGGCATGACTACCATGAACACCACCTTTGGAAGATCTAGAGGACATCAATGGAGGCCCACAATGACACATTCGTGCTCGACTCCAAGGAAGAAGCACATACCAAGGGACTACAACTTGCACAAGTTTGCAATGACAAATGAGGAACCAAACAACAGAACCTGCTACAATTGGAAGATAGATGGTTCTTAGGATGGAGACTACTTCTCAAAGCACTACATGGAACAACCATTACAACAAGGGTCTATCAGGGACGACAAACTTGAGAGGGCGGGAGTGGTGACACTCAAGGACAAGCACAAGCATAAAAAGCACATCAGATAAGTGGACACACAAGAAGAAGGAGCACATAAGGACAAGCACAAGGATAAAAAGCACATCAGAGAAGTGGACACACAAGAAGAAGGATCACATAGGGAGCTCCAAGAAGTGTATGTCAAATTTTTAGAAGAAATCCCTATAAAATAGTGATTTTCATCACTACAAACCATTCTAAATATCATTTCACCTTTTTGTAGCTCCATTTTGTGCAAGTCAAGGAGTCCTCAAAGCTTGAGGAGCATTAGAAGTTTCATCCTACCAATTTTCATAATTTTTAGACTTTGTTTGAGCTTTCAAATAAGCCTTAGAACCTAATTTTTAACTAGGCCGGACACTAGGTCTGGGGCCACAACTACTCAAAGAACTATAAAAAGAGCTAGAGAGCTCATTTTTGGGGTTACCTTGTTAGAGAATAGAGCTTTTGTAAGAGAACTCTTGTGTAATCAAAGTCCTTCCATTGTTCCTCTCTTTGATCTTGTCGTGTGCACGTGTGTGTGTGTGTATGTGTGTGCATGTTTGTGTGCTTTCACTCACACACTTGTGCATTCACTTTCTCATGGTCTTCATACCGGTCCTCACGTCTCCATGGATTGACAAGTAAAGGAGAGGTGGTGCTTACGCTTGAGCTACAGCGTGGATGAAATACAGGGGTTCACAATATTAAAACATTGAAAATCTGAGTGACAGTATTGTGGCGTGACATGACTTGCATCTGATATTGCGAGTGGAGTATCCACGGTTTTGGAGAGAGATTTTGCTTCTACAGGCACATATGAGTGACCAAGAGGACACAAGGTACAGATATTTACAAAATTTTTTTAATTCGGACTCCAAAAACTTGTCCGATTGAGTTCAGGTATCGGGATACCAGAACTCTCATGTATTGCGATACTTGTCGAGTATCGTGTATCGTGTGGAGAATGAGTTCTCCTATGCGCAACGGAAGTGTGTAGTGAGCCCTTGTATGTCCAGCACTTGGACAAACATATGGACCTTAGATAGCTTGCTGCTCTCAACACAAAACTCAAATGGACTTGAGACTTTAGTCAATCAAAGTAGACAAAGAGAGCTTTCTAACAAGCTATAAATGACTTAATTTGGACAAGTTTTGATTAGGAAACACAACTGTCAAAGATGAACTACCTGTCCACATAGATATGCTAAAGAGCTGAGCTTCACTCTTGGACTAATAACTCTCTGAATATATACCCTTTGAGAAAGATATCTCGTACAAAGAAAGTAGACACAAATAGCTTTCCAACAAGATAAAAAACAAGTAATCTGGATGATTTTTGATGAGGAAACTCAACTCACCAAGATAGACCTCCTGCACATATAAGTACATTGTAAAACTGGACGTTACTATCTGACAGATATCTCACAGAATATAAATGATCTCAATGAGATATTTGAGACAGTGAAAGTAGATGTCAAGAGCTTTCCAACAAGACAAAATTCATGCAATTGGGATATGTTTTGGTCACGAAACTTAACCGACCAAAATAGACCACCTATCTACACAGGTATACTGAAAAACTGGACTTCACTCTTTCACTGATATCTCACAAACTAAATACGCTTTCAAAAAGATATTTGATATGCAAAAGTTTCACGAGATAAGCCTTCCAATGAATGTTTAAACGCACAAAATGGTTACATATGCACTGAAATATGAGCTCTGCAACAGAGCTGTGTACAAATTGACGTGTGGCTAGAAGGAGTCTAAAGAAAGCCAAAATGACAAAATGGTCAGATCCGACTACTGGGAGCTCTTGCTTCTTTCTCTCTTTATTTTGAATGTGCACCCACTTCACTTTTATAACCAATGAGCATGTGAAGAAGTTTCTGCCTTCTTCTTAACTCACCACTTTCTCCACTACATGCTACTAACTACAAGGCAAGATATTGTATCTCTTACTCATCATGAATTTTGACTAGACTTTTTCTTTTATTATTTTTTCCTTTTTTTCCTCCACTTTTTCTTTATCTTTATATTTGGTAAATTTATCCAAGCATGGCTCATATGAAAATGAGCTTGTACATTTATCTTCAATATATCGCCTCCTTGAGGTATCGTGATACCATCAAGGTATTGTGTATCGGCAAGTTGAGGTATTGTGGACTACGGGTTGAGTGGTATCATATCCTGCACAAGTTGTGGTATTGTATCGTGATCCACAAGCGGTATCGTATCGTGAAACCTGAGATATCATGTATAATTGGTCTAGCGGTATCGTATCGTGGGATCAAGTGGTATCGTATCATCTGGAAGGTATGGTATCGCATAGAACTTGGTATCGTATCATGCCTTAGATCTCCTGGTATTGTATCATCTTGCTAGTAGTATTGTATCACTAGACAGGTCCGTATCGTATCATGAACCAAGAGGTATCATATCATGACCACTTCCAATATCATATCATCTTGATAGCAGTATCGTATCGCCTAGTTGGTATCATCTGTAGTGGTATCATGTATCATGGAAAATAGAGGTATTGTATCATGAAAATTTGGTATCATGTATTGTGTAATAGTTGCTTCTAAGTATCGCCGATACCTCCTGTTTGCCTGTTTTAACCCCCTATTTGCCTGTTTTAACCCCCAGAACCCTGAAATGGCATAACTTTCTAATACAAAATCTGTTTGTTGTGATTTTGGGCTTGTTTGAAAGCTTGTTTCAAGTACTAGAAAAATATTGATTGGTTATGGTAAAACTAACACCTATAGTTATAGATATAGTATTTTGAAGTTGATCCTTAGGTGGGACTAGGAAACCAAGGGGACTCCAAAGGATTTTTAGTAATACAAAGGGGAAATGTTGGACTTGAAGATAAAGCTTATGCACCTGAGATCGGGTAGAAACCTAGGCAAGGGTAGGCAAAGCATTAGATCATCTAAGGCTAGTGTCAACCATAGAGTTAGGTCTTGGGCACAACAACTTAGTGGGTATCCCTATGTGCTAAGTTCAGACACAAGTGATTCCGAAATGTCCTTCAACATGGAGAGACCCATAGGTACCTCAAACATTGGCTATTTGCACACACTAGAAGGTCCCTATAAAACACAATTGGAATATATTGAGACCAACCAATTAGGTGCTCGCATCTATGAGGATGGCCTGAGGCAATCAGTGGTCCAACTTAAAAATTCAAATCAAATCTTTGGACTTGGACACCTAGTGGTCAAGTTCGAAGAGGGTTCATCCATTGACAAGGAAGGAATCATGTATGTGGTCACCAACTTACCAGATAGGACATATGAGTTTGGAAATATCATTTTTGAGAATGAGATAGGAGACGTAAAGTAAGGACACATAGGACGGGAACCCAAGATGCCTAGAGGTAAGTTAGTCTTGACCAGAGTGATCACTCCAGATTGGATCCCTCAAGACAACAAAAGCATAGAACTATTCTTGAATAGAGAAACAGAGGACACCTTTTGGAGATTCAATCTTGATCAACCTAGCCCAATAGTTACCATCTATGAGTTCAAAGATCCTGAGAAACCGGGCTAAGTTGTCTATCTAGATCACACATCGGAGAAGATGTTCTTGGTAACAGAGCATGACAGACATGCGTACACTTGGCAGGGAGAATTGATTTTCCCTCCACCTAGATCTAATGTTTCCCATGGCCTCCAAGGAGCAAGATCATCCAAGGCTCATGAAACCCAACGAGAACGAAACAGAGAGAGACCCCTTCTCTTGTACTTTTCTTTTAATTAATTCAAGTCCGGGAGAGTAGGCTAAGGCAGAACTTCCTTTATTAAAAAAATAATCATCTACAGTCCACTCCCTATTTGAGTTTAACGTTGACCTACCAATTTCTAACACTTCGACGTTTTTAGTCATGTAGAGGGAATTCAAAGTTTTTATTCTAGTTTTTCCATTCAAGACATCTATGTTGATAAAGTAACTACTATGCTGATAAAGTAACTAGATAAAGGAATTGCTTCGGTTGATATCCATCATGTTGATGGCAATGTATCTTCAAGTTAGATAGTAAGTCTTTCAACAATGCCCTAAATTTGAAGAATGTACCTCGAGTCACAATTCAAAGAATGAGAGAGAGAGAGAGAGAACAAAAAAAAAACAAGTGGAACCTGATTAGAGAGAGCTTAACAAGGGGATAGAATAACGATTGGACTCTGATCTCCGAGAGCTCGCTCAAGAGTAAGTTTAAAATCAAAGAGATGGGCTACTAGACTTTCTAACTTCGTCTGATTGAACTTTTTACCTTTCACCTTTTGATAGGTTTAGCTTTGAGAGGATTTTTTATTGAACTTTCGCCTTCAACTCGGATCTTTGCAACACAAAAATTCCTTCCTTCGTTTGAAGCATGTCAATGCAAAAGGAACTTGAATATACACAATGACCTTCAATACCCATCTTAGTTCAGTATGTATAAACTAAATTAACTTAAACATTAATCCAATCTCATTGACAAGGATTCGGGAATGAACTACAGCCAGAAGTGTAAGTTCAATACTTACTCATTTTTCATTTTTGTGATATGCTAAAACAGTGTAGACTGTTTGGAGGGCAGACATAAGAAGTAGCAGTACAGCAGCTATGGTAGAAAGCAATAGCCATGGACGAGAGCAGAACTTTCTATGGAACTCGACATATATGGTCCGGCAATTGCTCTTGTAATGATTCATGATTGCATCGCTCATGTCTTTCCACCTCTGAGTTCGACGGAGTGAGATGCCAATGCAAAGCTCGTTCCACATCTGGAGCATCTTCTGATTGTCTCCAAGATGATTTTCCAGCACACCTGCCTTCTCGAGAATAGCCAAGTCCTCTGCAGTATCAATCAAAGAGTCCATGATAATGGCATATCGGCATAGGTCGCCGCCTTGCTTCGACGTGATCTCATATGCTATCAGGTTCCTCAGAATATCTTATGTCGCATCAAATACTTGCAGTCGTGGAAGCTGCAGTTTCAAGGATGGTCGCTGAAGAAGAAGTGCATGTATCCACATGACTGATCATCTGGATCGTATTTTTTATTATTGAGAAACAGAGTCAGCAGAAGTCATAGGGTCCTTGTGCTGTATTTAGGAGCGTTGAAATATAGGTATTGGAGGTCCATTTGGTCTGGTACTGTGTGGCTCATGAGAGCATCAAGCGATAGTTTGTGCCTGCCCATAAACTCCTTCATGCACAGGAATTTAAAGTCATCTACAGACGATGGTTCGAGCTTGCTATACAGAGGGCCAATATGGACAAGACGTGGGATGTAGGATCTTCGCCTCACTTCAAAGAGAGCATTACCAGGGAAAATAGCCTGTTCCTTAACAAGCTTCATCCTTTGCGCTTTTTCGATTTGCAATACTGCATGTGCCATCCACTTTTCATCATTGATTTGAGCTTCCTGCTGCTGGTGTGCAACAGGAAGTTTGATAACATGGTCAATTGATCTGTTCCTATTACAGTTTGCAGAGGCCGAAGCAGCCGTCGAAATTCGGGATGACCCCTGGGAAGATGTGTGCATCCTGAACCTCTATCTGCCGAACCACTCGGGTAGAATTGGGGGAAATGTTGCTGATGATCTTCCGACAAATGACAACCTGTTTCCAAAACTGTGCAAAAAGATGAAGGCTGTAAAGTGCAGACTTTGCTCATACGTATTGGCAGATTTGCGACAAAAACTTCTAGGCGATGTTGATTCTCTGCAGAAACATGGCTGTGAACATATACGCGACCATGGATTGAACTTAAGCGAGAGATGCCGACCACAGATGGATCATCAATGGAACAAGAAATTTTAGTATCGAGAGCGTCATTCACTTGTGCCTCGATGCATTAGAAACCAGACAATAAAGGAATCTGTTTATAAATCCGCACAAGAAGAAAAAGGCTTACAAATGACAGATTTCTGTATGTAAATTCGATCAGACAACAAACGAGTCTGCCTATAAATCTGTGCAAGAAGATGAAGGCTTACAAATGCATAGATTTCCCTATGTACAGGTATAGTTACCATGAATAACTTATAGGCGATGGAGAATCTCCATAGCATAGATCTGAATATGCACGTGATGGTGGATCGGACCTAGTGTAGGCGTGCGGACATAAGTCTACGCAGATCGGCGGTCAGAGATAAGCAGATTGACGGTTTGGGCGTGGATCATCGATGCAAGTAGCTGAGTTGTGGTATCAAGCGCAGCATCGACATCTAACGGCGATGCCCAGCACATCAGACCAGTCATCTTGAAGAAGATCGTTGCACTATAGTCAAGTTAACAAGATTTGAGCGGCAGAAGCTTTGGATGCGTTCAAACGAGGGTCTAAATTTGGCAAGAAGTAGAACTTTTCATATGACAGGTAAAAAAAACATTGGCTATCTGTCATATGACACTTTTTGGATGAAAATCCTTTGCCTAATTTGAAGAAAGGCAAGTAGTAATGTTCCACCCACATACATGCTCAAAGAAAAACATTTATTTCAAAGAAAGAATGAAAAACATTATCATTTTCATACCATGGATACCTTTTACTACAAAAACCTTCATTATCATTCCCAATATAGTCATGTTGTCTAATCATTATGATTCAACCAACATCATAATTGAATCAGCATCTCCCAAAATTTCTACCTATATATACATTAGGAATGTAAATTCATATCAATCTAGTACCTTTGAAGTATGGGAGAGATAGTAAGTCATCACGGGAATGAATGCACGAGCCAAATTACAAAACATCTATGAAAAATGGAACACATTATCTTACTGTAACACTGTTAATGAACCACATCAATCAATGAAACATATTGACACGAAGACAACCATTGACTAATTCGTACAACCAATTTTGATCAATTCCTTCAGCACATGTATTTTATAACATATTATTCTTTCTCACATCTATCTCAATCCAAGGGGTATTAGCTCCACCAGATAGTCTCATACCTAATGGAAGGATATAACACTTGTATTGAGAAGCTTGAAAAGAGCAACTACCAACATTGGAAGTATCAAAATCATAGGCAAGGATCTATGGGTTTTGGTTAGTGGTATTGAAGTGAACCCATACATAGATCCACATATACCTAATAAACATAATAGATGAGCCACTAGAGATCAGGAAGAAAGCAATAGGACAATGATATTCATTCTATCGTGTTGATATATTTTGGTAATGTTGTATGTGAATACACATAGGACTATTAAGGCACTTTTTTCGCTCTTTAGGAGGTTCTTTTCCCAGCTTGAACATATGCCTATGACCCTAACGAGTGATTAATCTGTATACATTAATGTGGTGATACATTCTGTATTATGCTGTGCTCCAAGCTTCTTCTTCTTCTTAGTGTTGTTTGTGTGCTTTCATAGAACTCGAACCCCAACAGTTGGTACCGAACTAGGTCATAGCTTCATCTAGGGCATCATGGATACCCCTTTCTTCACAATCTCAGAATGGCACAAAAATCTAGTTAGCATACTCTAGGAAATTAGGATTTCAAAATTGCTTCGCTGTATCGTGTCAAAATTTTGGTATGATCTTGTTTCGACCTCCAAACACATGATCACAGTGAGTCTGCAAGCAAGTTTTTCCTTTTGTGCCAAAACTATATATAGGTTTCAGTTCGCCTGCACAAGCAACTCAAGGTTTGCTACAGATCTAGCAAAGCTCAAAAGGCTATTTCTATTCAACATTTTGAGAAACAATCATTTTCTCACACTAGGGTATTTAGTCATTGGCCATGGTTGGAAGCAACGATGTATTCCGTGTTGATACATTTAGGTAGTGATGAATGTGAACACACTAGGACCACAGGGGCACGTTTTTCCCTCTTTAGGAGGTTTTTTTCTCCTAGCTTGTATATATGCCTATTTCCCTAAAACGTTACTTATCTTTGTACATCCTAGTGGTAATACATTCAGTATTGTGTGTTGTGCTCCAAGCTTCTTCCTCTTCCTTGTGTTGTTTGTGTGCCTTCATAGACCTCAAACTCCAACAATTAGTATCAAAGCAGGTTGCCACCTCATCTAGGGTGTCGTCGACACCCCTCTCGTCATAGTCTCAAAATCGCATGAAATTTGGTGAGCATACTCAAGCTGATTAGGAGATCAAAACATCTTCGCTTTGTGGTGCCAAAATCGCAATCTGAGCTCATTTTGGACTGTGAACGCACTATTACAATGCTTGTGCAGGCTATTTCATCTTTTTGTGCCAAAGATATATACAGGTTTTGGTTCTCCAGTATAAGCATCTTGAAGTGTGCTACAAGTTTAGCAGAACTCGATAGCATAGTTCTGTTCAAGTTTTTGAGATACAATCAATTTTCTGCATCAAGGTATTTTAGTCAGTGGCAATGGCCGAAAGTAGTGATATATTCTATATGTTGGATGTTGAGAATAAGTTGGATGGTACGAATCACCCATTATGGGCTTATATGATGCATCATGTGTTGGTTGCAAAAGGACTGTGGAATATTGTGCAGGGTGGTGAAAAACGTCCTATTATACCTACAAATACAGGTACTGAAGCTGATGTAGATGGCATCAAAGACGGTGATATTCTGCAAATTCCTATTCATGCTGCGGTTTCTGTTGCACCTACTGTAGAGAAGACTCATTGGGATGGAAGAGATGCTTAGGAACATGCATTGATAGCCTTGTTTGTCAAACGTGCCATTATTCCTCACATTTGCTCTTGTCGAACATCTAAGGATGCTTGGGATACACTTACCACTTTATACGAGGCAAGGAATGAGGCTCGTGTTTCTTACTTATGAAAATAATTGGAGAGTGAGCACATGAATGAAGGAGATTCCATGGATAGTTTTCTGACAAAGATCAAAGATTTGAAGGAACATTTGATTTCTGCTGATGAAGTCTTTCCTAACAGTTTACTTGTGTAGATTGTTTTGAATGGTCCTCCCGATTCATATCAAAGTTTTGTTTCCACTCTTTGTTTGATGATGAAAGACAATCCAAATGCCTTAACATTTGAGGAGTTAGTGTGTGTTCTGTTGCAGGAAGATCAATCTAGGTAGAATAGGTCCATTATGCATGTTGCAGATCAAGCTTTCCTGCCTAGTCAAAAGGGCAATGGTAACTAGAGATCTTCTACAATAAGAAAATAGAGAAGTAGAAATTGTTTTGCAAGTACTGTAAAGCAAATGATCATGTCATAAAGAATTTTCCAAAACTAGCTACAAAAGAGGCAAAGAAAAAAGAGGTTGGAATGGTTGTTGCAGAGGCCTCTACATTGAAAACAAAGTCTGCTAATCTAGTGCAGAATGAAGAATGGGTGTTTACTATTGTTTGCAGTTTTGACCCATCTTTTCTTGAATAGTATATGTTTGTAGTAGACATAGATTTTTGGTGCTTTGATAGTGGGGCAAACAAACATATTACCTCACAGTGCAGTTTCCTCACTTCACTCGAGCCTGCGCCTACAGGGAATACTATCACATGCGCCAACAACTCCTCTTATCCTATCATGGGAGTTGGTAAGATCATTCTGACTACTACTAATGGTAGTTCTTTTACATTATCGGATGCTTTATTTGTGCCAGGGATCAAGAAGCGTCTGTTATCAGTTTAAACTTTAGCCAAGATTAATGTGGTTGTGAAATTTATTGATGACAGATATACAGTTCATGATCTGTCAAATGGCAATGTGATTATTGCTTCTGGTATTTTATTTTGTGGGTTGTATAATCTCATAAACTATGAAAAATTTGTGAATGATTTGGCATGTGTATTACATGATTCTCAGGCTATGTCAGATGCAAAGCTTTGGCATGCACACTTTGGTCATCTGAACTTTGCTAGTTTGCTACACCTACAAAAATTTGAAATGGTATCCTTGCTACCCAAACTTGAGGCATCTGGTAAACATATTTGTGAAGGTTGTATTTTGGGAAAAATGGAGTGTTCCTCGTGATGGAGTATATCCACTTCTGGTTGCAGCAGAAGAATGATAGGCCCTTCCTAGGACTAAACTGTTCACTACCATAGTCCACCAAAAATTGAATTGCTCTCTAGACCTAAAGAGTGAACCGATGAAGTTTCACAAACTAAAATAACACAGTATGGGATTTCCCAAAAAGCCAAAGATCACTCAATTTGGATAATTTATCCAAAAGAAATCTTACAATCATAGGAACAAAATCAGCTATCTTGCAAATGAATCGGACTACTACACAAAGAGATATGGGTGATCAAAGATCACTTCCTATAAGAAAACTCCAAGAAGCAAGGGGCTTGCTTAGCTAGGGGCTAGCTTAGATCTGGAGTAAACACTCCTAATGAGAGCTTAAAAGTGCTCAAATGCTAGAGGAGGATGGCCACTACTTTGCTCCATTGGTTTGCTTATATAATGCTCAAAAAGGTAGTTGTAGATTTGAATTCAAAAATGCCCTCCAAATGATCCCCATTTTTCTCCATCAATTAGGTGAGTAAAGAGCTAAGAAAACGCGCGGAAAAGTGGTTGTATGTCTTGAAAAAAAGTGTGAGTGATGTGGCACTTCAATTTAGCATGAGTTCCCACACTTGCGATTGCTAAATTCTAACACTCCCCCTCAAGCTCAAGTGTTAGTCTCCATTGATCTCCTTCAAGTTGAGGTTGATCTTGAACTTGATCTCCAACTTGCTTGCACCCATAAACTTGTTCATAATATCTGGTAGATAATCATTGGTGTTGATGTACTTGATGTCCACTTCTTTTGCTAGTACTTTCTCTCTAATGAAGTGATAATGGATCTCTATGTGCTTGCTTCTTTCATGGAACATAGGGTTGCTTGCTAGATGAATGCTTGATATGTTATCTCCAAATAGAGTAAACTCTTTGACCTCCACATCTAAGTCTTTGAAGAGCTTCTTGAGCCACATGATCTCACACATAGCAAGTGCTAAATCTCTGTACTCAGTCTTAGTAGATGATAATGCAACTATAGGTTGCTTCTTGCACATCCACGAAATGACTCTTTGACCTAGCATGAAGACATAGCCAGATGTGCTCCTTCTATCCTCTTTTGAACCAGCCCAATCAATATCACTAAAGCCTTGAGGTTGTAATCCATCTCCATAAGGGTAGTACAACCCTTGGTTGATAGTGTGCTTGATGTACCTAAGCACTCTCTTGGCTGCATTCAGTGACGGTGACGGTGACGGTGGCGGTGGCGGTGGCGGTGGCGGTGGCGGTGGCGGTGGCGGTGGCGGTGGCGGTGGCGGTGGCGGTGGCGGTGGCGGTGGCGGTGGCGGTGGCGGTGGCGGTGGCGGTGGCGGTGGCGGTGGCGGTGGCGGTGGCGGTGGCGGTGGCGGTGGCGGTCGCGGTGGCGGTGGCGGTGGCGGTGGCGGTGGCGGTGGCGGTGGCGGTGGCGGTGGCGGTGGCGGTGGCGGTGGCGGTGGCGGTGGCGGTGGCGGTGGCGGTGGCGGTGGCGGTGGCGGTGGCGGTGGCGGTGGCGGTGGCGGTGACGGTGACGGTGGCGGTGGCGGTGGCGATGGCGGTGGCGGTGGCGGTGGCGATGGCGGTGGCGGTGGCGGTGACGGTGCTATGGTTGTCCTAATGCAAGGATAGGACAATCACAAATGAAACGATCTCTCTGACATCTATAACATGTCCATCTAGGAGCTTGGGGTCTCAACTGTCTCAGTTGGAGCCTCGGATTAGGATTTGTTACATTATATTCAAGTATTATGGCTTTTGACTGGGTTCACTAGGATTTTCATAAGGGTAACTCTTGTTATGCTCAAGTGAATCCATGTAGTAAGCTAGGGGACTATCTATATGTGTTGCATCAAATCTTTGAGTATTTGGATCGCTTTCAAAAATCAAGGGAGATGCTGGTACTAAGTCTCTACTCAAGTTTTCTTCAGCCAATGGGCAATGTACTAGGATAACATTGGATCAAGGTGGAGGGTATTCACCCAACATTGGTTGAAGTCTTTTTTGAGCTTGATATTGTGTCTAATATGGTTGTTCGGGCCTAAAGTATTGTTGTGGTTGGTACTGATTTGGATATCTTCCGTGTTGTTGATATGGTTGTGGGTAATTTTGCCTAACCACTTGCTTGTTATAAGGGCAGTCTTGTGCAGTATGGTTTGTGTATCTTCTCTCAATGATCCAATATTGAATGTTAGGGTTTCCTTGGGGTTGTGCCATGATTGGGAAAACATTAGTCATAAGCTCTTTTCCACATTTGTAACATAGTCTCATCAAAATCATCGTAGGTGCATGTTTGCTTGAGACTCCTAATTTCTAGGTTACTTTCTTTGCCAAGTCATCTATTGATGTAGATGGTTTTGAAGATAAACTTGTATCACTATCTAAGACTTTATATATCTTTGAGAGCTCTAATTTCTCTCATATGTTTTCCTCAATGTCTGTTCACGTATGCACACATTGCTTTATGGTCCCAGGTTCCTTCAAGTAGACATATGAACTTAGCTTGGATCTTAGCAACTCATCTAAAAACAAGGTCACTTTCTTGGCTGGTGTGGATAGTTTTGGGATCATACATCTCTCAAGGTATTGCCTAAATCATCTTCCTGCCAATCTAACCATCTCCTAGGGTGTTTGTTTGAAGTTATGTATCACAAATGAAGTTTTGTGCCTGATGCCACTCTTGGAGAAATTAGTAATGAATGCTTCTAGCAACTGATCTATGTTTCTGAATTGTCCTTGGTGTAGTGGTTGAAACCATGTCAAGGCCATGTTCTTAAGCATTAGACCAAAAGCATTAGTATACAATTCATCAACCTATTCAGATCTTAACACTTCTCTAAACTCTACTACATGATCGTACCGATCTCTAGTACCATCAAAGTGATTCTTCATGGATTTAGCTAGTTGGTAGGTCTCAAGATCTAAGGGTGTTCTCTAGGCCTAGGCATGGGAAACTCATCCATGACCCTTTGATTTCTTGGGAATCTAGGTCTATGTTGGTTGGCTCTTTCTAACTCCAATGTTGATCAATCTCTTCCTAATCCAAAGTTTACCTTCAGTTCTTTCCCTAGCCCTTTCTTTCTTACTTCCAAATACATGTGAGAATCCTACACCTTGTGGGGACTGAAGTACATGGTGCCTATTAGAGGGGAATATCATCTCGCCCTTCCTGGTATATGCATGTCTACTATGCTCCAATACCACAAACATTCTTTCCAAAGAGTTGTCTAAATAGATAAACTTTCCAAGGCATTATGGGTCCTTGAACTCATAGAATATTA